>VZTD01004778.1:741146-1077207 GCA_013397725.1 Rhagologus leucostigma
TCTCCTCTCCCCTCCCCATTTCAATTCTCCTAGAATCATGGAATCATAAAACCATTAAGGTTGGAAGAGACCTTTAGGATGATGAAGTCCAGCTGTTAACCCAGCAGTGACGCTGTAACCCCTAAACCACTAAATCACATCACCCGACACCAGATCCTGATGCCTCTTAAACACCTCCAGGGATGGGGACTCCACCACCTCCCTGGACAGGTTATTTCCATGCCTGGCCACCCTAACAGTGATTTTTTTTTTCAGATACATGATCTGAATTTCCCCTGTCTCAGCTTAAGGCTCTTTCCTCTGGTCTTCTCCCTCATTTATTAAGCAACCACTGGCACAGGTGTCCCAGAGAAGCTGTGGCTGCCTCATCCCTGGAAGTGTCCAAGGCCAGGCTGATCTTTAAGAGATGATCTTTATGCTCCCTTCCAACACAAACCATCCCAAGATCCTGATATTCTTTGATCTACAACTTCTTTGGGCACCCTGCCACCGGGTCCGGGCTGAGCCAAATCAAGCCCTTTGTGCCAAGCAGTGAAGGCTGAAATCTCATGTCTCCAGAACGACCTTGGAGAAATAACCTGATCCCTGCAGCTCTCCCTTCCACAACGGTGTTGTGGGGGGCCTATAAAGCACTCAGGCTGCTGAGTTATTTGGTTATACTCCTGACAATGTGTTGTAGAAGTGCCGACAGAGACTTTCCCTGCAGCTTTTCCCCTCTAAGGTCTGCAGCTCCTGAGCCTTTAGTACAGGAGATGTTGCTGTACCCCGTGCAGGTGGGGGAGTACCATCTCTTCGAGTGCAAATAAGACCAAATTTAAAGCTCAGAGACATCTGACTGTAGTGTTCTGCTGTCGTTGAGGCTGCATTGTGTCACTCTCAGGGTCATGATCATATTTAGCACTGCCGCTGTTACTAAATGCTGAATTTTTTGATTTTGCTTAAAACTGCAAAAGATAGAAGCTGTATTGCCAAGCACCGGCCTGACACAGACATCTGTGCACACCTTGGTAAACTTAAAGTTGTGGTGGATTTTGCCAACATCTTAAGTCCCAATCTCTGCCATTTTTCTTCCCCAAGTGGGTCACTTTCTGTCTTTATTACCCACTTATCTGCCCGCTTCTCTCATCGTAAACCCCTACTGAAGACTTTGAGACTTCAGTGACTGTAAAAATAAGATGGATTTTGCCCTGTCAGAACTAGATGTGTGTTTTACTGGGAAGTAAAACCAGAGGTATGCAGGCTTCGGAGATGAGTTTCTGTTATGGAACCACGTAAGAAACAAGTCGATATATTGCTAGGTAATGGGCAAGAGTTGCTCTTTTCTTACGTGATCCGGGCTAACGCTCTTTACTGAGCTGCAAACACTGCTCCAGATCTTGTGTGCTGGAAATGGTTTCATTCTCTTGCTGTTTTCCTCCAGGAACTCTGCTTTTTTGTTTGTGTTTGGAGGTTCCCCCTGGGACTGGGATATACCCTGAGCTCAGTGGATCTCAATCTCCCTGCTCAGCTCAAACATGTCAGCACCAGCTCCAGCTCTGCTGGTTCAGCTGCCTGGTTGTTTGGCCAGTTGTTAATTTGCATGGCAAAATTTCATGCCTCTGTCAGGCCCAGCATGCACAGCTTAAAAAAATGCTGCTTGGGAACCTTCACTGAGCTCCAGGAAAGTTGTTGGCACCCTGGGCTCAGCAAGGGCTGATTTCACCAAGCCTGCTGAGCACCAGTCCTTGTCCAGCCTTGTCCTGGCCGCTCCGGTTTCCAGACAAAGCAGCACAGAGAAAATCTGTCAGTGTGATCGTCACTGGATGTGGCCAAAACCACTCTTTCCTCTTAGATAATGTGAGTGTTGGAAATCCTTTGTTTGCCTCTCAAGGAAAAGGGATCTGCAGCTTCCCAGGAGACCGGAAATTCTGAAATTTGCCTTACTTCATTTTATAAGGAAAAAACCTGCACAGCCATAAATGCAAATGTTTTTTTTCCGATCCCAGCCTGTTGTGGCTATAGATGGTGGCTTGGGCTGCTTCCTGGAAACTGAGGGAAGTTGCCAAGGTCACCCAAAGGGTGGAGATTTGCCCTGGTGTTGGGAAAGGACTCTCAAGCTCCCCCCCTAGAAACTGAATCCCTACAAGCCTCTGCTAGACCCCAAATCCAGGAGAAAGAGGCTACCAACAGGCAAATGCCCTGGAGTGCCAGGAGATGGTTTGTTGGCCTCAGAGCCTCAGATGCTGATAACTCTCATTTATCTTGCGCCTGCTGATTGAACTGGCAGGAGACCAGCTTGTTTTTAAGCTGGTTGTTACTGAAAATGAGAGACTGGCACGAATATTTTGGGTCCACTGAGTGATCTTTTCCAGTGAAATCCCTAAACGTCAGGCTCTGCTGGAACAAATCTACTCAGAATAATCATAACTAGTAGCAGCGATTTTTGTACCAAACACGTTCTTCATGACATTGCCAGCTCTGGCACAAAGCTTTCTGCGTGTTGCTGGGGAGGTAATCTCTGACCATCTCCATTTGCCCTGGTGCCTTTCCCTGGTCTTAGAATTAAAAGCCAAACACAGTTAGAGGGCAAAAGGGTTTTACCTTGGTATTTATTTAAGGATCCTCTGGTGCACCACATCCAGGCTGAAAGCACCCCCGAATGCACACCCAAAAGATGCACACCAGGGTGCCCACCCCAAGATGCACACACACGATAATTAGACCTTGCAAATTAGCATATCTATCAAAGATTCCCCAATGAGAGGCTCAAGAGAAGCCCCCGTCCTGAGGAACGCCCTGGATGGGCCTATCTTGGTTTACAGAATGTGTTCTGGAGAGGACCTTGGTGTCTGGGGCTTTCTGACCCAACTTCGAGGTTTCCAAGATGTTTGGTCTCCTGGCTTAATGGAACTTTGGGTCTAAGCTGGTTATCAGACTTGGGGAATTACAAGTATGTGGGCAAAAAGCACTAGGGATACGTGCAAAGCTGTGTAGAAGGGTATATGGAAGGGTATATGAAAAACCAAAAAATCATCATGGCATCAGCCCCCTATGGAAATGGCCGTGGGGTTTCTGTTTGCTCTGGGAGGGATGGGACACCTCTGAATGCAGCTCCCAGAGACCCGCTGGGTGCATGTGGGCCTGAAAAGTGGTTCACAGCTGTGAAGGGAGATCATGGGCTTGCTAGACCTTTAAGGTTTGATGCAGAGACTTTCTAGCACTCAGACTTCATCCAATTCTTTTCCTTCTCTTCTGGTTCTACTCAGTGTAAATTACTGCCTTCACCTTGCCCTGAGCTTTTGTCTCTAAAAGTCTCTGACTTGTGATCTTCCGCTGAATGGATTAAGGAGCTCAACTTTTTGCTGTGAGGGGGAAAGAATAGAATAAAAATTTATAAAGCTAGCCAGGGGACATTTTCTCCTGGGTAGGGAAATATTGGCTAAAGGGTGGGCCAGAAAAATCCCGATCTGCCTGTGCGCCCACACAGGGCTGAGACAAACCCCGGAGAGTGACGTGGCTGGAAGGAGCTGAAGCTGGGGTTTCAGGATCTTTCCCTGCTCCCTTCCTCCACGTGCCAGGCAGTGAAAGGGCTGTGATGGTCACTCTCACACGATCCTGGCCAAGAGCACGAGTGCTGTGGGGACGCGCACACACCGGAATCACAGATAACCCCTCACGGCGCAGGTGACACCTGGCTCTGTAATGCCACATTGACCACAAATAATCCTCAATCCCACCCCTTTCCAGAGCAGAAACTCCCCGTTTGCTCTGAAAACCACATCCAGCCCCGTCCATCCCTGTTGGGCTGGGAGAGCAGCCCAAATCCCAACCCCGCCCCACGTGTTGCAAGCTGCCCTTGCACAATCAGGGAGTGGCATCCACTCTTTTCCAGCTGCTCAATCCCAAATCCTCCTCAACTAAAATCTGAAACGAGCTTCACCCTCTCTCTGGAGTGTTGTTTTGGATCTCTTTGAAGTGACAGGAAAGCTGCAGAGTTATTTTTAGCAGCACCTCATCAATTCTGTGTTCCCGAGAGCGTTGGCTCCTCCACCTGAGGTGATTCTGCTTACAAATACTGGAGAGGGTTCACCTTCAGAGATGATATTTTAATTAGAAGTGCAAAGAGCTATGGCCCAACGTGTCAGAGACTAATGAATGAGCTTTTGTGGTTGGTGGAGAGCAGATTGCCAAGCTATCCATTCCCTCCTGTACTGTGTAAGATGAAATGCAACTGAAGCTGTTGCCATTTTAGAAGGAAAATCTTATTAGAGCCCAGGCAAGGATATCGGAATAAAATAAATGGCTCCTGGTGCTTCTTCATCTATTTGTATGTAGGTTCAGGTGTGATTATGTAGTCTGCTATCAGCTTTAATTAAGATTTCCCTTTGCTGCTGACCTTGGGGCTTAAATATAATTTGTTCTATAGGAAGAACAAGTGGGATGAGCTCAGTGTTTTAAAGTTCAAATTGATTTAGGTTACATTTAATTTAAATTTCCTTATGGAAGCGTATAATTTTACTATTACTAATGTTGGAGCAATTACACAGAGGTGAAGAATCTGGTACAGAGCAGAGCCTTGCAGCTCTCTAATGTTTCTCTTCACGAGCAGAAGTGTCCCTGCCTTGTGTTTTTGGTATAATTTTATTTAAATACCTTAATGATCCAGTGAGCTCCCACTTTTCCTGCACATCTCTGGCTCGCCAGGCAGACCAGAGGTGACAGTGGGACACGCTGGTGTGCAAAGGCTCCAGCAGACCTGTCCCCACCTGGGAACAGAGGTGAGGCCTTTAATATTGCCAGGCTATTCTTCCTCTCCATTAAAACAGGAGTGCTTTTCTTAGGAGGGCTGGGAGCTGCAGCTCTGGGCAAGGCAGACACTGCAGGCAGGGTGGCTGCTTGAATTCCAGCCTCTGGACTGACCCTTATCCATCAGAGCTGAGCTGTTTGTCCTTCAGGCTCCAGGATATTTGGGAATGGTCTGCTCTGAGACTTGTCCTGGACACAGGGGAGCCCCTGGCCCCAGTTTTCTGGTTTTACAGAAGCAGGGTGGTGGGCACCAGAGGGAGGGGCACCAGGGGTGCAAGAGCTTAGTGTGGGGTGTGAGAGGGACTGGGAGATGCTGGAGATGCCAGCAGAGATGAAGGAAGAAGATGTTCCCTGAGATCCAGAGGCGGCTGCACTGAGATTCTTCAACCCTCTGAAAATTGAGGGCAGGATGGGATGGAGAGAAAGGGTGAGACCCGGAAGGGTGTGGGAGGAGAGATGATTGTCAAGCTGTTTGTGAACCCGGTGTGTTTTCTTCAGGGAAAATCTGCAGGAGCAGCCACAGGCAATGGAAATTTATGTCAATACACGTTTCAATATGTGCTCGTTACTTCCGAGCCCCTGCTGCAATGCTCCCTTCCCTCCCCATACCATCCAAAACATCCATTGCACTACAGATAACCCTGAAGCAGCTGCTTTCTCTATCTAACTGTTGAATCAAGTGATTTTGCTGTCCCACTGAGACTGGAGCCCCTAAAAAAAGCCAACAGGAAAAACTTCAGGTGCAGAGAAAAGGTGCAAAGACGTAGCTTGACTGAGCTTGGGCAATATTCCAAAATCACATTACTGCTGTGATGACAAGGTGCCTTAATGACAGCATTTCGTCAGGTTTTGCACCTTTTCTTGCCATTGTGTTGTGGATTTCTCTCACCATTATGTGCTATCCTTTTATGAAACACCTATCTTTCTCACTTCCAATTAAATAAAAGTCCAAAGGTTTGAACTCTGGAGGGGGTGGGTTGTGCTTTCTGACGGGCTCAGAGGACGAAAACTTGGCGGTTCCAATGTAAAACCAGTGACTTTGCCAGTGTACCTCAGAGCAAGTTTTTCAGTTTAGGTGCTGTGAGAAATTGGTGTTGGCATTACTGTCCCACGGGCAAGGGCAGGGATCAGTTTCTCTCACGCTCAGTCCCAGAGATTTCAAAGTCTTTTATGTGCATGTATTTCCCATTAATAAAAAAAAACAACTGAAAAAATCACTGCCTAGAAATTCTCTGTGTGTGCCCAGCAGCACCAGAACAAATACCTGCAGCAGCTTTCCCCCTGACGAACACTTTGCAGAGTCAGGCCTGCTTTTTACGCTCAGATGGCTGCTCCAACAGGAGGGAAATCTGTCCCCTCTCACCGTGGCTGTGTTTGGTCAGCTCTGTCTCAGGGTCATCCCTGTCCCCTTGCCCACCATCTGGCCTGAAAATCAGGTGCCTGTGAAGGGGAAAATCCTTCACCTGGGAGAGCAGAGCCGGGAGGGAGGGTGCTGCAGGGTGTGGAGCCCCTGTGCCAAGCTTTCCCATGCTGCATTCCTGCTGGGAACTTTGCAGGGCCCTTGTCAACACTGAAAATAGCTACAGAGCCTTTTTTTGTGTCCATCCTAGCACCTCCTGTCCTGAAACCCTGAAACAAATGAGCACGACACTCACTGTGGAGAAATGAGGAATAGTTTGGCAAGTACAGCCCCGTCCCCAGGGAGGTGCTCTGCACAACCCCCCAGCAGTGTGAGCAGCGTGTGCCGGGCTCCTGCACTTCCAACAGAGGCATTTTCCTTCTGGGGAGGGAAGGGAGATCTCCCTTGGGAGGCTCAGGCAAGCTCGGAGAAAATTAATGGTGAAAAGCACTCTCTTTTCCCTGCTGGAATGCTTCATAGTCAACCAAGAGAGCCCATTAAGCAACTGCTGTGACCTAAAATAACCTGACTAGCGCTAAAACTATGAACAGGCTGTATGGATTTTTTTTTTCTTTTTACCTTTCCTTCCTTTTAAAATAAAGCTTCCTTCCCTGGGAGAGTTTCTCAGCCTGCTCAGGAAGATGTGCAGGCAGAGTTTGCCTGTCCCGCTGCCCCTTTATCACGCCTTTTTTTCAATTCAGATCTTCAGAATAAAAAAAACACCCCCCAAAATAAAAACTCGAGCAAAACCTCCTCTTCCTACACACCTGGCTGTGCTGGCAAAGTGCGTTGGGTGTCAAAGTCTGGAGACTTTTACCCCTAATCACTGAATGAAAGGATTCAAAAGAGACCTATTGCCCACCTGCAAGCCAGGGATGGGTATCATCCCTTCAGCTACCTGGGAAAATGGGAAATCTGGTTGCACAAAGCTCCTCTGGACTCTCTTTTGTCCCAAATGGCAGCCCAGGGTTGTTTTGTTTGTTTTTCAACTGCATTATTTGGTGTAATAATGCCTCACCTTGCTCGTAACTCCTAACTCCTCTTAGCTATGGTACCACTGCTGTGGAGCTCACCTGGGTAAAAAAATTAATGACCAAAAGATAAACATTTAAACAGTCAAAATTTCTTCAGTTCTGGATAGGAAAAGCAAGTTTCAACCTGAAAACAAGGAGAGGGGAAAAACTCTACTGAGTTAAACTGCAGTTGTGTTAATCAGACAATTTAAATGGAACGGTAATGGAATAAAGGATAAAAGGGTTCTTAGAAAAGGCAGGCGTGAGGGAGTTGCTAGCTCATTTGAGACAAAAAGGGAGACTTAATTGCTATCTGTGAGTCATTAAAGGGTTAGCTGAGGTTGGGGTATGAGGAAAAGTGTAACGTGAAAAAGAGTGAGTGTCTCTCAGGAGATATGATTTCTAGGAGGTAGAAGACAGGGAAGAATTTTAGCTCTTAAATTCATCTTTTGAAGTAAAGTCTCCTATCGCCCTCGGGACCAAGATGGAGTCACAGTTTTGTGCAAGATGTGCTCGCACTGATACCTTGATGTTCCCATACCTTCAGGGCTTTTCTTTGGAGATCTCATGCTGATGCCAACTGATGTTTTCACTTCTGTGAATATTTTCCAAGTGGGCATTTGGTGCAGTGAGATAAGTGGTGAGCCCAGCAGTGTGCCCAGGTGGGCAANTCTGATGGGCTGTGAGGGCTTTTCCCACCTTAATGATTCCATGATTCTAAGCATATCACATGCCAGGATGCAGGCATACAGGATCTACGGATGTTGATGGTTCTCTTCCAGCGTTTGAAACGGTGCTGGCAGAGACACAGCAGCACTTTCCCTGTCCCCTTGGTCCCGCGGATCAGTGCATCCAGCAGGGGCTCGGCTGCTCCCGGCTGCACTGATCTGAGAAAAGATTCCTTCGACCTGGACTAGAGGAGAGTAGAACAGGCAGTCCCTCAGAGCCCTTGTTCCATGTTTATCCAGTGCTGCTGGGAAGATGAAAAGCCAATAAAAGCCCCTAGCCAAGGGGACCGTGCACATGTTTACAGTTGCACACGCTGGAGATCCGTCGGGATGCGGGGCACGGAGCCAGGCTCCCCGCAGCTCCGAGCCTCCTGTGGGAAGCAGCAGCCCAGTTCCACTCTGATTTCAACCAGCAGGAGACTTGCAGTGAATTTATTTGAATATGGCCCCCCCCAAAGGCATCTTCAGCTCATAAGGAAGATGGATATTACCAGGCACATTGAATACAGATGAGGAGGAAGTCTCATTAAGTCAAGGACGGTTGACAGTTTTCCAGATCATCAGCCAAATGTAGACGTAGGGAGATGCTGGAATATTTCCACTATCAGCAGGCACCAGGAGTTTAAAATGTGTCTCTTTCCTGCCTCCATTGCTGGCTCATTCTTGCCTGTCACTGAAGTTTGGATGGGCAGCCACAGGACCCACCACTCCTGTGCTTGAGGGAAGCCAAGAGCCACAGGAACAAAGGCATCAAACCTCAGTTTTGTCCAAAAGCTTTTCACCTTTTTACAGAGGACAAGGAGGAAGCTTTGAATACAGAATATGAAAGTGTTCGGGGGCTCAAAAGTCCTGAATGCTACTGCGTAAATCAATTTTTATTTCTGCATGCAGTGCTAATGCCCCATCCACCTCAAGCTGAGCACAGCAGACGGACTTTTGAGGGAATAAAAAAGAACTGAATTGCCCAAAAACCTTCTATAAAAGTTTCATTTTCTGTGCTTTTTCAATGGGAAATAGTAAAAGAAATTTCTTTCTGCATGTTTTAATTAGGTTCTTATTAACACCATTTTTCTCCATGGTAAAAAGAAATAACACACATCAAACCAAAGCAAATGAATGGCGTAATCTTTCTTTCATGGAATCATTAAGCTTGGAAAAGACCTCCAAGATCATCGAGCCCAACCTTTGACTGAACACCCCCATATCAACTAGACCATAGTACTAGCAGATAGTTACTTCATTCTGTTTGGAAATACTTCATGGGTAATCCTTAATATTTTAGTTTTAATTTCTGGTTTGGAGGCGAAATGTTGGGTGTTGTTTTTTTTAGGAGTTTTTTTTTTAGACTTGCTTCGGTTTGGTTATTTGGTGGTGTCCTTTTTTTAAATTTTTAATGTTTTATGACCATATTGGTCAAACATACAGACTCGATGGGAAATGATTCCTTAACTGAGTGACATCTCAGCAATCCGCAGGTCTAGAAGAAGTACGTACCTTGAGGATGTCTTCATTTGGTCTCTTCTGTTGGATGCCGCAGAACTTTAGCCCTTGGGCTTGGCAAAGCTAAGGACGCAAGTGCAACCCGATTCATTTCAAGACACTTAAAGTACTTTGCTCACTTAGTGCCCTTTTCACAGCATAATCCCATTAAAAACAGTGACGAAACAACCATGCCTTGCTGCACTTTTCTATTTGAGAACAACCCGAGTTGAGTACGTGCAGAAATGTTTCACTGGCAGTGCCCACAGCCGGGGAATCACGGGGAGCTCCCATCCTGCCCAAGCACTCCGAGCTCTGCTGCTGTCAGACCACGGCTGGTACCTCCAGCCGGTGCTGAACAGCGTGTTGGCACTAATTTGGGATGCTCTGCTCCGTGTTCCCTTGGTCAGACGTGGCCAGGACGCACACAAGGAGGCACTTAGCAAGGCTGTTGTGTTAAAAACACCGACTGCAGCATTCAATCATTTATGCTTTGCGTGAAACAAGCAATATCACTTCGCACGGAATCAGAAGATGCAACAAACTAATACGAGCTGACAGCTCCCACGTAACAAGCTTTTTTTTCCTCTAGAGAAAGACCTGGAATAACTTTTTCCTCCCATTTTTCCTATTATGGGAAAAGTTGGGTTTTCCTCCCCCCACCCCCCGCAGTCCTTACGTAAGCAACGGATTTCCGTAAGAGCTGCTCCCAAATGGACTAAAGATCCATTCCCAAGGAGGAGGTAAAGCAACGTCAGCGCATTTCTTCTGATCCAAAAAGTATTGAAGCTGAACCAAAGCCTCCTGGTGTGAGATGGACCAAATGCTGAGAGTCCTGGGTGGGTTTGGTTCAGAGCACTCGGGGTTTTCCCCCTTCTGCCTCTTTGCCCCATGGCAGCAAAAAAAGGTGAGTGAACCGCAATTGTTTTTCCAAAAATGTGACCCCTGAATTCCTTTTCCTTTTTTCCCAAAGCACGAGAAGACATTGCTCGGAGGATGGCACTGACATGATTATCACACTCAGGGAAAACCACAGCAAAAGGTGATGGAAGCAGACATCACAAATAAAGGCAGAAGACCCTTTTATTTCGCATAGACAAAATGCAAAGAGTGTCTCATTAAATTAATATTAAAAAAAAACCCGAATCAATCTCCTCACTCCACTGACACCACTCATCCTAATTAACAACAAAAAAAGAACAATCAAGGACCCATTTTCTAATTTAAAAAAAAAAAAGTGCAAACATGACAAAAGACTTTTTGTTTTTCCAAATCCATGTTCCTGTTGAATTCACAAAGAGGGTGATTTTCTTTTTTTTTGTGTGATTTTTTTTCCCTTTTAAATCTTGTCTGATGGAACTTCCAGTTAAAATGTTTTTGTTAAGTCTCCATGCACTTCGTAGAAAATCAGTAAAAACACAAACGCTTGTGAAGATCAGAAAACTGGACTCTTTTACCCAAAAATTCAGATGTCCAGTCAGATGAAGCTCACACTCAGACAGAAAAAAAGCAAGAGAGTCTTTGCACTGTCTGTCGTTCATATTATTATTTTTTTTTTGTCAAATATTTTGGCAATCTTCTTCTTTAATTATAAATATTGGAATTCAATAAAAAAAAGGTAGCTTTCATTGGATTTTTTGTCTTGTTTTTCAGTGTAAATATTTACAGCCACTGTCCAGCCATGCTCTTTTCGTTATACCAGGGTGTAAGATTTTGCGTAGGGATTGTTTCCTTTCAAGTGGCCCCGGGAGTCCAGCAGGGATTCTTGGGAGCTGCTCATTTTTGCTTGAGCCTGTCCTAGCTCAGCTCCTTCTCGCTGAGGTAACGTTGCCACAGCACCAGGTTGCCATGACTGGACATCTCTCGTGGAGGATGTCTCCATGGGGATCGGCTCCAGCACGGTGGGACGCTTCAAGGTTCGGCTTTTCTGTGGCTCCAAGCAGGCTTGCCCCAAACCCAGGTCTCTGCTCGTGCCCTGCACGCCACGGTTCAATAAAAAGTCCATCCTAAGGTAGGGTGGCAAATGCATGAGATCACCTGGGGAGGCAAAAGGGAGAAATGAGTCTTTATTTCAGGTCGTGTGCTGTGTGGCGCTTGCCCGGGGGGAGCGACTCGAGCTGGTTTGGCCACCAAAGGGGAGGATCTGTGATCAGAATTTGTTATTGATAGATTATTTGTCAGCCATTTACTATGCTGTGATCTTACAGAATCGTGCAATAAACTACTTTTGGGCAGACCCACAAGAATTCACTGTCAATATTTGTTTTCATAGAATGAGGAGTGTGATGTGCTTTACACACACTCAAGGCACGAAGGAGATAAAACGAAAAAAACAACAACTTTTTCTCAAAATCCTAAAAGAAAAGTCTTGGTTTTCTTTTGTCAAAAACTTGGAAAATGTGGAGGCTCAGTAAATTTCCAATTTTTATTCTACATTTTAAATGGAAACCTTCACAACTCCAATTAATGAGCCCCAATCTTGAGTAGAATGACTAAGCTGTTTAAAATGGATGCAAGAGTGTTAAGGCTGTAGTCTTCAAGAGATTTCTGAATAAAACAGGAACATTCTTGTCCTCATAGAACAAAATTTAACTGTCAACCATCATTACTGTGTTTAATTCACTAATAATTTTTTACCACCACCAAGATGCTGCTGGTTTCGTGGTAACAAAATGCACTGGGACTGGCACCCGAGCTCTTGCATCAACCCTCCCCTCTGTTCTGTATTGTCAAGAAAGCCTCTTATTCATTATTTCCCCTGATTCCTGGGCCTGTTAGGCATTCATGATGTTCCTTCAAGGAAATGAGAGGCAATCAGGCACATAATGACATTCCCTTCTAAAAATATTTGATGGTGTAACCTCACCTATGTATGAAAAAAAAGCACAGTTACAGGAGCATTCAGAACAGTGTTTTCCCTTCTTTACGGATCTCTGCGGGTACAGAGCTTCTTCTTTTTAGGGTTAATATTAAACTCAGAGTCTCATCTACAGATGGGATGCATCCTGAATGTTTGAAGTAGGAGACTCTTGGCACCACACCACCTGTGTAGCTCTCCATGAGCTATTTACAGCAGGAGAAATTAAGGCTGACCTGTGCCAGTGGCATAAACAACAGACCAGGAAAGCAATTCTTCATAATAAAAGAATGGATAACAATTTTGTTTTTTCTAGCCCAGCTAAAAGCTGTCCAGTGACCTAAAATAAAACAGGTCCTCTGCTCTCCCACTGTCAAGGCACTGCAAGTACCTAAAAGACCAACAGCATCTGCTCTATCTGTAATTCCAGGTCACAGACAGAATCGCTGAGGAGTTGCATTTGGCCAGAAATCTGTGTTCATTCCTGCAGAAATCCCTCGGGCACAGTCTGACACCCTGTATTTTATTCTGGATGCATCGCCAGCACAGGCTCACGGCACGCAGTGTTTTACCCCTGTGGAGTAAGATGGGAGTATCTCAAGATGAGGCTGACACACACCGTGGAGTTGGAGGGAGAGGGGGAGGTTTGTGATGATAATCACTCTGATTGCCTCTTGAAAAAGGAGTCATGTTAACTTCAATTGGTTTTACTCGCTGGTTTGCCTGATTCTCCTCTGGTACCTTCCATGCCAAGCACATTCTGCATGTCAGACCTGTTTCAGCTGAGACAGCAACGTTGCTGCTGCTGGGGTTCTGAAGGGCATCAGGACATGGACACAGGAGCAGGGAGGCACCAACTCACTGCACTTATCTGCAGGCATTGAGCCAAGCTGCCCGTGAGTGCACCTGTGCTGTCCAACACCTGCCCCGTCCCCTTGGCACCCAGACCCCGGGCCCTTGGTCACCTCAGCTCTTCTGCTTCTGCGTCCCCTTGTAGCTCAAGTCCTTCCAAAATGCAGTGGTGGGGTTGGTTTGCTCCAAAGAGCATTCCCCATGTCGGGAGGAGACAGCCAGGCTGGGAAGTGCTTGTGTCACTGCTGCCTGTGGCTGTGCCTTGTGCAGCATTGCCGCGTGCTGGAGAAGGAGCCCTGTTCCTACCCCACTCCTCCCCAGTGGGAGAGAAATGAGAGTATGAGTGTGATCCCCCCCATACCTGTCTCTGCCCACTAATGAAGGTTTTGAGGAGCTTGGTTTGGCTGCCTCAGGTGTGGGGTTTCACTGCCAGGGCCCCAGCAAAGACAGGCAGCAAAATGCACCTCAGAGATGGCAACAGCAGGTGTGAGAACTCTGTGAGTAATTACAGTGCCAAAGTGACGACTTCCCTCTTGCCAGAAATGTTTAGAGACTGCTGGGGTCAGAAAAGGGAGTTTCTCTCCCACTCCCACGCTCCATGGGGGTCCCTCAGCCCCAGCAGAAGAGGAAAAATTTTCTATGTTGAACCCAGTCCTGGAGCCCTTCTGCTGGGGAGATAGGATGGGAGAGCTGGGGTTGTTCAGCCTGGAGAAGAGAAGGATCCAGAGAGACCTCAGAGCCACTTCCAGTGCCTAAAGGGGCTCCAAGACACCTGGAGAGGGACTTTTCACAAGAGCATAGGGTGACAGGATAAGGAATAATGGATTTAAACTAAAAGAGGGTAGGGTTAGATGAGATATTAGGAAGGAATTGTTCCCTGGGAGGGCGGGCAGGCCCTGGCACAGGGTGCCCAGAGCAGCTGTGGCTTGCTCTGGAAGTGTCTGAGGCCAGGTTGGATGGGGTTGGGATAGTGGAAGGTGTCCCTGCCCATGGCAGGAGGGCTGGAACTGGATGATCTCTGCCACCCCTTCCAACCCAAACCGCTCCATGATTCCATTTCCCACAACAACCGGCCTTTTCCCAAAGGTGCTGTCACCCCAGCACTGCCTGCGAGGGGCTGCCACTGCTTTGTTAACACCAGCCAGGCCATTTTACACCCACTCCCTCTTTCTACTGCATTTTCTGCTTTTTGGCTGACTTTCCAGGAAGGAGCTGGTGTGGAGCAGCAGCTGGAGCGTGGCTCGTTGGCAGCTCCCCGTGGGTACCTCGCGGAGCTGCTTCTGTGCCTTGCCACATTTGCTGCTTCTTGAGAGCCACGGGTGTGAGTGGACTATTAAAAAGACGAGCACTGAACCTTGCAGAGATGGAGGTTGGTTTTCAAGCTGCTGTCTAGACATTTCTCAAGTGTATTTAAGAGCTTCGGGCTATGTAAAAAAGACCTTTTTTCTCCCCTCCTTAAATCTGCATAAGAAAGCATAGTCAATAATCTGTGTAAACAATATGCAGTCATTTTACTGCAATTTTCTAAATGTCTGGGGGCAAAGTTCCAGCAGGATTTCAGTAATGAGAAACCACAGAGTGTAACTTGTCCTCCAAAGCTGGGTACTCAAAGCACAATCTCTGACATGGCTTCTGCAGAGCCCTCATTATTTGATGTGATGTACACATTTTCCCAGCATAAAAAGTGCCAGTGCTCCTTCTTATCTGCAAGGAGCATCTCTCCCTGCATCTACTTATAAAACAGGGCACATTATTAAAATCACTGGCAAAGAAGAATCTTGAGAATGGAACTTTTTCCTTCTGTGCTAGGGTTGAAACGGTCTCACAGGCTGAAAAAAAAAAAAGGCTTTGATTTAGAAGAACTAATGGGTTTCTGACTTAAAAACACAATCTTTGAAATATAACCACAGGGGTTCACCTTTGCCATTCCTACATCAATTCTGAAGGTATTTCTGAGCAGAAAAAAAGCTTCTTGCTGTATCTCTGGAGTTGTTTGGGAAGGCTTTGGTTCTTATCCTCTGGACACAACAGTGCAGGAATTTTTTTTGGTTTCCTGCTATTCAGCTGAATGATGTTTTTTTCGGGCAAAACATTATGAAGTTTCAGGATGGTTCATTGCCTTTGATGCTCTAATTACCTCTTTTCAGCTATGTTTGTGCCTTATTAGTAATGAAAGCAAACCTTTCAAGTGCATGAGCACTGCAAATGAGCATGTTTAATAATTCATGCATTTTGGCTTAATTAGTACAAAAGACATTCTAAAACTATAGTTTTCTGATGCATTTTTAAAAATGGGGTTTGGACTGGATGATCTTCAGAGGTCCCTTCCCACCCTGACCTTTCAGTGATTCTGCAATTTTTGAGAAAGGAGAATTTGCTGTATAAGAACCTTGAGTTTGTACAGAAATAATAAACACCCAGTCAAATCTGAATGTTGCAATTTAAGCCAGAGCTACCTCAGTCTTTTTTTCTCTTAATGGCCAACCCTCTAATGAATTATTTAGTATAGTACATGTAAGAAAATGTTAGTTCAAATAAATATTTGTAAACAAATGCTAAAAATCACTTACTGTGACATTTACCATAAGCAACACATTCTACCAAAAAGGGAGTATTTTCTGAGTCAATGCAGCACTGAATAAAGATAATTTATCCTTATTTTGGTACAACTAAGCTGATACAAAACACTTTGCAAAAAAACAACAGACATTTTCAGCTGTGTTCCAGGGGTCAGCTTCAGGTGTGGGAAGGGTTGGGATGAATTTGACAGGCTACATGCAGGGAAAAACATCACTGCTGAATTTTTCTTGGATTTTATTCAAGATAGCTGTCTCGTCTGCAGAACTAAACCAAGCTGAGAAGCACTCCTTTCTCCCAAGAGATTTACCTCATTCTTCTTTCAAATGCCAGAGAGCCTGCATGGGGTTTTTTTTTTTGCTTTCATCTACTCCAGAAAAAAAAATTCTAAGGATTTGTGCTATTTTCAATACAAGGATCATCACAGACTGCAAAAAAGATGCTCTTACCAAGTTTTTATGTGAGAGCTCTGTGCATTTCCTCATGAATCAGAGCCTCCACTAAAGCAAAAGCAATTTGTCTTCACAACACTCCAACAGAGATACCATCAGTGACGGTGACAGCCTGAGGGTTTTCAAGTTTTGGTTGCCATGCGGAGGAAATTCCGTGCTATTTATCTCAGAAAGTTTGGAGAAGCAGGGCTGGTGACTAGACAGGGTGTTTCATTTAACAAAGGTAAGGATAAGACTGCTTCAGTAGGGCATTCACACATCTTGCTTCAAGAGTGAGCAGGCAAAAAAAAAAAGCTCTCAGAGATCTCTCTGGGATGATCCCACGGGATCAGAAACCATGCCAGGGTTGGATCCATACAGCCCTGTTAGCTCAGGGAAGGTGCTGATGTAATTTTGTTGATTTGGGAGCAGAGTACGACCTTGTGCAGCGCTGGGGGTGTGCAGGTGCTGTGTGGATGGAGTCCCACCCTGCAGGGCATCTCCTGGCTTGTGCTGACTTTGGGAGGGGAAGCACTGATGGGATATTGTGTTTTCCTCTGAAAGGAAGCAAAGCAGACAGAGCTGCTGACGTAGTTCTAAGCTCAGGTTTATGCTGATTAAAAAATTTAGTGGGTTTTTCCAGCCCACTAGCACAGTAAATAAATCAGTCAAGCCTTTGCTGCTACTCGCAGGCTGTTTTTCAGGACTGCCTATAAGGGAAAACTTGAATTAGAAACGAGGAAAGAGTGGAGGGTTTGCAAGGACAAGGTGAGAGGTTTGCTGAAAAAAAGAGCGTAAGTAATGCTCAGAGGCCTTTGTCACATCCAGAACCGACACACCATTAAAAACTTAGCAGGCAAAGCTTTCTTGGACAGCAGCAGCTTGGTCTGAAGCCAGCGTGATAGCAGCAGTAACATCTCTCACAATTGCTGCTGTCGGTGTTGGAGACCTGCTGGTGCTCCCTCCCTGTCCATCTCGTGTCCGCGTGCCCTGCGCCGAGCCCGCAGAGCGTTCCGCACTGCGCCGAAACCACCCCCTCACCCGCAGGGCTCACAGCGCTCTGCAGCACCAGGGACAGGCACACCTAACGAGCAATAAAACCAATTATTTGGTTACCTTGGTGCTGTGTCCTGCTCAGCTGAGCAGTGGGGAGGGTAAAGAGGATCAATCCTGCACCTCCTTGCTCGGCCGATACAGGTCCCAGGATCTGCTCAGTGCGGAATTGCCTTCCCAGTTCTTTGGACAGTTGTTATTTTCTTGCAGTAAAATGCCACAAGTGGAGAGTAAAAATTTCTGAAGGGTGCTTCAAATGCCAGGGCTCTGCTCTCTAGAGCCAGTATTGAAATGGAGAAGCAATTTCCACATGCAGATTTCTGACTGGCCAAATGAATGAGCATCTCAGCTCACTCTCCGTTGACAGGAGCACACCATTATCAGCACATCCAGGAGCTCACAGGCTCCTTCTGAAGCAACTTTTTCAAGACGAAAACGGGATTTAATAATTCTCTAAGGCAATCCAGAAAAAATGGCAGAAGGTCTGGGAACTTAAATTACACTCTCAGGAGCAGCCAAGCAGAAGGGGAAAGGAAGGAGGGAGGGGACAGGGCACAGCTTCCTCAGTAGTGAAAAAGCTGCTGTGAGAGCAGGCACGTGTCCTTCCCTTCTCCAGAGTAGCTTCAACCTCTGCTCAGGTGCCCAGGAAAAAAGATTGAAGTGCTCAGCATTTGGGGGGTACTTTTGCACTGACTGACCGAATGCAGGACATTGGACAAGGCCAAGGTGTCTGGATGCATTTCAGCTGCCAACCTGCCCTTCCTGGCTCTCTGACCCACAGCATCACATCCTCTGGGCTGCTCACTGTGTTCCAGCAGGCAGCAAAACACCCCACCCTTATGCTGTTTATATTTTTCACCTAAATAGGTGAAAAATGTTAGAGAAATAGCCAAGTTTCCCATTTCTAGATGGAGAAATCAGAATTCCCTGTCACCTCTGCAGGGCTGTACTTTATAGCTGGCATCCTTCTCCACAAAAACTGCTCCCTCATAGATGGTTTGGAGATCTATAACACCTAGTTAAATGTTTCACGTTGCAGTCTGCTAAAACTGGCATTTTCATGAAAATACTCAAAATACCAGCTGTGATTCACAGAGCAAAATAAAAACAACAGTTGCTGTTGACTACAATCGTTGGAGTTATCTCTTAAGGAACACCAGGGTATCAGTAAATCTGTAGTTCAGGAGCCAAATTTGCTGCTGCTATAAATCAGTGACTCTATTGATTTCAGCAAGACTATAAATTGATTTCTACTTACTGGAGATTAGGTTTAAGTGACTGAAAATGAGGATTCCAACTAATGTGGATTTTTTTCTTTTTTTTTGTACAAGGTGATTCATTTTGTTATTTAGATTTAAGCCTTCTGATTCCAAGAAAAAGCCTTTGATCAAGATGTCTTAAAGCAAAAACCTGACTGCTGCAGCTGAACTGAGATCATCCATCTGAACTACATTGACATAACAGACTGTGCAGCTGCCTGAGAGGATGGCAGGAGCCTTGATTATCACATTGTTACCTCTTCCCGGAAGATCTAATGGAACAGGAATTGAAGCACATTTTTGGTTTGCATTTCTCTAAGCAGAACTTGGGTCTTTAATACAGTGCTGCGCTTTCAAAAGACCTGCCAGATGCTTTGTCCCTTCCAGAAGTAACTTTAAGGAGAACTGACATATTTTTAAGGCCTTCTCTGACACTGAGCTGAGTAAGGAAGGAAAAAATTGATTAACTCCAGGGGTCAGATAGATTTAGACCCTACGGATATGCCATGTGGATGTCCAGCCTCACAGGGCTGGTGCACCTGCACAACTGATGCTCTCTTGTTTGGATTTAATGGGGTGTCTCAGTCATAAAAACATGTAAAAGGGGCCTCACCGTGTAAATCAATACCCCCTGCAGGAATAAAGTCAGCAAATTTGTCAATAAATAATGAAATGGTGACAGGAAAGGTAGGCCCAGGAGCGCTCCCTTTCTGTCTGCGCCCTGTCACGCAAGCAGCTCCGTGCATTTTTAAGGGTGTTCTGAGACAGCACTCTCCTGCCCAGCAGCTGGGAAAACTTGGAAAACCGTGCTGAAAACCTCGGTGAGGTGCCCTGGTTAGCAAGGCTGGAGTTTTAAAACTCATTTGCTGGTGCTGGGCGCAATGAACAGAAACTGTTCAATTATACATCACTTCAGCTGGGGGTTAAATCGATCGTGACTCCATGGAAACAGGTTTATTCCTGAGATATGTTGGGAGCCTGGGTTCAGCACAGAGGCTGGAGAGGTGAGGAGTACCCAGGGTTCACTGGAATCAGCGGGAGCCGCTCTGTTGACCTCTCCAGGCTCTGAGCCATTCCAGTGAATTCAGGGATAAACCTGACCATGCCACGGCAACGGGAAAGCAAAACACGCTGCTAATAGAGCTGGGCAGGTCAGGCTACAGCAGGGAAACCAATATCAGCACTGCCCTGCTGCTCTGCTGAGTTAGGGGTGAATTACTGTAACCCAGTCTCCCCATGTCCATCAGTCTGAACCTCCTGAGAGATGCTGGCGAGGTGCATCATTGCATTTTTGTTAATTAATCCCCTGGGACCAGGGGTTCTTACAGCTCTCACATTTAAATTAGGGATGCTGACACAATACTGAAATACATCTGCAGAGCTGTGCTTTGAAGGGCAGCACACAAAGCTCTTCCCCGGATGGCACAGGCCATCACTACAGTCAGATTAGGACTGTTAAAACAAAAGTTTCTCTAGTGGTGTGACTTCCTGCTTTAATTTCCAAGAAGAGCACAAGCGTGACCTTTCTTGCAGGTAAGATCTGGTTTCCATTTTCAGGTGTCGCAGTGCCAGCTCTCCTGTAGAGCTCAGATTGCACTCAGGTCCTCTTGGCATGGGGGAAATAGCAGAGCCTGAAGTCAGTTAAATCAGGAATGGCTGTAAATGTCTGCAAGGACCTTACAGCAAGGCTGGATCTGTTCTCGGCTGTATGGAAAGCACTGCTGCTCGTTACCTTGGGCTGGCTGACAGCAAAAATCACACACGCCGTGTCTCAACACTGTGAAGGTGAAATTATTTGGCATTTTCAAAATTAACTATCTAGTTTTTGTAGGAGTGAGGTTCAAGTTAGGGACACAACAGAACTGCTCTAAAATACCTGTTGTGTTAATCGAAGTGGACGCAGCATCTTTGGTTTGATTTGGAACTTTTGCTGGTAGTTTTAACAATTTAACATTGAAGTTATGACTGTGAGAACATGAAAGTAGCTGGAAATGTACTGATAAATGTAATCCTTGCTTTAGGCATACAGCTCTTCAGTCATTACAGCTCAGTCAAATGTCTCTAAAGCTACAGACAACATGCGTAGTCTAATAGCTGCTGCCTTTATATATTTATATATTTCTATATATATGGACCACAAAGAAAATAATCTGCTTTAGAAAACCAAAATTAAATTAAAATTGTAAAAAAACTCACTTTTAATAAGAAAGATCTTGTTGCTAATCAAAAGATAGGAAATGGGCATTCTTGGGGGGAAGGGGAAGGGAGGGAGTTTCCTTAACATGAAACTTTTAGCCTAGAAGAAATAGAAAAAAAAACCCCAAGAGCATCCTGAACCAGCACAGTTTGGGATACTGTATATTTCCAAAGTCAGTGTTAATTTGCAAATCACAATGAAGAGTAAATTAGGAAGCAACAGGAAAAGGTAATTGTGCTGCTACACACTCCTCACAGAGTCTTTGAGGAGTTGGTACCACTTGTTTCTCTCTTCTAGTTAAAAAAAGTCTTCCTAGCAACAGTATCACTGGTTCATAGGTGAAAATTGTAAAAATAGTTTGGATTACTTTAATCATAGACTCACAGAAGGGTTTGAGTAGGATGTTAAAGATCATTTAGTTTCAAATCCTTCCACTAGACCACGTTGCTCCAAGCCCAGTCCAGCCTGGCCCTGAACACTTCCAGGGATGAGACAGCCACTACTTCTCTGGAAAACCTGTTCCAGTGCCATCAATGACTTGAATTTAGCTTGCAGATGTCTTCTATAGTACCTAAAATGGAACTTTCACATCACAATTGCACAGAAACCTTGTAACTGAACAGCTGCCCTATTTAAACTCAAGATTCACGCCGATACCGTTTTCCTTTCTGAGCTCAGAATATTTCAGCTTCTGACCTGAACGTGTTTAATTTCATTTTTATTGTACTGGCAAGGTTAAAAAACTTGCAGTGTGAGCCCTCCTGTCTGTAAATCCACCAGAATAAAAATGAAAGCCAATGATATCAAGTATGTAGTCACATCAAATTAAATGCAGAATTAAATGGTTTTCATCCCTGCAGAACATTCAGCTTTTCTCAGCTGAAGGAGAAAAAGCTCCTGATACTCCACAGAAATAAAACCTGAGACAAGATAAAGGCAATTTCCTCTCATCACTGATGTGCCATTTCCAGGATAAGCAGCAAATGGCACAGTCTGTCTCTTTGTGACATGCTCCTGCTTTTCCAACAGTGCAGTAGAAAATAAAAAGAAGGTGTTCCAGGCACAAAAGGATTTAATATGGAAACATTAGAGATGCTCATCTAGGGGAGTCATTTCAGGATACATCACATGAGTGTAAGTTTATATACAAGTTAACAGTCACAAGTTAACAGTACTGTTAAAAATGTAGCATTAAAAATGGCAAAAAGGTTTTTTCCCCACTCTGTGCCTGTCCTTCTGCTTTTCCACCTGCTTATCTGCTTATTTTGATTTATCTCCTTATGTACTTCTCTCAAAACTGCATCTTGGTCTCCCGGTGTGGAGTCAGGATGGTGACTTCTTTGTTCTGTACACACATTATATACAATGTGTGTATACATATCCATATTTTTTAATACATATTCTATTGTATTTGAAACCAGACAGTGCAAATATAAAACTAAGACAGAAAACAACCCATATCTCAGCCTTTGTGTACTTTGCTGTAGGATTTCTGAACAACAACAATAACAACAAGAAGATACATGGATTCCTCTGTACCTTCAAGAAATTCAGTTTTGGACCTGGAAACCATGGAATTAATGGAATTATTCCCCATTTTCAGCCAATGCAGGATAATATAATAGGCATGGGAAAAGGAGGCTAAAGGTGAGCTGCCAAGAGTCCCAGCCTTTGCTGAATCCCCAGTGGCCGAATTTGTATCGGATTCAGTCACGGCCACGGCCGGTGGAGCTCTGTCAGCAGCTTTCCAACAGAAATCCAGTCCCTAAATAGACTCCAGTCACTGTGTCAGAGGGAAATAACTCCTTCACCCTTGAACTCACAGGGCAGTGGGAAAGAGTTCACATCTCGGGTTACGGGGCTGACACTGGAAAAATACTGTGCCTTCTATTGCTGCGTGGTTCTTATTTTTCTCACTATGCTAAGCAGCTTATTTTTAGCTGCAGTGACTGAATTCTGGAAAAGAAGATTTGTTTCTCGACTTGGGTGTCTAAAACAACATTTAGGCACTGCAGGTGATATCCAGACTGCATTTAAGGGACCCTAGTAAATCGTTTCATAAAATACTTGCATTCTGTAGCTCAAGGCTTGTCTACACGTTAAGGCTTTGCTGTTCAATCATCAGGATTAGTCAAAGCAGTGAGAAACTTCTAAACTGGGTCAAGAATGCTAATTAAGGCATCTGAAATACTGAAAGAACCTGTTCATTCAGCAAAGCTGGAGAGGTTAAATCAGTATTTTTTCCTAGTTAATATGCAGTAGGCTTAAGGGCTGCTGGACTGAGGTGCCCAGCTGTAAAAACCCAAGAAGTGTTCAGATCTGGATGGTGAGGGCTTGGCTGAGAGCAGGCCTGGTCTGGCCTTGGGCTGCTGTTAAAAGGCAATGTCAGCTGGCCAAATCTCCTCTGGGACATGGAGGCCAAGGAGAAGGGCTGGAAGATGGAGAGGATGGAGCTCTGTCCTTGCCCTCCATCCAAGAACACAAGGACAGCAGGAGGAAAGTGCTTCCAGTGGAGCAGGGGCTTGGAGAAGGCGGGCTCCTGCTTTGTGCAGGTGGAAGGACCCAGGAAAGCACTCAGGTTCCCTGCGGAGGAGTGGGGTGTCCTTGGCATCTTCATGGCTGTGAGATAAGTCCCTGGAAAAATCTTTTTTTCAGAGTCTGCCTCTCCAAAAAATTCCATTTGTCC
This sequence comes from Rhagologus leucostigma, assembly GCA_013397725.1. NCBI lineage: Eukaryota > Metazoa > Chordata > Aves > Passeriformes > Rhagologus > Rhagologus leucostigma. The sequence goes on from VZTD01004778.1 coordinate 764,463, forward strand.
CCACTCATGAGCAAGTTTCTTTCCAAACTGGTTCCTTCCACCAGCTGAAAGTTTGTGGAGCAAGTTCTGAGATATAAAATCTTGTGATGCTTTAACTGGATTTCCAAATCCACTAGTCTGATATACCCCTTAAGCAACATTTCTTCCCTGGAATCATATTTGGGATGCTTTAGTCCTTCAGGGGTTTCATATTCCTGTGATCTCTCCCCACTTTTGAGGAGGTGGGATGGTCAAAAATGACCTTGAACTTGTTTTGTGGCATCAGATAGAGAAATTCCTGATCCAAGTCAAACTAACCCTTAAGGACAATGTCATATATTAGCAAAGGTTCTTTTTACTGCTGATTAGCAAAAGAGAAAAATATAATTGGGGGTCTGAGTTCTGCAGCACCCCTGTGGAAAGGAGGTTTCTGCAACTTGCAAGAAATTAAAATTATCTAGATATTTCCCATTCAAACCCTCGTCAGATGTTATTTCTCCCAAGCATGAACTCCACTGCCAGGGGATGCAAGTAAGTGGTCTGTCCACAAAGAAACCCCAGACATAAATAGCACTTGGGATGCAAAGATTATCAAAATATTTCCCAGTTAATAGCTGTTCTTTTCTCCAGCACAATAATTTAGGAGTAAAGAGAAGAAAAAGCCCAATAGGCTTCTTGGCTGAGGCTATTACTGAGATTTAAAATTATAATAACGGGAATCTATTTTTAATAAACTGCTCCAGCAATGTTTATTGCAGTGAAGAATAATTGTTATGATAACTCAATTTGTGATTATTATTCTTAAAACAGAAAAAAGGAACATTATTATAAAACTCTTTGAACCTCTACAATTATCTTCCATTTTTCTACATTACAGACTCTTTGATGGCACAGTGGGAGGTAGGAAGGGAGTGCATTTCTTTCCAATTTCTGTCCCTTTTTTGGAGGATGAAGGACTGACTCATTTGTCAACCTCCCAGGTAAACTTGGGGTTACAACTGTTGAAATTTATGAATATTTATACGAAAAAATGCCTCAGTTTTGCTCTGCTTAAATGATTCCTTGAGGACCTGATCTTACTAACCAAACTTGTAGTTAATGACAGCTGTGGGGAGGAGAACAATAATCCCAATCCCAAACTTCTGGGAGTTTTGATGCTGAGAAAGATGCAACAAAAACAATGTGTTGCCATCATTTTTACAGCATGAAGAATTTTAACACTGCACAGGAGTTAAGAAGACCCACTTTTGTAAAGGATGTGATTTATCCCATAGCTTTAAAATCCTGCTGTGCTGTTTTTACTGCTTCAATTTTCTCTTTTAAGGTGCCTCCTGGGACACATGACTATTCTGATGGCTTCCTGAAAAATGTCACCATCTACAGCGGGTCACCTTCAAGGCCTGGGCAGATGAGGTCTGACAGCTCTGTGCAGCCCTCAAAACCTCGTGTGCAGGTCTGCATCCATCCCCTCACTTTTTGGAAGCTGTGAACTTTTGGCTGTTGTTAAGCAGCAATTCCAGCTTGCTTGGTGGTTTGTAATGTGATACCATAGAAGGAAAAATAATGATGTTGTTGTTAGTGATGATGCATGAACTACAAATAATCACAGAATCCCAGGATGGTTTGGGTGGGAAGGGAACTTAAATCCCCCCCACTCCCACCCCTGCCATGGGTGGGGACACCTTCCACTGCCCCAGGCTGCTCCAAGCCCCAATGTCCAACCTGGCCTTGGGCACTGCCAGGGATCCAGGGGCAGCCACAGCTGCTCTGGGCACCCTGTTCTAGTCTTATCTTTTTCCAAAAATCTGCTTGGAGAGCTGTAAAGCCAAAGCCCAGCTGAAGCTGAATCTGGCCAGGGATGTCAAAGACAACAAGAAAGTCTTCTGTAAATGTAGGTGACAACAGGAAGGGAAAATGTGGCCCCACTGCTGAATGGAACCTGGTGACACAGGACATGGAAAAGGCTGAGACCCTAAATGCCTTATCTGCCTCAGTCTTCACGAGCCAGACCAGCCTTCAGGAATCCCGGGTCCAAGAGATCAGTGGAACAGTCTGGAGCAAGAGACTTACCCCTGGCGGACAAGGATCAGGGCAGGGAATGCTTAAGCAAACTGGACATGTGTAAATCCATGGAATTTGATGCAATTGTGCCTACAAGTGCTGAGGGAACTGGCAGATGCCACTGAGGCCACTGTCAACAGTCTTTGATTGATCACAGTGGTTGGGAGAAATGCCTGAAGACTGGAAAAAGTAAATGTCACTCCTGACTTCAAGAAGGACAAAATCGAGGGTGCAGGAACCAAGAAGCCTCTCAGCCTCATCTCCATCCCTGGGAATTCACCAGCAAACTCCATCATTACCTTTCTTGAGTTAAGTTTCAGCTTTGCCATTGGGTGGATTCATTTCCAAATGTCCCATTTATCAAAATAACTTTTTCTAACAGTCTTTCTTCAGACTGTCTCATAATTGTTGGGGATTATTTCCAGAAACAAATATTACTTATTGCAAACTCTTGAACCTTTACTGCAACTGTAATTTGCAACAGACAGCAGTTTGGAAAGAGAGGTCAGAAGTTAGGAAGGAGGAGGCAGAAGTGATTGAAAGTGACATTTTCCCAGAAAGACTGAACTGGCCGAGAAGAAAAGCAAAGCACCATGAAAACAGGTAAAAGCTCTCTCGGAAGAAAAGATTTACTTCCAGGAAGAATAAAGGTGTGCTGAAGCAGCACAGTGATTTATCTCAAGTGTTCCTGTCTACTGAAACCAAATACCTTAAGTTTTTTATTTCTTCTCCATGTTCTCAAATGGAGAATGACTTTGATTAATTGTATTTGAATTACTAATTACCTCTGGAAAATTTCTGAAGTGGTGGGTAAAGAAAGAAAGATGCCCAGCGTTTCCTCAATGACTTGAAAATTAAAATACTGGTCTGTCTGCTACTGCTGAAAGTTCTTTCTATCCATATGTTTTGTTTAAAACCCTTCATAAAGTGACCTTTAATAACACATTATTCAATATTTATGGGCCAGCATTCAAATTGCCCCACTGGAACACTCAATTATGTTTTCAAGATAATGAAGCTAATTATTAAGTTTATAATATACTTAATTTTCTTGCTGCAAAGGAAAGCTAAAGCTAATCAAGAAAAGTAGGGAAAAAAAATAAAGCCATTAAAACTAACAGAGCTAAACATGGCTACAAGTCTGTAAATCACTGGAGGGGCTCTAAGGTTGTTCCAACCCTGGAAGATTTTTACTCAAGCACAGGGACCAAATTTTGGTTCTATCTGCCCTCAAGAAAATCAGCTTTATATGGAATATATTAGATTATTTCCAAACGCTAAATATGCATAAGTAATGTATTTGGAACATGAAAGGAAAGAGAGCAAGATATTTGTTAAAGAAATGATAAAAAATATCTGTTGACTGCTTGGAAGGAAAGAGTTCGATTTTGACTTAGCTGTGAATGCAGATGCTTCCCTTTAGCAGAGCAGGGACAAATATTTATCTTACGTCTTTGGAGTTAGAAATGAAAAGTATTTCTATCTTTATCTATTTCTACAGCTCCTGGGTTTGTGGTTCTACCCTGTGACTACACAGAAATCAGCAATTTCTCCAGCTATTTTATTTCCTATTTATTTTCCCTCTTATCTATCTGTGTGACACACTAATTTCCTGCCTTGAGTATTATAACTCTCTACCTTCTGCTTGGGCTTTTTCTTCCCACATTTTTATTTTAGTTTTCTCTAGCCAAATCCTTGATGCTTTCTTTTCAGTGTTCCTGCTTTTTAATGACCCTTCCTGATCCCACTGTCTACCTTCCATTCCTCTGTCCTCACAACCACTGCTTGTTATGGGAAATAAGCAAAAGACTCTAAACAGATTATTCATTACTCTTTTTTACACAGATGAGCACCACTGATTACTTTCTGTGTGTCTGAGAAGCAGCACTCACACTGGCAAATGTATATACTGAAATAAAATGAAATGAAATGAAATGAAATGAAACGAAGTAAAATGACATGAAATGACATGAAATGACATGAAATGACATGAAATGACATAAAATAAAATAAAATAAAATAAAATAAAATAAAATAAAATAAAATAAATCATGTTTTCAGAAAGCAAACAAATATAATTTTGCCTTTTTCCCATTTGAATCCTCCTCCGCAGTGCCACATCCTGTATCCTGTAAAAAAGACTGACAAATCTTCTGAGATTTTTTAACCTGCTTGATCTCAGAGTACCACAATTAACCTGCCTGTGCTGTTGGGCACAAAGGTATCAGTAGAAACAGCATCTTTGTGATCCGGAAATTTGATTAAGCCCAAGAGTTGGATGCCCCTCAAGTACCTTCAGTCAGCAAGGAGTTGGAGTCTTAATTTTCTTTTTTTTTATTCTCCCCCAATTTAGATATCCCAAGTTTGCTATTTAGGTGATGTCAAAGAGAGAGTGTAACAGCTCCAGGACATCACCAAAGGGTTGTTCCGTGTCTGACAAGCCACAAGGCAGAAGGGACAAGCACATCTCCTGCAATCTGTCTTTATGAGCAGTTAATGAGAGCGCACTTTCGCTCCCAAGCACGAAGCACCGCAATGAGACACGTTTTATTAGAGGCTGGTTTGAGCTGGGCAGATGCACCCGCATATGGTCTTATTTATCCCAGAAGGGTCGATTGCCTGATGGCTGCAAGTTTGAGGAGTGGATTTGATGGCTCAGCCAGCCTCTTTCTGCTCCTAAATTCCCATGTTTTCTGTACATGGGAGAACATGTTCTCATGTTCCATTAGCTGGAACAAACCCCAATTATCTCTGTGAGTAGTTCCAGGAGATTTTGTGATCCACCCTCTCCTGCTTCCCAGCCTGGGTGTGAAATCCTCCCCAGAGTGACCAAGACATTCCCTCTGCCGCCTCACCTGGCCGGTGTGCCTTGGGCACTGCCATGTTCATCACCCGCCCTCCGTCCTGAGGCTTGGGGGGGGACGCGGTGAACCTGCAGATGCCCGACTCGGACGGCGTGCTCGAGGTGAGGCTGTCCGTGTAGTCGTTGGTCCCTGCCGTGAGCTGCTCCGAGGAGGTGTCTGATATGAAGCATTCCGTGATGGTGAACTTGGCGTGCCTCAGCTGCTCTTCCATCTTGGCGTGCTCGTAGGCCCTCGCCAGCTCTTCGTACGTGGAGGAGGCACTTTCTGTGGAGACCATGCTGCTCCTCGCTCGATCTAAGCCACGGGAATGTGAGCAAGGGGAGAGAGAAAACATCTGCACAGTCCTTTTTGGGAGGAAAGCCACGAGCATAGTGTTTCAGAGTAAAGCAGAGAGCCCTTGAAATTATCAAGGCGATTTAAATGAATCTGCTTGGCTGTAAATGCCTGCACAAGTGTTAGTTTAGTCAGGAACTCAACAATTACTGATAATCTAAAGTGAAGTCTTACCCCGTGAGCAGCATTAGGTGCCTTATCATTAAATTCATGTTTCTTTTTATAAAAAATAACCTTTACCACATGAAAAATACTACTTTTTCAATTAAAAAACCATTTCTCTAAATCTTAAATGCCTCCAAAAGGTTTCAAACCTGCAAACCAGATTTAGCAAAATAAGAAACATCTTCTTTACATTATCTTTTCAATAATATGCACCTCAGAAATCTTTCACTGGGGTTATGCACAGGTGAGAAAGGACAGTCTTTTAGTCCTGTTTCCATCATATATATGCACATATTTTTTGGAAAGTCCTGAGAACAAAGGTCAAATAGAAAGGCAGTAGCTCTCAGATATCGTCTCTCTAGACACCAGGTAAAACACTATCTCATTTCATTCGGAACAAAGGTCTTAAGAAAGCAATATTTGGCAACTACCGCCTGCAGTCATTCAGGTGCCTTTTTTCAGTGCTGCTGAAGCTAATGGGGGAATTCATATTTGACACACAGGTTATTACGACCCACGAGCTGTTCTTTTCTGCTGATGAGTTTCTGAGAATATCAATATTTCTTAAACAACACTATTGAAGATGTAAATGGCTACTGATACATTAAAAAGCACTCTGGAAATGCAGGACTCATTTCTGCAGGGACGGAACTGCTGGGCTGTTGCACCCACAGGGTTTCTACTCCAGTGGGCTGGAAGAGCAGAGGACTTGTAGAAGTTCCTTGGGCAGAAGTTGTGTTTCATCACAAGATCTGTGCAATTTCAGACATTGTTGGTGATGTTCAATAAACAGGCACGGCGTAATAGCTAATTCATAAAAATGGACCTCCTGTAGCAGCCAGAGGCAAGTGTGTCGTTATTGCAAATCTTTATCTTTTTTATTGTGTGCCTGCACCCCTGCATCAGTTTTCATTGTGCACGAAGAACAGTACTCCTGCCACTTGTAAATGTGGCCATCCATTATTTAAAATTACAAGTACTTCTGCAATATGCTGGAACTTGCTTAAGATTTGGAGCTGACCAGAACTTAACAGGGTTTCTTTTGATTTTTCTTTTTTTTTTTTTTTTTTCCCTTTTCCCCCCACAGGAAACATCATTCTCTTTTTCACATTTGATCTGTAAATCAGACCGCAGTGATGTCTTTCCAAATTTCTGGTCAGCTGGAAACTCCCAGGAGGCAGCAGTTGACCAGTGCCACAGAGCAGTGCGTGTGGATATTGTGGTCGTGCAAAGGTCGCAGCTTGGTCCATGAAGCTCAGGACCTGCAGCTTCCCGTATCCCATGCCAAGAGGGAGAATATTCCAGAACCAATCTGCTTGAACACCTACTTTAGATTTGATGAAAGTTTGTGCAAGCCCAGGGTGAACTTTATGAAACTTCTTGAACTTCATGAATATAGATTGATCAGGAAATTTCTAATGGCCTCTAGTTAGAACATTTGAACTCGGTCACAGCTGTGAACTGCTGCCAGGAATTTCTCCTGAGCTCAAAAGCTGCTGCTTTGTAAGCCTGGAACTGTTTTGATAAGTGCTAAATTCTGCCAAATATCAACTGCATCAACCAGCTCCAGAAATCCGAACTCCAGATTGGAGAAGTGATCAAATGTGCACATTAGCTCAATTGATTCTTGAACACATAATTTGGCTACATATGTTTATTTGAAAGTTTTAAACTTCTGATGCACTTAAATTAAATGGACTCTACTCTCTTCCCAGAAACCACGTGGTGTAATAGAGCTGCTTTTTGGCACAAGAAAACCTTTCTTGAGCATGATCTAAAGCTTGCTATCCCTCACATAAATCACCATGAGCTCAAAGGTAGACACAGAGTAGAAAAGTAGGCTTGTTAAAATATAAATGATGAAGTCTGTTTACATAATTGCATGTAGTTTGTCTGCTAAACCACACAGTAAATTTAATTTCTGCCCTTTGCCCGACACATTGGAAAGTATCCTTGGGTGACAACAGCTTGGAACACATTCAAATGCACCTGAAATCTGGAGTGTCTACAGAAAGGGTTTCTGAGAGGAGATTTGCTATTTAAATGTGTGTCTATATATCTATTAATCTTAAAAATTTATGATAGTTCTACCTGAAGGTTGTCAGCTGGCTGGAGGTAGCTATTGACTGCCATCACCCTATGGAGAGAACATCAGGGTCTACAAGTTTAAGAGAGTGAATTATGGAACAGTGAGAACTCCAGGCTGTAAATTACTAAATCTAAGTGAGGTCAGATACTTGTTCCTGTACAGAGAACAAAACCAGTCATACTGATTTTCATGGTGAAAGGCCAGTCACATCCACTGCTTTGTAGCTCTAATGCATAATGAACACCTTTCTCCTAAAATCAGGACAGACAGTGGGCAATTCCTTCTGAGGAAGCCAGAACAAGCCTGCATTCACTTTGGTCAGACTTCTCTTTGAGAAATATTTTACCTTTCTTCTCATTTAACCTTTATTAGATTTCCTTCATGACTGTTTTTCTACTTAATCATTTACTCATTTATTTGCCTTTTTGTTGCTTTTTTCAGTGTAGGGCAGTGGAGAAAACTTTTTTTTCCAGTTACAGTTGCATTTATGATGTGAAGGCATCAAGGAGAGATGAGGACTGCAGGCAGAATATGTATTCAGTGTCTCCCCACTTGTCATCTAGAAGAATAAACCCCATGATGTTTCTCAGGAAAATCCTGGCCAGCTGCTGCAGGATTCAGTGCTATGAATGGATGTTTACTTGGACTCTAATTCCAGAGGTTTCCTTCTTTTTTTTTTTTCCCACTTAAAATGAACATATTAAATGAATGGGAAAATAAAAATTCTAACCTTAATGTTGTTCAAATCCTAAAACCATTCCATATATGACTCAGGGATATTCTGGTTACTAATACTGTCCATTCCTAGTCAAATTCTCCTACTTTTGCTTTTTGGTTTGGGGAGCTACAGGAAAATTAACCACCTTGTCTTTCAAAGGAAGGACGTCTCTCAAAGGATGTGTGTGGAATGAGGAACCAGAGGCACAATATTTGTTATCGTTATCACTACAAGCATTTGTGGCACCCCTCATAAATAACCTACAGAAAAAACACCCTGGCAAGAGAAGAATAATGACACCCGAGCTGCAAACAAAGCACACCCAGGACCAGGTGTCGTGCAGCTGCTGCTGTCCTGTTTTCCCTGCGTGGAGCCCTGTCCGTACCTGTGTCCTGCGAGGGGCTGACGCTGTAGCTGTCGCTTTCCTTGTCCACTGAGCCTGCTGGCCTGGGGGTGGGGAGCCTCCAGTCTGTGGTGAGGGTGTGAGCTGATATGGTGGGGTGGGGTCTGTTGAGGGTCCACTGGCTCGCGTAGCGGTTGCGCGCTGCGGGTCCGGTTTTGGCACTCCTCCTCGTGGTGGGATCTGTGAGGGATCGCAGAGAGGGATGGGGAAGGAAACCAGTCAGAATCACAGAGTCCTACGATGTCCTGAGCTGGAAGGGACCCACAGGGATCATCCAGTCCAACCCCTGGCCCTGCACAGACATCCCAACAATCTCACCCTGGGCATCCCTGAGAGCGTTGTCCAAAAACACAAGGAGTTCTGGCAGCCTTGGGGCCATGACCATTTATCCAACCACCTCTGGGTGAAGAACCTTTTCCTGATATCCAACCAAACCCTTCCCTGACACAGCTCCAGCCATTTCCTTGTGGCCTGTCCCTGGTCATCAGAGAGAGCAGTGCCTGACCCTTCACTTCACCCTTCCAGAAGGAATGGCCACTGAAATCACCTTGGTTAAAAAAACCCAAACTCAAGACATTCTTTTTGGGGAAAAAAAATGAACAGTGCTAATGCTGATCATTATCAAACTGCTGATGCTTTTCTAGAACCGCTCTCTTTCTAATGAAACTCTACATTTTATCAAGGGTGGAACTGAAGAGCTGAAGGCCCCATCAGTCTTCCACTGACACATTCGTGATCCCTTTACTCCAAGAGAACCAGCTCTCCAGTACCAAAACCACTCTGAGAACTGAAAGAGCACAAGGCAAGTAGATTCGGTCAGGGATTTCACACCACACCTCAAGTGAAGTGCAAGGTAAATTATCATCCTAGATGTGCCCTCAGAAACACTCTGCACCAGGCATCTGCTCTCAGTTTTTAAATAGATGTGCTCAGAAACGTGGGGCTATAATTCCCTATTCCGGACATGCTGTTACTATATTACAATATTGATCAGCTACAGATTCTCAATTTTAACCATGGCCAAGACATAAAACATAAGCTGTAATAGTGCCATCAGAGTTTCAGTAGGAACAGGTTCATAAAGATTTGGCTGCTTTGAAACAATTAGTAAATTAATACAATTTCTTAAACGTCAAAAATCATCTGCTACTGGTTTAAGGTCAGCAATGTTCTACTTTTTAAATTAACTTAGTGATAATATAGTGACCAAGTTTGTAAAAGCAAACTATGTGCCAAAATTGACCTTCTCGAACTTATTAATAAAGAGTTCTGCCCTAAAAGTGAGTCTAACAAAGCAAGTGCAAGAGAAAAAATCATTATGTGGAAAACAGAGAGTGACTACATCAGCACTGAAGGATTTCTCTTCGAAGCTTCTGAAAGGATATCACTAACAATAGAAAGGGTATTAGAAATGAAAAATTCAACTCTATTCAAAATGTTCTTTGACATTCAAATGGTGAAGTTGTCAGTCTTTGAGGTAAGAGACTTTAGCAGAAGAAATTGAAAGAAAAAGCAATTCCCAGATAATGACTCTGAGCACTGCTTCTGCCTAAGCATTCCCAGTGAGAATTTGTATTCTGCTCCATCAAAGAAACAAAGCATTTATTTACAAATAATAGTCTAATCCTCCTCCTTTTTTTTTCCTACAGCAGCAGAAAAATTAGAGCCTGGTGCCATTGATAATTGATCCTCCTGGCAGTGCAGCACAGAGTTGCCTCACGTGGACAACATCCAAATCCGTGCTCGGTGTGGTACAAACCACCACTTGGGAATGTGGCACATGGCTGTGGTGTGGCCAGGAGCGAGCCTCATCCAAGGGAAAACATGGAGAACAGAAGGAGAGTGCTGGTGGGAACAGCTCTTGGCACAGTGCCTGGTCTGGAGAAGAGAAGGACTGGGGGGAATGCCATCAGTGTACAGAAATACCTGAGGGCAAGAGGACAAGAGCCAAGTTTTTGTCAGCAGTGCCCAGTGAGAAGAGCAGGGGCAGTGGCCACAAGGAGAAACTTGGGAGCTTCATCCTGAACATCAGGAAACTCTGATGTGAAGGAGACTGAGCACGGGCACAGGCTGCCCACACAGGTGGTGGAGTCCCCACCCTTGGGGACATTCAGAAGTCATCTGGGGATGTTCCTGAGGAACCAGCCCTTGCTGACCCTGCTTTAAGCAGAAGGGCAGCTTATTTAGTCTTAGAAGACTAACCAGTGCCCAGATGTCCCTCTGGACCTCAACCTCTGATCCTGTGACTCGAGAGGATCTTGACAGCAATGGGAATGAGTCGGGAGAGTGTCTTCCAGCACACAGGAGCTCAGTCCTCCTCCTGATGAGCAGAAGCTCTGCTCCAGCTGTGCTGTGCCTCTGTAAGGGGCTGTGCAGCACAGCCACAGCAGTTCCAGAGCTGGCAGGGGGATGGAAACACAGCTGGTGCCCTGGTTCTGCCAGCTCTGCTGTCAAACGCAACTGGAGAGAGCTGAGGTCAGCAAGGCAAAGGTTCACAGAGCATCTCATTCATAAATAAATAAATAAGGACAAGAGAATAGCTCAAAAAATGCTATAAAGGAGTATTTGTCACTCAGTGAATGTGAGTGGGCTCAGACAGGAGGGTCCATAACCTCTGAGCCACCCAGATGGGCACTGCTCTCCTCTTGACAGCCGAAATGGTGGCTCTAGACAAAATCCCATCACCCAGCCTGCAGCAAAGCTGGATCAGTGTCTTAAATCCAGAGAATATTACCTGGAAGTCTTTGACCCAGCCCTGTGCACTGCTGCTATCAGATCTGTACTGCTTAACAAAAGTGATGGTGGATTTTTATTTCCAAAGCAGGGCTGGACACAGATTGTATTCTTACACATGAGTTAAATCCACATTTAATTTGAAGGAATTCTCTCCCTGGCTGCAGAGGAATGAAGCACAGAACTGCACACAAAAAGGCATTAGTAAGCAAGGTGCGATAAAGTTCTGTGCTGTGACACAGGCAGGAGGTTTTGGGGTGATGCCTCTCTCCTTATTAGAAAATCTAGTCCTCGAGGAATGACCTGAAAAAGCTGAAAGAGCAAAAAAAGCACCAGGGCCAGGACTAGAACACCTATTATTTGTAAAGACGAGTGGAAATGGATTTTTCAAATAATCTGCGTTCTAGCAACTGAGCTTTCAGCATTTGTGTTCACCTAACTCAACAAGTAAATTCTGAAATGGTCAGGGCATAGAAATAATCCAAGAGTTTTCAGAAATTGCACACTGCAATGAACTACACTTTGGTAAAATTTTTAACTCATAAGTAATCATTCAAGCTAGTATTTTTTTTTTTTGCCCCATTTACATAGATATGGAACATATTCCTGAGAGGAATGAGAAGAATGGCTTGCATCAGTATATTAATTTATAATAGCATTTTAATCACTAGAAGAATAACTTGGCATGAATATATCTGGGAAAAGTAATTTACCATTATAACGAAAGCCAGGAATATAACTTTTTCAGAAAAAGTAATAATGAGAATTGCTTTTTTTGTCTGATGGAGAGTTAGGGAGGAAAGTTGTTTTTGGAGTACAATAAAGATTGATCACAGAGAAAAAACCTGAAGTATATTAGACACTAAAAGCCATTTAGGTAATTTACCCAATAAATTCTGGAAATTAAAATCTAGCATGCATTTGGTTTAATGAAGGCCAGGTATGAATTATTTCAAATTACACCGCCATTTCAGATGCAGATGCAATTTCCTCCCTATTGAATCACTAAGTGCAATAGTTTAAGAAATGTCCTCTGCTGCCCTAAATAGATTTCTCTCCACTCTCAGACAGAAGGATGAGGATGCAAATGCAGGAGCAGAGTGTTTATTTTGTTACAGCTTTCTCCTCTCCAGAAAAAAAACCTATTTTCTGATGTGCTTACTTGTTCCTGGCCGGGCATCAGAGACATCCACCAGTGGCCCTGTGGCTTGTGACACCGACTGGTAATGGACCGTGTGGGTGACAGTCAGGGACTTCTGCTTGGACGTCTCTCCAAAGTCAGCATCAGTGAGCAGAACCGTGGATCTGTCGTCTGTAAGGGGAAAAATAATGAGATAATGAGTACAAAGCGTTGGCTTTGCCTTCATTAGAGCTTTGCAGTGAGTCCCCAGGCGTTCGCAGCCTGGTGACAACGCGGGCAGAGGCTGCTCCCTGCTCTCTGCAGGGCTGAGGTGGCTTTGAAGAGAGGGAGCCTATGGGTTTAAACTCAAAGCCCATATAAGACTAAAGAATAACTTTCATTTTTTCCTGGTGATTTCACCTTAGAGACGTGCAACTGAGGCAGACTGTTAAACATCCTCCCAAAAAGCTCATTTGTGTGTAATCATTCGTGGCCCTAATTCCTTCGTTCCCGTCCTTTGAACACTGCCCTCTTCCCCTTCACTTTCAAAGAGCTCAGATGAGCTTTTCAGCAACATATTCCATTTATTTCTTTTTATTAACATGATTAGCAATGTCCTCAGTGAAACCACCCCTATCTTCCCCAAAGGAGGTCGTTAGGGGGTGTTGCTAACACTCTCTCCCCTTTTTCTGCAGATACAGAATATTGCAGAGGGGATGAGCCTGACCCAGGACTGGTTTTCCTGCAGCTTGAAAGAAAAGTGTGAGGTTAAGCCTGACCTCGGGAAGGAAGAAGAAGGTGAGCACTAACCTTTACTGCTGTGTGGTTCTGCTTCTATTTCTTCCCTGTGGGGTAGGATATATTCACCAAATTTCTACACAGACCTCGATCATCACAGGAAACCAGTGCTATACACCACTTGCTTCCTTTCTTTTAATTATTTTTTTTTTTCAGTTGTGATCTCTATATTGTTTTTTCTTTTGCTCCAAGGAGGAATCTGGTCCACTTGATCACAGATGGTTTCATAGCAATAAATCTTTCACTGCCTTTGTGCTTGCAGAACAACTATTTGGTGTGTTATCAGACTTTCTTTTGCATTCTTTACAGTGTTTTTATCCATTCAGAACCGCAATAAAAGCCACAAGATTTCCTGCTGTGCTGTGCTATAGCTTTGTAATGTGTTCTAAGGGGACTGGCAGCAGCAGGACTTCTAGGCATTTACTAGCCAGCAGAGGTTGATCCACTTCTTTTAAGCACTCCTGGTTTTTGTTTTGGATTTTTTTTTTTTAACTTGACAAGACACCATTAGGGCAAACAGTTCTGCACAATAACATAACTCACATTTTTTACCCAAAGAAGGCTATAAATAGAATAACATCAGGAATCAAATCACTCTGTCTCTGGCAAAAGATGAGCTCTTATTCAGGTTGGGAATAAAGCTTCTTGGCAGCAAACTCTGTCAAACACTGCCAAAATCCCTGTTTATTCTGGGTGGAAAGCTGCCTCTTACCAAGGCCCTGATCGTGTTGCTGCCATTCAGGCTCTAAGAGTATTTTCACTGTTACCCCCCCACTGCTCAGCAGCTGCCACTCAAAAGTTAAAGCTGTCTTTAGGATGAAACCCGGCACAAAGGGCAGACTTTGGGAAGCCCAAATAATGATTTTTCAAAGTCTGTAGGTCTCCTTTTCAAACTTGGAACAGGCACAGACAGGAGGTGCAGAGATGCTGCTCTCAGCTTGCTGATTTTCCTCTCTGGCCACATCATCCCCGGATGCTGTTACATTATCAGCTTCTCTTTTACAGATTTTTATCCAAAAAAAGTAAAGTTAGAAGCCTAACAAGGTCAGTCAGGAGTGTCTTGCCACAGTGTGTGCCCATACAGTCATGACATCAGGCTGCGTTTCTATTTTGGGTTTCCAGACATCTTTAAGTTATTTGGGAAAAAAACCCAACACCAAACAGTTCTATTTCTCATGACAGTTCAGCTAAGTGCCAGCCTCATGAGAATTCTTGTTTTCTGTTGCATCGAACAGTTTAGATTTGAATTTTGCGTGGATACACAGAAGCTGAAAACTGATCAAAATGTTGAAATATCATGTGCTATGAGCAGGTGGATACAATATGCAACGTGTAAGTTTTAAAAGTTGGCTGTAGCAAATCTTCAGACACTGAGAGTGCAGTTTCAGAATCTGGTTTTCCTTTTAAGTAATGTCAGTGATCCAACTGCCTAGTCAGAGCCAAATGAGAAATCAGAATGAAAATCATAAAACTGCCAGTCCTCAATTACATTTTCTTCAAGAAACTCTTTCCAACAGTTTCATTTCCTAATGTCCTGCATTAGTTTAGATTTTATACTGAGATTACTTTTAGTGGGAAATGACTCAAAGGGGAGAAAAAAAAAAAATCAGTTCGGTTTTCAAATTACTTTGCAGCTCTTTTCTCTTGATGTGTGCAGCGGGGGAAAAAGTGTGGAGTAAAGGAATTCCACCTAAAAGAACCTGTTACAGCAACCAGGGAAAAAAAGCTCAAGTTTACCAATGGTCTCCATCGTGTCCCTCTCCTCAATCAGCAGCTGAGCTCTGGGAATGTCTATGTGCATCCTCAGTGTTTGCTGCTGCTTATTAAGTGTGTCTGACGTCCTGGTGTTCTTGCTGAAAACAAAAGAGAAGTGAACACATTAACGTTCAGCCTAAATGAACAGATATTTGCAAACTTCCCCATTTTCAATCTGTCCAGCTCGAAAAAAACCAATGTAACCATAATCAGCAAAAAACACTCATGCATCTGATTGTGCCCTCTTCAGAACAAGTGCATGGTATTAATTTATTGCACGTGGCAAGGTGTTAGATGAACGCAAGTGTGGAGGGATGTGGTCTGTCCTCTATCTGTAGGAATCTGAAAATTTCACGCAGCTTTCTTCAAGTGTTGTCATAATGAAATTAATAAAAACACTTTGGAAGATGGACCTTTTATTAGTCATGAATCTGAGTAAGGCGACACACAGCTGATCAAACAGGTTGGTAGGAAAATGACGCCTTGAGTAATTGCTAATTGTTTTTTTATCTTTTCATTATTTTTAATTAGCTAAGTTGCAAATATCACTTCCACTGATAAATGAAAAAGCAAATTAGTAACTAGGCATACTATTAATAGATTGCATAAAATAAATAAAGGCTTAGTCCCATTGATGTTCCAAGACAAAATTGCAAATCTTGTTTACATTCATGGATTATATCTAATTGATTGATGCAATAATCTAAAAAAGAACATAAACCAATTATTCTATCATCGTGCAAATTGAAACAACTTCATTTTGAAGTTTGTGTACCAGAAAATGACTTCTTAAATGAGCTGTGTACCAAAAGCAAATGAAAATGGATAGTAAAACCGAGTGCCACAGTCATTTCTAGCACAGAGCTCGCACCAAGAAACCTTCAGACTGCGCTAAAAACCCAGGAACGTTTTGCCCTTTTAGATGTAATTACTCTTTGGATGAAATGAAATATTTGCAAATGCTTCATGCAGGGACGCTGAGGAGAGTTGAGACAAATCAGCCAGCAGTGTGATCCAAGTGCTCAGGCTTCAAAGAGCTGTAAGATCCGAGCGGAGGATCATTTTCTAGTGTAAAATAGCTGCAGATCACTCAGTTTAATTCTGCTTTGGCAGTGAGTTATTGCTGCTAATGGAATCAGCAGAGGACTGGTAAAGTGATAAGCTCTGCTCTTCTGCGAGTGCAGGACTCGATGCAGGAGATTAATCCACGTGTGATGAGCCCACATCTCCGGGAAATTCGTGTTAACTTCCTGCTGTGTCTCCATGCCAGCAAGACCTGACTACCTCAGGTTTGGAAGTTCTCCTGGAGTCCTTTTTAGGAGGAATTTTCTAGCCGTGTGGTCAGGGATTCTGCTCCAAACCCAAGGGTGAGATCCACAAGGCACACGGGAGCACCTCTCTGATTTTCACCTCCTGGCTTTCCCTGCCCTCATGGTCCCCAGCATTAACACTATCTATACATCCCAAATTTGATGTCTCTCTTCTCCTGGATGATTAGGTGGTGCTGTTCCCATCGCATACACATGGACAGCTGAAATGCATTCAAACACGCCACAACTGGTGCCTCATTCAGTCATCATGGAAGCAAAATATCAGGAGAGCCTCCCAAGGCTTCCAGACTTTTCTCCATCTCTAATCAGCATAGGATAGTCATCGCAGGGTCTTACTAAGCACAGAAATTTTCAAAGACATTTTGTATTGTCAAATGCAGATAAATAACACGCTGGTGTTCTCCAAGTCTCTGCATGGAGTGGATGCCACACAAGTTGCTGAAATGTTAAGAGAATCAGAGAGCAATATTTTATCTGCGTGCCAAATATGCTTGGATACAGGCTCCAGAAAAGTTGGGACTGCTCTGGGATTGCTCAAGGTCGTAGAGCAAACGTAGAGCACCTGTTCCAGTGCCTCACTGCCCTCCGAGTAAAGAATTTTTTCCTAATATTTAATCTAAACCTGCCCTCTTTCAGTTTAAAGTAGGAAAATGATTTTTTTTTTCAAGTTCAATTTCAATAATCCAATGGTTATAGGATACACAGAGTCAGATACATACAGAATCTGTGCAGTACGTAACTAAGTCTGGTAAATGCATCACTGCACCCCTCTGCACTCCCGAGGGATGCAGGAGACAAAGGGATGGAATGAGACATCCTGCTGAGAGAATGCAGATCCCAGAATCCCAGAGCTAGAGCTTCTTCAGAAGGATGAATGCTCTGTATTTCCATTATTAGAAAGTACTCAACCAACACAGGAAGTATTGTTTGGACCACAGGGAGCAGGAGGAGAGTTTTTCCCAGGTTTGCAGTTTTACTGCTCACCTGACAAGAGAGAATTCCCCATCCCAGTACTGACTCCAGGGATAGCTTCATGCGAAATACGTGGAAGGTCTTTCAAGCCAGAACTGTAACCCAGGCCTCTTTATATTCAGGAATATTCCCTGCTATGCTTGAGAGTCATTCCTTGCTTTGTGGGTTGTCTCTCCTCCTCCTTGCTGATCTAATTAATTCCCCTGCATGCAGCACTACGGTGACATGGGGTGTCCAAACACAGCACAGGCAGCTGGCAGAAGCAGGAGGGTTGTAGCTGATTAGGATGCTGTCTCATTCTGGCTCAGGGTATTTTGAATTCTTTTTTGCAGACCGCAACAGCTCAGCTTTCGAGTTATAAAAACCTAAAGTGCCAACAGCAGTGAAGTGCCTCTAGGGCTTAGAAACAGGGCAAAGAATTTCAAGGTTTCAGTTTTGAAGTTCGGTGTCCAAGTATTCTCTAACCTAAATTCAGGCAAAAAATATTTTAATGGTCTGGTGGATGAGCAGTCCAATGATTCATTCTTTAAAGGGATAAAAAGTATCTATCTTAATTTTTCTATATTTTCAGACATAAAATTTCCAAACATAAGCATGTGCTTTTCTTTACTTGTCAGGCCTTGTAAGGATCTGTGTATAATAGAATTAATTCCCTCTGGTTCAAAGAATCTCTGAGCTCCAAATCGCCAGGAGACTGTGTCTCAGAATCACAGAATCATGTCTTAGGTTGGAAAAGACCTTAAAGATCACCTCATTCCAACTCCCTGCCATGTGCAGGGACACCTCCCACTAACCCAGGTTGCTTCAAGCCCTGTCCAGCCTGGCCTTGGACACTTCCAGGGATGGGGAGTCCACAACTTCTCTGGGCAATCTGTTCCAGTGCCTCACTGCCCTCTGAGTAGAGAATTTCTTCCTAATATTTAATCTAAACCTGCCGTCTTTCAGTTTAAAACCCTTCCCTCTTGTCCTGTCCCCGTCTGCCCATATTAAAAGTCCCTCTCCTTTTCCTAAACCCTTTAAGGTGCTGGAATGCCTCGATGAGATCTCCCCAAAGATTTCTCCATCCTGAAGCATCCCAGCTCTCTCAGTATTTTGCGGTATTCTTTTACTCTACTAAAGTTTCTGCTTTTGCCACTATTTAAAACAGGTATTTGGGCAGGTGGCCTTTTAGTCTGAGCACAGCTTTTATGTTGAGCCTCTGGATAAAAGGGTCTTTTCCAGAGCAAGTACATTGTACAAGGCATTTTGAAAGAGTCCACAGTTTGTTGTAAAAACGTACGGGAAACTAAATCTTGTAAGTAATCAGAATATTTGGGGATAAAAGATTCTTCACCTTGTGTTCAAAATTTTAAAATTCAGTGAATTGCTAAACTGATTCACAGTGAACTGTTACAAAGAGTGTGGCTGGACTGATGCTTTCACTCAAAAGAAACACTAAAAAGCTGTGCTTATCCAGCAGCAGGGATTTTTATTTGTGAGTTTAAGGTATCAACGAGTTGTGCAGCTCCCATTAAACTGCTGAGTTATCCTGCTCCACAGACATTTGACTTACACAGCCAAAGCCAGCGACTCTCAAAGCAAAGACTAAAGCTCCGTTTTTAATCCGCTTTACACGCACTCATGAAAATCTCCTCAAAGGGAAAGATACACAAAGCTCTCTCCAGGCCTCACACCTTCCTACCAAGCACGGAATCATCTTTTCTGCCCTCTCCCCAAATACTTCCTTTCTTGATATTTTTATCTTAGCAGATTTTGGTGAAATCTAAAAGATAAAAAATATCAGGGGCTTTTTAATACGTGATTGTTGCTTTGGAGAGGGCTTATTATCCTTTGGTTATTCACATGCTACATCTTCAGGGATATCTGGTGATTGTGGATAGCTCAGTTTTGGTTGAAGTTATCTCACAGATTTGTCACAAATGAGAGTTTCAAGTTCTGGCATGTCTGCAGATGTAAGCCTACATCCCCTGCTTCTTCTGAAGTTCTGATTTAACAGTCATTTGCCTTTGTTCAGACTTTTAGAAATGAAATATAAAATACGTCTATGTAATAAAAACAAGATTATTTGTTAATAAATGAGATGAATATGAGGGGAACTGGCTTGATGATCATAGTTCAACGCTGGTGAAAGGAAAAGCCACATGAAATGTCGGCAACTGAGTTACCTTGAAAAACAGCTCTGAACTAAAGACTGAGAGGGGACTTGGCTGCTCTCTGAACACAAAACTTAGGGAGGACAAAAGTTCCTTAATTTGAAGGTCACCATCAGCAAAGGAAAAAGTGGATAAAACCTGGGCACTTCTGCTGGAAGTTTGGTGAAGTTTTCTAAGTGTCAGAGAAGTGGTACTCTGAAACGGCCCTGCAGAAGTGGCAACACGGCTTGTGAAGCCAACCAGGGTTAGGGCAGAGCGTCACCAGTTTTGCAGAGGGGTTCTGAGTGGTTGTCACTGGGACCGAATGTCTCCATCCAGGGGTTTCAGCCCGTCCCTGCTGGGTTTCTTAAGGGAACAGAATTGCTGCGTGTGCTAATCCGTGCTGTCTTCTGCGGCACCAGAAGGCACCAGGGCAAACGTTCCTGAAGCTGCTGAATCCCACAGTTTGCTGCCACGGGCAGACAGGGAGGGGACGACCTGGCCTGCATGACCAGTCCTGTTAACATCACTGGGCTTATTCAGATACGATGGCAGAGAGCTGAATTTACACCAAACCCATCTGTCACCATGTCTTTGCTGAGTATACTCTTACAACAGACGTGAAGTTTATCATGGGTGAGGAAGTTTGGAGTGTGGTTCACGTGGTGAAATATCTATGACATTCTCAAATTTGTTGCTGGAATATAAAAAATATTTTCCAGCAACCCAAAATTCATTCGAACTCAAAAATAATCCCTCGGCGATCCCAGTTTCAAATACATGCAGCGGTTCTAAAGTTCAATATTTTCCCTTGACAAAACAATAAACATTGAAGATATGAAATTTCCATCTTTGAAAGAATTGTGGTGCCAGAGTAGTCATTACGATGCAATTCAACAACTGAATTAGATTTCTGAATGCTGAGCTGATGGAACAGAAGTGAAAAATAATAAATGGATTTACCTGCTCTTTCATACTTTTGGGTATAAGCAGCTAACAACAGTGAATTACATAAACAGAGCTGCAGAGTTTAGAGATATCCACAGCCAGAAATTTATTGCCTTTAATCAGATGGTCTCTGAAGAGCAATTACTTTGATACATATTATGAAAATGTTTTTCAGAGTAGGAAAAATGTCCAAATGGACCTACATAATTTCTATGATTTAATCTACTAACACAAGGTATCAGCTTTTTTATCATGGTAGCCCCTCACGCTGTCCACAAAGTGTTTTCTTTCTCTCATGTCTGACCATCAGTGCATCATAGTTCTTAAATGGTGTGTTTTGGAAAAGGGTTTAGGAATAAAAAGTTTACTTCTCCATTTGTCCCTACAACAATTCTTAAATATGATGCTATAGTTGACAGACATTTTTCAATTTAAAAAAACCGATGAAATGAAATCTGTTCTTACCTCATAAGCATTTCGGCCAAACTCTTTGCATCTAGAAGAAAATAGAAGAAATGTCATCACAAATGAAAACCTATTTAATAGATGCACTATTAGCAAGTGATTTGAATCAGCCATGTGTAAGATCACTGTTGCTTCTCAGATCAGTGGCAAGAAAAAAAGAGTGTCTAAAAGCCCCTTCCTTTGCTGAAATCGCATTTCTGCCCCAAACAGTCCTGTTTAGTCCCTCAGTAGCACCAAAGATGATTAAAGAAATAAAAGTTACCATTGGCTTAACTAGAAAAAGCTACATAAATATATTAGAAATAGGAACAATTTAACAAATAACAGGGATTTCAGTTCCTTCGTGCCATGGGTAGCAAATGAACAGGTGAAGGAAGAAGAAAAGGCAAAAAAATAGGACTTTTGATATCCCTCTCTGGGCAGGAGCCAAAGCCAGGCTGGATGAGCAGTTGTCAACCTGTCATTTCCAAAACAAATGTAATTGCACGGAGATCTGAGCAAGGGAGGTCTCCAAGGAGTCAACTTAGAATCACAGAATCCCTGAGGTTGGAAAAGACCTCCAAGAGTCCACCCTGTGCCCGATGCCCACCTTGTCCCCAGCCCAGAGCACTGAGTGCCACCTCCAGGCACTCCTTGGACACCTCCAGGGATGGGGACTCCAAACCTCTCTGAGCAGCCGCTTCCAATGTTTGACAACCCTTTCCATGAAGAAATTCTTCCTGATGTCCAGCCTGAACCTCCCCTGGCACAAACTTGTTTGGTTGCACTCAAATACGAATATTTTTCCACTTGAAATAATTCAAAACTACTGCTGGGTCTTCAGAGTATGGTCTACACACAAAACAGAGGATGGTTTATTCCCACATGGACCAGCCCTGCAAAACGAGGCACTTGCTGAAGGAAAAATATTCCTCCCGTTCTTGTCACTGCTGCTATTATTAGCAGAAAATCCTTTGGGGCTATAATTACTTCAATACTTATCAGTTCAAAAGACAGGTGAAGTTTGGTTTTTCAGGTAGGCTTCTGTAAAACTTTATCAACATAATACACTAATTTCTGTGGTATCATCCAGCAAAACCAGGCAGCTCTGCTTTGTTCTCCTGCAGTCTGCTGCTCAACAAACTCACTTAAAATGCTGATTCCTGAGTCCTTAAGTTTATCACACAGCAACAAAGCAGCCTTTTGTGCAACCAAGTGAAGCAAATCTCAGAAGAAAACAATTCCAAGTTCTAAGTGTTCAAACAACTCTCTTCTACGAAACTTTACATCTCTCCTTTTATCTGCTTCTTGTAAATCTACCAGTACCTGCCAAGACATTTACTGAATTTGTCTTTGTTTTCTCCATCCCACCTTTTTTATTCCTCAGTCACCCCTTGGGTCTCCAACACCTACAGCAATTTCCTTACTTGTGATCCTATTAAATATCCTGCCTTTAAAATTCCAAGGATGCAGGCAGAAACAAGCCACCATCTTAACACATCTCTATAGCTTGTGTTGTACTGATTTTTAAAAGGAATGGGCAGAGGGCTCTTTTTATTCATTAAAAAAACTCAACAAAACCTTTTTTATCCACTTTTCTGCACTGTGCTTATCTGACACAGTGCCAGCTTGCCTCTCTTAAGCTTTATTCCTCACCTACCACTGGAGAAGCTGGAATTCTGTGCTCCCTCTAGGTCTGTTTGCTCCACTCCTTCATTTTTAACCTTCCTCAATCCCTTTCCAGCACAAAGCACAGAAGATTCCTGGTGGAGGGAAGGATGGTTCATCTGAGGTGTCTCATCTAAACCAAACAGTGCTCCACTTGGGCACTCGGAGTTCCTATTTTTCACTTGGAATGAGATTGTCTTTGCCATTAACCCTTGTAAGTGGTAGTGCCTAGTAGATGACAATATCTTTGCCATCAGTCATAAACCAGAAGACCAACACTGCTGCTCCTAAATGAGTTTTGTTACTGACTTCTGAAAACCCAGGAAGGGGACACAGTTCTGTTGAAGAATACAAAAAAGCCAAACAAACCCAATACAATAATAATAATGGCACTGGTTGCAAGTAACATGGGTTCCTTTTCAGCAAATTTTATGATGCTTCTTGCTATTCCCGCAGCACCAGGATCATGAAGACACTGCACACATTCTCCCTCTGGCACACATAATCAGGGTGGTTTAATATGCAAATATTGTTTTCATTCAGCCAGCAGCTTTTTGAAGCAATTGCTGCCTCCTTAAATGGAGTCTGTGGATATTTGTGCAAGGAATTCACGATTCAAGAAAAAGCTGAAGGGACAAAGTTGAAGATTATTACAATGTACTTCAGTTTGCTTTTCATAACTTTTTTATCAGGTTTAAATGGCAAACAACCTCCCTCACATGTTCTCAGGTGCTGCCCAGCACACAGATGATTTCCATGCTGCATCTGGAAAAATATTCACACCAATTCATGTATGTGGCATGTAAGTGCTCATTAACATATGCTGATTCTTGGTTAAAGAGATGAACAGCAGACTGTGCACCTTCAGTCAAAAATAACATGAGGCATCAGCAAGACCATGTTATGTGTAAAAAGCTGAATGAGGAAGTACTGAAGGGAAAAGCTCTGTCAGCTGAGATTAAATTTGCTGATTATCCAAGCAGATTGTTCAAAAGGTGAGCAGCACTGCTGGAGTTAATGATGGGCACACAGGTTGGTGTGGAATGGGACAAAAACAAAGGTGGCAGGAATATAAAGGGCTCTTATGTGTCTGTCAAAGCAAAACCCAGAAGCCTAAATGTAGCTGAATATCATGGAATCATAGAATGGTTTGGGTTGAAAAGGACCATAAAAATCATCCAGATCCACCTCCTGCCATGGGCAGGGACACCTCCCACTGTCCCAGGCTGCTCCAAGCCCCAGTGTCCAACCTGGCCTTGGGCACTGCCAGGGATCCAGGGGCAGCCACAGCTGCTCTGGGCACCCTGTGCCAGGGCCTGCCCATCCTCCCAGGGAACAATTCCTGCCCAAGATCCCATCCAGCCCTGCCCTCTGGCACTGGGAAGCCATTCCCTGTGTCCTGTCCCTGCAGCCCTTGGGAATTGTCTCTCTCCATGTTTCCTGTGGCTCCTTCAGGCCCTGCAAGGCCACACTGAGCTCACCCCAGAGCTTCTCCTCTCCAGGCTGAACAATCCCAGCTCTCGCAGCCTTTCCTCCCAGCAGAGCTGCTCCATCCCTCTGCTCATCCTGGTGCCTCCTCTGGCCTCTCTCCAGCAGCTCCATGTCCTTTCCGTGCCGAGCCCACTATGACAGCATCGTGTCCAAAACATCAGCTCCAGGAGAAAGGTTATTGTCACAAACCAATGATCAGAGATTTTAATGTGCATTTCCTTCGTTACTCTTTTGATCAGCAAATTGAGAACCCTTACTAAAATGAGCCAGCATCCCTGGCTGTGTCCTATCATCTCCCAGTTTTCAGGTGGTGAAAGCAGGGCTTGGGAAGGAAGCAGAGATGACAGAGGGAAGGGGATGATCTCTGCTCCAGCCAAGCATCACTTCAGTGAAAAAGCCACAGCCATCACTTTCCTTTGCTGGGGCAGCCACCTTTAAAATTCTTAACACACTTGAGTTTGCCCCCTGGGAAATCAGGGACAGTGATAGAGTTTTAAATTGCATCCTGCCACTCCTGAACTATCACGCCGTGCTGATCCTTTCTGCTTGTGTTAAGGTGAATTGGATTCAAAAACAGAGGGAACACTATTGCAGGAGTAGCAGAGCTGGGTTAATAGCCAGGAGAAGGAGCATTAAGCCATCAGGCGTCTCTTTGAGAATATCTGCTGACCTACTGAATGGCTGCATGAACCCCAGCAGCTGAGTGACCTTTTTTTGTGACCCGGCTGGTGGAACTACTAAACTGGGCAAAAAAATCAGGACTTTGCTGAGAACTCTGCTTTCTATATAAAGAAGGAAGAAAAATGTTTAACTGTTCCTATGTCCAGACAAGTGGTAAAAGGATCAAGACTGGAGACTTCTGTTCTTATGCTGCGTTTGCCAACAGAGGTGGAAACTCAAACCCATTGTCCACAAGCAGGGATACAAATGTTTGCATGCAGAGCACACTGCAAATAAACCTGCAATTCCCACTCCTCTTTGTCAAGCAGGTTCACGAAAACCACATCTGCACCCATGAAAGCAAGACTTACATCTGTAACTTGCACAAATTATTTCAGAAGATCCCACTGTGGAGATTATTCTTTCTGATGTAGGCTAGAGGAAAGTTGGTAGCGGAATCCTGATTGAGGAAAAATGAATATTGTGCCTCAAAGAAACCCCAGCAGATCATGCCCACCGAGTGATAATGTGATATTTCACTTTCAAAAATTATATGAAAGTTAATCACAGCAATTACTAGAGCAAAGCATTTATATTTTAGTTAGGAGATCAGAAAAACTTGCACACATTTGTTTTAGAGAACTTAGTAAGGAGTTCTCTGGAACAGCAATACTTATTGTCAGGAAAACTTTCAGAACATGAAGTAACTTCCAGAAGAGCAGAAAATGTCTAACATGGGATCCGTCTTCAAAAAGAATGAGCAAAAAAATTTCTGAATTACTGAAGTCCTATCAATCTGATCTTGGCAAAGCACAAAATAATAAAAAAAAATTGAATGAAGCTTAACGAAATGAATTAAAAGGATAATTGAGGCCAATCAATACAGACTTGTGGTCAAGCAGGCATGTCAAACAAAGTGGATTTTTTTAAATGAGATTAAAATTTACTGAGAATTAATGACATTGAAAAAAACTCTCACTGTGATATGATTAAATAACGGTAAAAGACCACATTTATATTTCTCTAAGACAAAGTTTTGGTAACTCAAAGCATTTTAACAGAAAGCAGCACGATGCAGAAATTAACACAGCAGCCATTTTACATGGAATTCAACGTATTCAGACCTCAGTTTAAGCAGAGAATCATTATTCAGTATTTTTTGTCTGAGACATTTATCAGTGGTATGGAGTAAATAAAATGGTATCTGATAAAAGTTTGAAAATGACACAAGAATTTGGTGGCTAAAATATAAGGAAAGTGCCAGATCACTAAGAAAATAATCTGGATCGTAAGGTCTTATATCGAGAACACAAACCAGGGCTGTACAACGGGGAATGTTTTCCTGTTGCAGAGCAGTTAGAGAACTGGCAGATGATCTCAGTGGATGAAATGTTAAGGATGTAAATGATGGGAAAACTACAGAGGGAAATTAAAATATATTAATCTGTCTCATTTACCAGTTAAAACATTAGGAGATGACTTGGTTACCACCATGTGGAAGGAATATCCTCAGAGACTGAAAATGATGCACAAAAGAACTTCTGTACTGTAAAGAAGTAAAACAGGACCAGATGGGGTGTCGAGCTGTAGCTCGACAAATTCAGGTGAGACACAACTTTTACAGAAGTGATAGTTAAATACTGATTACTTTTATCAAAAGAACTGATGAAATCTTTTCCACTGCCTATATTTAAGTGGAGCTCTGATATTTTTCTAAATTCCTCATTTCTGAGAGGAAATAGTTCAGAGAAATCTTATGTTATGCAAAAGCCATCCTGCTCAGTGATCATCAGCCTTCCTTAAGGAACTGTAACCCAAGACTCCAGGAATACTTGTAAATTAACCATGAAAATATAATGTGCACAGACATAATTTTCTAGAGCCAAAGGGCTCGAGATGTCCTGCTCATTACTGGATGGAATTCCACAGTATTTCTGAGAAGATATAACACTTTCTTTTTCTTTACCACATTTTTTTTTAATGAAAGAAAACCAAAACTGGGGAGGTAAATGGCTTACAAGGTTTTGAAGAAAAGGTGATTATACAAGCTAAAGCATCCAGATGTCCTGATTTCCAGGGCTGTGTATGAACCATAAGGTTGGTTGTCCTCTTTAATATATGAATTTGCCCATGCTCTCTTTATTTTTTTTTTTTTTAGAAACTCCAAAATATTGTTACAAAGGAAAAAATTAGACCCAAAAGAGAGATGAGCAGGAAGGTCAGAAGGAAAACATAGGGTTGGCCCTGATCCTAATAAATACCATGATCATATTTTGGTTAAAATACAAATACCTAAACAATTTGGTGGCTCCTGGAAAATATTAGGCTTATTTTTGCAGATGATAAATTGTTCCACTATTAATTCAGGTTTGGATTTGAAAGGTTTTTTCCCAAATACCTTCAGGAAAGGTTCTGCTGCAGTGAGCCAGTGCAAAAGCTATAGGGCAGCAGTGACAGACTGCAAGGGTCAAAAACTTGGCTGTGGCTCAGCCAGGGGTATTTACTAGAGAAATGATAAAGCTGAATGAATTCACAGATCTAAATCTTACTCACATAACAAACAACTGAATTTGAATAAAGATTAGAGGGAAATACGGATCAGTGACAATGAAAGGTCAGTGAACAATGAAGTGCTGTATAAGTTTTATTATAAAAAATCATGGGGAAAATGTGGTAACAAATCTGACAGTACTAACTGTGTTTTCTAGCCTACTAACATCTGGCTACTTTCATTTTATAATTTGGAGACCATGGTTAGCATCTGCTGGAAAACTGAGATTCCCCCCTCTTCAGAACATCTGATTTCACCCTTCAAAAAAAATCCACTTTTAGGTTGTCGAGGGAAACAAACAACAAAAAAAGGAAAGCAAACCCACGAGAAATATTTTCCTTTCCCCCATGCAGAATAATAACAATGGATATATTAATTATTTTTTCTTTAGAAACTTATGACCAAATGAAAAAGAAGGAATTTCTATGGAAAACACACACATTTTGTTCTGTATTGCAGGAAAATGATCCCGGCTGGGGACTGAGCAGTTTGGTCACGTGCAGCCCCGCTCCTCTTTTCATGTTCAGGTAGAGAGAAGCTCCACAGACATCATCTTACCTCGCAGCCTCTTCAGCCTCTGCTCCCTCCTCCTCCTCCTCACGATCAGCAGCATCACAAAGAGCACCAAGACCCCAACCAAGATACAGGAGATGGTCACCAGCATCTTTAGCCCTTCGTTGGTTCCCAGGCCTTCCTCACTTTGCACGACCGACTTAATGAGAGGAGGGATTGTACCTGGAAACAAGGTCATGGTGTTAGAGGCCTATTAACGAGGACAAAAGATTGAGTTCTCAGGAAATACGGCACCTTGTTTCTTCAGCTGCAGGCAGAACATTCCCAAGGATTTTTCTGTTTGGGGTGGATGCTACATTTGTGTGTCTAATGGCCACGAGCACATAACCAGGCTCATGGTAACGAGGGCTCACTGCAGAGACTCAGAGATTATCAGAAATCCGGAAGAGTTGCATTCATTGTTTAAGGAAAACCATGTCTGCTATGCAGTCAAATACTATGATTAATTTTGAGTCCTATTAAATTATTAAAAAGCTGTAAGAGACCTCAGAATTCCTCCCTGTGTTTATTATTCCTTATTATGGGGAAATAGCACTGCTGTGACATTTCTGCCGGGCTTTTCTGTGCAAGGAACGCATTTGACAAAGCTCATTTTGTGCCACATACATCAGATTAATCCTTTGCACAGAAACATTCCGCTATCAATTCTAAGGGTGCAGCAGTGATAGTGATCTGAAATTCAGACAGCCAACTTGATACTAATCTGCTAAAGACTGTCTGACATTATACTCATCAGTAAAACAGGAGAGTAATGCTGGATAGAAACAATCAAATATTGAGGGGAAAACGAGGGAAATGAATCTACAAACTACTGGCAGGCAGCTCACTTTTTCATTCTGGGACATATTTGCATTTTGAATATACCTGGCTTCCTGGTGATATATAATACTTGAACTTTTCAATTCTTTTCTTCTTTACCTCTAAGGGACGTGAGAAGAATGCAGCACCTTCTGTGGAAGGCTGTTTAGTCATGGAAGACTTCTCACTCATTTCCTGATTACTATTAAACTGCTGAATGCAACCACAAATGAGGCTATAAAATGCAGATTTGCTTGAAATGCATAGAAACACGTAAGTATTGTGAACTGTGATGACTTTGGATGGAAGCTATTAAATTTTAACCAGCTACTGAAACATTAAAGTGGCTACTTACTTGCTAAAAGGAAAGGAGGGTGTGAGAGAAAAACAGACACATCCCTTTTTACTTTTTAATTGCTGCATTAAGTGATATAGTTATATCTCATTATGTGCCACACAGTTTCAGAATAAAAACCTGAGATCTGTTGCAGTACAGTGTGAGTGCCATAACCACAGCGAAAACATACACTCCTAAGTCCTGTTTTTTTTCAGAAGAGGTATTTCAGCTGCATATAAAGAGAAGAGCAGTTCCCTAAAGGGACAAAGATAAAAAGAAAAGCTACAACCATCCGAACCTAAATCAGGTACTTTGGAAAATTTGTTTTCTTACAATTGCATTTGGAATATTTTTCTAATGTTCCATTGCAGTTCTTCCTCATAATTTTCCCCTTTTTTTTCCCTAATTTTCCATTTCTTGAACGCACAGCAGGATATTTTCATCTTGCCCTGAGACACAGATTTTTCCCTACTCAAAAGGCAAATAAAATTATTAGATGAAGAAATGGAAAGAACGTCAAGCTCCTGAAGGTGATACTAATAACTGTCTCTAAATCCTCCTAAACCCTCCTGGATACTAAAGGGCCAAAGTTTTCACTGAATTACAGTCACAGAGACCATTAGGTTCAAGACTGCCTAAAATTATGTCTTGCTTTCCTTAATACTTTGACGAAAATAAAATGATGAGTGGCCTTTATTTCACTTAAACCTGGAGTGTTTAGATATGTGATTATCATTATCCGTACCTCTTCCTAGGCAAATCTAAACCTATAACATTGTATACAGGCAGTTAGAGCTTAATTAAAAAATCATACTGCACATTTTCACATCATCCATTTGTTGCTTTTCAGCAATTGCATTAGAAATTACCAAAAAATTAATCTGCTATCCATTGAGAAAACACCATTTCAACATTTGTTGTCATTCTAGGTGCTGGCTGGGAGTGGAATAGTCAAAGCTTTTTTCAGGACTAAGTCCGAGACAAACGGGGAGGGTTTGTTTTGTTTTCCAAGTCGGTTCTCCATCACCCTTGGTTATCCTGACTGGTGCCTCACAGAAGTTGTAATGTGAATGTCTCTGACCCCCTTTTCCCCTCTGTTGCAGCATCTCCCACTGCACCCTGAGAATTCAGGAGTGTTTTCCTGTGTCCTTCACGGCAGGGAGTGCCTGGGTGGGTCAGAATCAATTAGCAGAGTTTAGAGCTGATCTGAATTAATGCCAGGGCTACTGAGTAGCTGATCCCTGAGCCGGGAAGCTCCTTTGCAGCACTCCACAACTGCAGCTGCACAGGACTAAAAATATCTCCTTAGGGATGGCGTGCTTCTGAAAAACAAGGGGCAGGGAGGTCAGCAAACCTGTAAGCTGGAAATCGGTACTGAAATGCCCACAAACAGAGAGCAAAAAGCTGCACGTAGGTTTGTCATTAACCTTCTGACCTAATCCACCACGGAGAGGTTTGAGAGGAAGGATGCTTAGCCATGATATTCCTCAGAAGCCCTCCCACACACAGCGATTGGCTGCCGCAGCCCAAAGTGACCCAAAACCACGTAACTCTGGGATTTCTGCAAACTTTACAAAGGCTTTATCTTAAGGCTGCTAAAGCTTCTAAGCTTGTTCTTCGCATTTGGCATCCCAGAACTTTCATACACGGTATTATCTAATCTTCAAAGTACTACCCTTGTATCTGCTGTATCCAAAGGGCAGCTGTGACCCCTGGAAGCTGGAAGGGGCTAATCTCACATCACAGGGTGAATCAAAGGTAGAGGCAGGGACAGCACTCAAAAGTGGAGCTGGCCAAGAAGTTTCCACTGGCATGTTTTCTGCAAACAAAAAATTCCCTGCCTATGACAGCAAAAATTTCTGCATCAAATACTGATAAGAAGGATAATAATGATAATCATCATCATCATCATCATCATCTTCAGTTTATAATTTCAATTCTGAGTCAAACCTAACAAGTCTAGAAAATCTGAGAACTGAAATTTGCTTTTCCATCCATGTTTTCCTCTCATAACCTCGGGGTCAGTATTTGAGCTTGCTCTGCCTCTCAAAGGCACGATACAGCCCTCGCAAAGCACGCTTCACAAACAGAACCAGCAATATCACAAATGGGAATTTTTCTAGCTGACCAGAAGCAGTGGCCCAGGAAATTTAATGCTGCAAATATTTTTTACTGTTTCATTGTCTCCCTTTTAAAGATGCCATACAGCAACATAAAAAATCAAAGGGTGTGCCAGGTCACAGTGAGAGAAACCAGGGTAAGTATCATCACCCAATCAGTGAGCAGAGCCTGACAATATTTCAGATCAGATCACTGTAAGAATAGTTTTGATTTCAGTGCTACCAGTGGAAATTTAAGGCTCTGGACCTGCATTTGGATATAATCTCATTTTAAGATATGGCTTAAGACTGTTTGCCCCAATCAAATAAATGTAATGACAGTGGAACAACTGAAAGTTGCGTGCTGCCTGCAGAAAGATACTGGAAAACAAAACCAAAACAGGATAGGCTAAGTAAAATGACAAGAAATTAACTCCTAATAATTGAAAGAGTTATTACTGACAACAGCTACACTTCTCAGTAAAACAAGTCCTTCATCTGCCTGGAAAGACCTGGAGCATTTGAGTAGTGACTGCTGGATCCTGGTTTCCTGTGGGCCTCTGGAGTGCTGAGGCAAGATCTTTTTCCTAATTTTCCAGACTGTCTGAAATAACACGAGGACCGTGTGGCAGCTTACCAAAAATGATATTTTTCCAAAGGGTGAGGGCATGTGTGATTGATTATCTGCAAGAACTGCTGCGTACTCAGCACAAAGGCTGGCATAGCAGTAGAGGATGTGTCAGGTGCTGAGGTTTAAACCCTGCCTAAGTCATATCCCACAGTTCTGCCTGGGAATGGCCCCTGCTCTGCCCTGAGCTGTACATGAGTGGTGACGTTCGTGTGGAGGCGTGTTACCAACACAGAGTTACGAACAATTACCAATTTGGTGCTGCCACAACCATCAGCTCTTGACTGAACTTGCTCACCAGTGCTGGAGTTTAATTTAACAGTACAGATGTTGCCAAGTGGTTGCACGATACAGCACAACATCCCTGGCAACACAGCAAGATTTTACACTGGATGTCTCCAGAAGAGCTCTGGCAATTCACACTGGAGCAATTCAAGAGGCTGCCATCTGGAGCCATCTGTGCTGCCTTTTTGCCAGGAACGCAGCCGTTTCCCACTACGGAGCCACCGGGAGCACACATGTGCCACCATCCCTTCCAACCAGCCTGGCAGGACCTGAGCTGGGCGTGAGTGACAAACTGGCACGTTTGCTCTTGCCCTCGTTTCCTGGGTTCTGCAGGGTGGGCAGGAACCCCTGGCAGAAGGGCGGGATGCAACAACTCCCTCATCGTCCGTGCCCTGCTGCTGGGCACGGCAGAGCCATCTGTCATGGCCATTAGTTTCACTGTCCCCTCTCTGCAAGCATGGACAATTGCACTGCCATTGCTCTGCCCTTGGAGGATGTTATCCAGAGGCTTTCCCGGAGGACAACCTGCTTGGCTGCTCTGATGTGTCCCATAATGGGTTTTGGGCTGTGTCACAGGGAATAGCAACGAGGCCGGACACCCCCGTGAATGGCTGCAGGAACCAATTCCATGGTAGACCAAAATTTCATGGAAAAGATGCATGAAATACTAGGAAAGGCCACTGGAACTAATGACTCTTTATGTCCTATGG
This sequence comes from Rhagologus leucostigma, assembly GCA_013397725.1. Lineage (NCBI taxonomy): Eukaryota > Metazoa > Chordata > Aves > Passeriformes > Rhagologus > Rhagologus leucostigma. Next base: position 797,108 of record VZTD01004778.1, read on the forward strand.
TTATGTGTCTTATGGCTGATTGACTTTGGTGCTGGAGCTTTTCCGAAGTGAGGACAAATAAACAATTCCTCTTTTCTGCCTGGCAGCCTATTGTCAGGAAATCAGGAGCTATTTTAAATCTTTGAGACTTTAACCTCTCTGACAGCATGGCTGGCAGATTCAAAATGGGGTTTATGAGGGGAAAAAATGGAAGATGAGCAAAAAGAAAAAAAACCACATATGAAACTCGAGTAAAACCGTATCTGAGGTGTAAATTAAAGGAAATACTTACTGCCATCATAATTGAGCGTGGCAAATTTGGCTTGTTTCTCTGCACAGCCAGCACTGTTGCACACTCTCATTTGCAGCTCGTACCAGGTGGCCTCCTGGAGGTCGTACAGGATGTAGGACTTGGACAGGGATGTCCTCTGGGCTGTTGTCCAGACCGTGGTCCCAAAGGGCCGGTACTCCAGAGTGAAGGAGGTGATGGGGCAGCCGCCGTCGTTCCAGCCGATCAGGTTCAGCCTCACCCTCGTGGTGTTGATGCTGGCAAAGAGCTCCTGCTCCTTGGAAAACTGTGGCTCTAGAGGCAATGGGATATTCCAGACAAAATGCTTAAACATTGCAGGTAAAAGGCTCTCGAAATATAAAATTAAGAGAATAATTTTTAGGGCAATCTTAATTTTAGCTTTAACTCAGTATCTATATATTCAACTTCTGCCCCTCCTCCTCCTTGTTTTTTCCCACTTTGTGCCAGACTCACAAACCCAGATTTTCAAACCAATATGTGGAAAAAAAATATGTAAACATCCATTCAAAAAATTTGGTTTTCTTTGCCTTGCAGACCTTTACACAGACTTTTCCTTTATTTTTGACACTTCTCCTGTTCAGAGGATGCTGCTTGCACAGCTCCTGCAATACTGGCTTGGAGCAGAAATAAGATGTTGGCTCCATTGCCATTATACGTGAATATACTCCCTGTCTTCCTTCAACATCCAGACAAATAAACCCCTGAATTTTTATAAGAAGAGAAGAGACAATTTCCTCGTGGCAATGGAGTAGTTGGCATTGCTATGGTCTGTGACAGTGGAGACACCCTCTTACTAAATATCTGCCAACACATCTTCGAAAAAATTATTAGAGGAATAGGGACAGAACATCAGCCTGTGTGGGCTTCAAGGCCCACAGCGACAGCCTTTTTTGTCACAGCATGGACAGGGCTGGAAATGTTTCCAAAGCCAGTAATATTAAAATATCCAAGCCTGTTTTCTCATGAAACCAAGACCTACAGAGGAATGCAGGAGCTTTAGGAGGGTGAAGGGGATGGAACCAACGTACCTTTGCCGAGCGTCTTGGCCTCGATGATCTCGCTGATGCGTCCCGGCCCCACCCCGTTCTGAGCAGTCAGGGTGAACTTGTACCATGTGCCACATTTCAGGGTTTCCAGCCTGTAGGACCTCTCGCTGGGGCTGATGGGGAAACTGCCCCACTGCTCACTGTTGTCCTCCGAGTACTGCAAAATATAACCTGGAGGGAAAGCGCGGATGGCAACGGTAAGCCAGGCACAAAGCACAAATCCCTCAGGTAATCCAAGGAGGCATTTTAAAGACCTGATAAAACTGAAAAAAATCCCATGTGCAGGGAAACATATAGCTCTCCCCTGACCGAAAGATACCAGGCAATGAATTTTGCCTACCCTGACAACAGCTTAAACACAATTTTTTATGATCGCTTCATGGGGAAAAGAAAAGTATGGATATTTCTAATTACCCTTCAATCAGCAACAACCAGATGATGAACCTGGACCCTCCAAAATGAGTGGTTAGAGATTACACGTCTGGGAAATCAGATAGAGCAACTGTCATAACAGCTGAGGGTACGCTGGGAGAAAGTGATTAAATGTGTGAATAAACCACCACAAAGACAAACTGCAATTTACTGAAAGCTGTTATCACCATGATAGTGCACATTAAGGGTTGACAGCAATACAGATTGGGTTGTTCTTCTTTTTCCTTTTTTTTTTTTTAATGGAGCCATTCATAATTGTATACTAATCCTATCAACATATGATAATTCAGTAAGAGGCAGCAATTAACCTGAATTACATTACCTCGGATAGAACTGCCACCATTGTCTCCAGGTATCCAGGAAAGAGTGATAGAGGAAGATGTAGTTTTGGATACAGTGAGTCTTGGCTGGTCTGGTGGAACTAGATGGGGAATAGTTAAAAATAGAAAATGCAATCAAATGGTTTGACACTATCTTAATCACTTCTAACAGTCATTTATCAAATAGCTGTTTTGAGTTGCAAAAAATGCAAATTATTTCTGTCAAAGTGTCTGTTTAGCTGACATCATTGGTTAAGACAAGAACAGACAAGCTCTCGCTTTTTTGTTTAATTTTATGCACAATTTTGTCTTTCAATTCTTAACCTTTGTTTTTCTCTGAATTTTTTTGTGTCTGTCCCGTTAGACCTCAATGGCACATAAGCTACCCAGACATTCATTTTCACTGGTTTTGATACTTGTTTTAGGGAGAAGATGAAATTTTAGTGGCAGGAAACAGATGTGTGGTTGCAAATGGTGTCCCACTCATTCCTGTGTTTGCAGGCTATTATGGCAAAAAATAAAAAAAAGGTACATGTCAAGGGCTTCTGCCAGTGCAGCTGTGAGAGTTCATTAGGTAGCACAGGTAGATCTGTGACTGCAGGCAGATCCAAGACCTCTTCCAGACCACTGAGGCTTTTGGCACAAGGAATTCCCAACTCTGTCAGCAAACACTGGAAACACTTCAGCTCTGCTGCTTGCCATAAACATTATGGTTGTGTCTAATCTGTGGGGTAGAAAACCAAGGTTCCAAGGACCAGCTGCTGACTGAGTGCAGGAATGAAACAGAGGTTTCAACTCTCATCCACTTCCCAGTTCCCAGTTTCCTTTGGAGGAAAATCATAGAATGGTTTGGTTTGGAAAAGATCCGAAAGATCATCTCGTTCCAATCCACTGCCATGGACAGGGGATTGGACACCTTGCAGGGACACCTTCCACTATCCCAGATTGCTCTAAGTCCCATCCAGCCTGGCCTTGGACACTTCCAGGGATGGGGCAGCCACAGCTTCTCTGGGCAACCTGTGCCAGGGCCTCACCACCCTCACTGGAGGAATTTCTTCCAGCATGAAAGGGCAGAGAAGGAGCCATGCACATCCCAACAAATTGCACAGGATAGGGCAAACTGGGACTGGGAATTGACACAGGGAACTGGGACTGGAAATGGACTGGGAACTGTCAGGAATATAGACAAAATTGAGCTTTGCCGCCTCAAGAACAAGGAGTGAGGCGTGGACAGTGTCCATGCTGGGAGAGGATCAAGAAACAGTGGCAAAGATGGGATGGAAAGCTGGGGAGGAGTGACAAAAGGATGGCCACAGCTCCTCTGGTATGGGAAAGAAGAGGATGGCGGTGTCAGCGACCAGTGCTGGCAGGAGCTGCCCCTGTCCTGACACTGAGTCACTGCTCAACAAAGACCAGCCCATAAGCCAGGCAGGACAGAAGTCCCAAATGCTCTGCTGTGTCCAGCACTCTGCAGCCAGAGGACGTTGCCTGCTTTGCCTGTGTTTAAGGGCCAGCACTTCCTGCAGAGTGAAACTCCAGGAAAAGCTCGCCACTGCAGTTCATGTTCAAGTCATCAGACTGCAGAATAATGGGTGCTGATATAAGGCAGAATCTGCTGGTTTGCAGCTATGGATTAGTTCAAAGAGAAGTTGATTTTTCTGCCCTCACAGCGCCAAACAGTGCTGAAGAAAACAAAAGAGACAGTTTATACTCTAAAGGAAAATTCTCTGTGTGAGATGGATTTGTTCTGTTATTCTGAGTGACTTGGCTGATTCCGTGGAGAGAGACTGCACACACTGTGCTGGGAAAGATTTATTGTAAAAGCTTTCATCACAGCTTCACCCTATCTACAAAAAATGGTGGTCCCACATATTAAAAGCCACTCTTTGTCTGTCCCTGGGGGAAGTAATATTGATTTGCTTTTAGTTGCTGCAGTTCAATAACAGCAAAGATATGCAATTACAGAGGTACTTAGTGAAATATAAATATAAGGTTTCCATTTGCTGGTGTTTTCTCTCCCTACTTCCTGTTGTGGTCATGCTTCAAACATTGCTGAAGAGCATCTTTAGTTTCTGTTGGATTGTAGGTAAGCTGATACATGCCAGTATCTGCCATGATGTTTGTTCCAAGGCTTAGTGGAATGGTTTGTGCAGGGAGAGTGGGACTGCATTGGAAACAACCTCTCGCTGTGCTCTCATATGTTTGCACTGGAAGTTTAGATTCCACATCCAGGAGAGTGATGGACCACTCTGGTACAAAAATTTGCAGTCGGTTGAAGCATTTGTAGGATCTGCTTTAGTGCAAGAAATATTCCTTTTGAGCAAGGAATTCTGCACGGTGAATTCTTGGTATGTGAATACACAGGCTTCACATTACTCTCAGTTTATATTCTTATATTGTCCCTGCTTTTGTACATATCAACATCATCCCAGATGAACCTTGTGCTTTTCAACACGAATATAAAATGTAGCTGGAGAAATGCATTAGCTGAAGGGGTACTGATGTTTCATTTTCAGTGCTTCCTCATATTCACCTCATAATAAAATTCTGCGCCCACATAATGAAGTTTTTGTGCAAGGTCTCAGTAAGGAGGCAAATTTCTGCTGATAGCTTTTCAGGAGCTAAATTAAAGGCCTTCAGGTCTTTCTGAATTTTGTAATATTGAAATGATACACGTGATATTTGCAAGGAGAAGGCAGAAGCTGATACTTTCTGTGTGAAGAGCTAGAAGAGAACCAAATGCAAACACACAGTTGTCAATCTTATAAAAACTCACATACAGACTTAACAGAGAGTGTGTGAGTTGTTTCACCAAAAGCACCATTTCCTAGACCACAAAATGCCCATGGCTGAGTCAGAATGACTTATTTATTAATTTGGAAGAATTAGATTTCCACCAATACACATAAATACTAATATTTTGCATACACCTTCAGACACACCTCTGCATTACCAGTAGCACTTTAAAGCTTTGGTAACAATTCCGAGGCAGATCCAGCAGCCTTACCTTGTACCTGCAAATTCAAAATGATTTCGTCTGATCCCCAGTTGTTGCTGGCCACACAGCTGTAGTACCCAGAGTCTTCTGCTTTCACAGTCCTGATGACGAAGCTGCCATTGCTGAAGATGCTCCTTCGCCCATCAATCATCACTAGACTGGGTGTCCCGTTACTACCTCACAGGAAACAAAGTGCATACATTAAAGAAGTTACAATCAAAATTACTCACAAGTGGATTTTTTTTTTTCAAGCAACTAAAAATGGAGAGAGAGGAAAAGGTGTGGGGTGAGGTGTGTCCCTTTAATAAGGCAGCAAAGGAGTATTTTCTGTTGGGAAACACCTCATTTGCTTAAAAATGCGGTTTTCCTGGGCCCAGTGTGAGTGAAAACAGAAATTCACTCCTTCCTTAACTTATTATTTCATAAAAATGCTGAAATAAGGGTATAGGCAGCTCCTGGCTACAAAGTTCATCCTTATAAAATCATAGGTATTTATATCAATTCACAAGATGGTTTCATAGCACTGTAGTTTCCCTGCTTACACAGTGCTTGGATGAAAATTATTGTCCATGTGTGTTTCCAAGTGGCTCTGTCAGACTGTGAAACTAAAGCTGAAAACAGAATAATGGAAAATTAAATACGTGCAAGACATTTACTGCCCACCTCAGCACAAATCACTGTATCAGGCACTTTGCTCTCTCAGAATAAAACCTTTCTGTCCGCCTGAGGATAAAACAAAACAGACTCCTAAGTTTTACATTTTGAATGTTTACCTTTACCTCTTCTTCGTTATCTTTTCTCCCTTTGATGCCCTGTAATCACCACAGCCAATTAGTTGAAGGAATTTCTAAACTCCTCATCTACTGTGACCACGTGCAAATCACCACGAATAGTCCTTCTCCTTCCTGCCAGTGATCCAGGATCACCCTCCCCACAACCCTCAGGATTTTAAGCAAATGGGCTTTATCCGAGCTATACATTTAGTTGCTGGTTACCTATCCTTCATCCACTTGACTGTTGGAGCCGGGTCCCCCACGGCTTTGCAAGGGAGGACAATGTCCTTCATCCAGGGGGTTGTCACCGTCCCGCTGAACGTCAGAATCCTGGCAGGAGCTGGGCGGGAGAGAGCAAGAGAGACTGAAGTGAGGTGTGTGTTCATACAGCTCTTGGAAGGGAAAGAGAGACATCCACAATTAAAGGGGGAAAAGCAAACCGATCCCAAACTGGTGTTTTTAGGATACTAATTCCTTTCAACTCACAGTATTAGCTATTTATTCAAGCACAACTATCAGTTTCAGTACCTGGAAGACAAGTAACTAAGATGAGGCAGAGGATTGGTAGAGTCTTTGTAGAGAAAAAGAGCAAACCCAGTCATTTATCACCTTTACTGAGTTTTATATATTTTGTAGTAGAAATTATGGATGAAAATTACATCTAAAGGATGCTTCTCTCCAAAATTCCAGCAAGAAGCGACCACAGTAGACAGGTGTCCTATAAAAACTAAATTCTTTGTACATCTCTGCCAGAACAATTTTGGTATTAAGCAAAATAAACCTCCATGTATGTATATATTAGTACATTGAAATTCTATCTGAGGTCCACAAATGTGAACAAACAAATATCAGTTTGTATCAGCTCTCAGATCACCTAAATATATATTAAAAAATATCACTCCTATACTTTCAGTTTATAATATACATGAACACTGAGGTTGTGTTAGAACTTCCTTTGTTACTCCTCAAGAATGACCCTCGATAGAAATAGAATTGCTGTTGGCCTCTAAATACACATTTTAAAGGCACACACTGAATACAGATAGAAAAAATACTGTATTTTTAGCCCTGATCTACTTCAGTCGTGCACACTGATCAGAGTTTATATTTAATAATCCATTTTGCACCAATTAGGAAAACACGAAAATGAGACCCAGCATCAAATATAACTGGGACAGTTAATCTTGAAAAAAGAATCATGCATAAAAGAACAGGCCTTGAAAAATTAAGCAAAATTACTTGAGTAGGCTGCAATGGGACTTGAGATATTCACAAAAAGAAAAGATTTCACAGATTATACAATCCGTTTGGATTGTGTTGCCTATGTTCTCTTCAAGCACTGTTGAAGGCCAAGCTTCTCAAGAGATTTTTTTTCTCTGGTCAAAATTTTAACTAAAACACAATGAGCTGTTTAAAGATTTATGTAACAGACAAAGTGAAGGTTGGGTAATGGGATAGCACGACTCTCACAACAGCCAGGCATCAACATGTCCTGTCCTGGCTAAACAGCAGCTGGAGATCCCTGGCTCCCTCCTTCCAGGGCTCTGAGGTTTAACCCTGTCAGGAGAGAGCCGTGGTTTGTGCTGCCCTGGGGAGGTCGGACACCAGAGCGATGCAAAGACACCGGGCAGTCAGAAGCTTTCATGGATCAGGCTGGTTTTCCACCTGGGCACTCCTGAGGCCACATCTAGAAAAGATTTACACAGGGCTGCGCTGCCACAAGCCGTCTGTGTTGGGTTTGTGCGGCCAGGTTTTGGTAGTGGGGAGGTTACAGGTTGCCAGAAGCTTCCCCCGTGTCCAGCAGATGTGATGAACTGATTGCAACCCCTGTTCCCATCTTCCTGTGTTGCTGGGGAGGAGGAGGTCCAGCTGGGAAGGAGGGAGGGGTGTGGGGAAGGTGTTTATAAGATTTATTTTCCTTCTCATTATCATGCTCTGATTTCATTGGTAATAAGTGCAATTAATATCTCTAATTTGAGTCTGTTTTGCCCATGACAGTATTTGGTGAGTGATCTGTCCTCATCTCATCTCATGAACCTTTGTTATATTTTCCCTCCCCTGTCCGTCTGCAGAGGGGAGTGATAGAGAGGCTCTGGTGGGTGTCTGACATCCAGCCGGGGTCAAACCCACCACACCATGGGCTAATTAACCAAAGTAACTCAAACAGAAAAATGCTCAGTGCACCCAGAGGCACAGAGTGAAATGCTGACTCCTCTGAAGTTGGTGTTAGAAGTCACATTTGTCTTCAGCGGTGCCAGGTTTTTGCTGCAGGAGGTGCCTCGTGGCTCTCATGCCATCTTTGAAAAGCAGAAGGAGATGCTGTCAGCTCTGACTATCTACAAAACACACCTGTGAGCATCTGGGCTGCTCAAATTCCTGTCCCATGCAAAATTCCCTCTGCAACATGAAGTCTGAAAACTCATTTAAAACTGACTACTAATAATTTTCTCCCCGGCCTTCCCACATTTTCAGTGTTTCTTGAAATATCCAGGTACTTCCAACTGTTGCCAGTTCCTGTAGGACAAAGCACGTGGAAGACAGGAATCCTGCTGAAGCCTTCAGCATGGCATGGCACCACTGTTAGCAAACTTTCCATGTTATCCCTCTGTTTTTAATAGTTATTTCAATGTGAATTCTTCCTTAAGAAGTCGTAGGCTGGAGTTCAGATGTTGAAAGTGCAACATTTATGTTGTAACTTCTGGTTTTCAATATTCTGTATCCCTCATTTTACCAAGATGTGTGGAAGCAAAAGAAACCTCACAGGAGCCTGAGCCAGTGGTAAGATGATAGACCATAACTGAGAAAATTATCAGAAAAACACAGTGCACTATTTTTGTGAAAGTATCCACAGCTTTCTATGGATTTTCTTATTCCTTCCATGTACCGAGGGCTTTTAAAAGAAATGGTAACACAGCAGGAAATTTTTCAAGCCCAATTTTCTTTATAGCTGAACTTCTAACGATGTCCTGAGACTGCTAAAAGGTGCACAAAGAAAACTAGAAACAAAATAAATGTCAAGTGAAATCCACCTCAGAGCAATAGGTTTGAAATTCTAACAGGCATTCATGAGGTAAGAAAGCCTGGAATCTCACAGATCTCTTCCTTTTGAGCCAAGGGAGTTTTTGGAATCATATGAGTAAGCTGCAGGGTTTACTTCTTTGTTATCAGAGGTACCCACATGCCTACTCACTTCCCTCTAGCCTTACATTTGATGGCATGGCACTGGATTAGGGCTGTGTCTGTTCCTATTTTTTTTACAAATTAGCCAGTTATTAATAGAAGATAAAGAGGTTCCTTCACAAGAACAGTGCACTCTCTTATGTGAATGCAGTTTTCTGCATGTTTGTTTGTTTAAATTACAAATCCTCCAACTACATTTACTGTCACAGAAATAGAAATGGGCAGAAATTCTTTGCAAGAGGCTGGAAAACATGTGGTTTTTTCTTCCTCTAGAGGACACAATTGTGTTTTAAAGGTGAACTACAGAGGGAAACTGAACAAGAGCTATGACAGCTCACTGCAGTTCAGCTTAAAACAAATGACAGATCCAACAGTGAATACCCTGGGTCAGGAGANCTCCTGAGGCCACATCTAGAAAAGATTTACACAGGGCTGCGCTGCCACAAGCCGTCTGTGTTGGGTTTGTGCGGCCAGGTTTTGGTAGTGGGGAGGTTACAGGTTGCCAGAAGCTTCCCCCGTGTCCAGCAGATGTGATGAACTGATTGCAACCCCTGTTCCCATCTTCCTGTGTTGCTGGGGAGGAGGAGGTCCAGCTGGGAAGGAGGGAGGGGTGTGGGGAAGGTGTTTATAAGATTTATTTTCCTTCTCATTATCATGCTCTGATTTCATTGGTAATAAGTGCAATTAATATCTCTAATTTGAGTCTGTTTTGCCCATGACAGTATTTGGTGAGTGATCTGTCCTCATCTCATCTCATGAACCTTTGTTATATTTTCCCTCCCCTGTCCGTCTGCAGAGGGGAGTGATAGAGAGGCTCTGGTGGGTGTCTGGCATCCAGCCTGGGTCAAACCCACCACACCATGGGCTAATTAACCAAAGTAACTCAAACAGAAAAATGCTCAGTGCACCCAGAGGCACAGAGTGAAATGCTGACTCCTCTGAAGTTGGTGTTAGAAGTCACATTTGTCTTCAGCGGTGCCAGGTTTTTGCTGCAGGAGGTGCCTCGTGGCTCTCATGCCATCTTTGAAAAGCAGAAGGAGATGCTGTCAGCTCTGACTATCTACAAAACACACCTGTGAGCATCTGGGCTGCTCAAATTCCTGTCCCATGCAAAATTCCCTCTGCAACATGAAGTCTGAAAACTCATTTAAAACTGACTACTAATAATTTTCTCCCCGGCCTTCCCACATTTTCAGTGTTTCTTGAAATATCCAGGTACTTCCAACTGTTGCCAGTTCCTGTAGGACAAAGCACGTGGAAGACAGGAATCCTGCTGAAGCCTTCAGCATGGCATGGCACCACTGTTAGCAAACTTTCCATGTTATCCCTCTGTTTTTAATAGTTATTTCAATGTGAATTCTTCCTTAAGAAGTCGTAGGCTGGAGTTCAGATGTTGAAAGTGCAACATTTATGTTGTAACTTCTGGTTTTCAATATTCTGTATCCCTCATTTTACCAAGATGTGTGGAAGCAACAGAAACCTCACAGGAGCCTGAGCCAGTGGTAAGATGATAGACCATAACTGAGAAAATTATCAGAAAAACACAGTGCACTATTTTTGTGAAAGTATCCACAGCTTTCTATGGATTTTCTTATTCCTTCCATGTACCGAGGGCTTTTAAAAGAAATGGTAACACAGCAGGAAATTTTTCAAGCCCAATTTTCTTTATAGCTGAACTTCTAACGATGTCCTGAGACTGCTAAAAGGTGCACAAAGAAAACTAGAAACAAAATAAATGTCAAGTGAAATCCACCTCAGAGCAATAGGTTTGAAATTCTAACAGGCATTCATGAGGTAAGAAAGCCTGGAATCTCACAGATCTCTTCCTTTTGAGCCAAGGGAGTTTTTGGAATCATATGAGTAAGCTGCAGGGTTTACTTCTTTGTTATCAGAGGTACCCACATGCCTACTCACTTCCCTCTAGCCTTACATTTGATGGCATGGCACTGGATTAGGGCTGTGTCTGTTCCTATTTTTTTTACAAATTAGCCAGTTATTAATAGAAGATAAAGAGGTTCCTTCACAAGAACAGTGCACTCTCTTATGTGAATGCAGTTTTCTGCATGTTTGTTTGTTTAAATTACAAATCCTCCAACTACATTTACTGTCACAGAGATAGAAATGGGCAGAAATTCTTTGCAAGAGGCTGGAAAACATGTGGTTTTTTCTTCTTCTAGAGGACACAACTGTGTTTTAAAGGTGAACTACAGAGGGAAACTGAACAAGAGCTATGACAGCTCACTGCAGTTCAGCTTAAAACAAATGACAGATCCAACAGTGAATACCCTGGGTCAGGAGATTCTTCCATTTACTTTCTCACAGAAGAAGATAGTGAGGCCCTGGCACACATTTCCCAGAGCAGCTGTGGCTGCCCCTGGATCCCTGGCAGTGCCCAAGGCCAGGTTGGACACTGGGGCTTGGAGCAACCTGAGACAGTGGAAGGTGTCCCTGCCCATGGCAGAGGGTGGAACTGGATGGGCTTTAAGGTCCCTTCCAACCCAAACCATTCCATGATTCTCTGTTTCTAACATCCCCTGTATTCCACTCTGATGACCCATCAAAGAAACAGAGCAGGGTGTACTGCCATGTGAGCCCCACATGTTATTTAAAAACATTAAACACGCAAAGCGACATAGACTATCTGGGAAATCTGTTCAAAATTAATGCTCAGGTAGTTTAAAAAACCAGGGGAAACTCAAAAGTCAGAGAGCTGTCCCCAGAGGATCAGATTGCCAGGGTTCCGGACCTGTTATCGTCACGCCGCCAGCAAATGCCATTCCCCATCAGTCACGGGCAGTAAATCAGAGGAACAAGTGCGTGCAAGGTTTTTTGTCTTCTGAATATACTTGATAGGCTAAACCCACATCTTTCAAGCCAGCAGTGAAGAGTAATTTGAGGGGCAGGAGCACAGCTTGCTTACGTGGAGGCTGAACTTTCATTGCCATGATTATTTTCTGTTTGTTGGGGATTTTTTTTTATTATTTCTGTCAGTTAATTACAGAGAATAACAATCTGTTCTGAGAAATGAAGACACTAAAGAAAGAAAGAAATGTTAACTTGAATTAAGCTTTCATTTAAATTGGACTATCCATTTCACATCAAACCCCTATCTAGACATTCTCATTGTTCTCAGAGGAGTTCTTAAAGGGGTTATAATTAAGTTGACATAATTCAATTCAAAGTTAACTCTCATTAGCTGTCATGATGGTATCATTACTTGGACAGTTACTGTGCGGTAAGAGGAGCAAAAAAAGGAAGCAAACAACTACAAAATAATGGCAAACAGGATGTCTTTGCATTGGGAACTTATGGCAAAACCAGGCTATAACTGCTTCTAACCCCGGGATGTGCTGTTTGCTACTGATGTATTGGGGAGTGAAAAAGGTCTTTGAGGCTTTGAGCTCTGCCCATCCCTCTTCCCTGTGCAGCCACTGCCCTCAGCACTAATCACCACTTTCTCCCAGCTCCCTAAAAAGCCCTGTGATGCGTCCATAAAGGAAATTTTGTGTGTGATACAGTAATTTCTAACCTAGCTACATCCAAAGTTCATAAAATTGCTATCTATCAGTATTCCTAGTGCTCATCAAACCCTCCACAAACGGATTATTCATTACTTTTACAGTCCTAAGTGCATGTAAGAGGCTTTTCCTGAGCATCATCTAATGCAGACTTTATACTGGAGTATCACTACAAACTCTAAGGTTGACTGGATGCATTCTACTGTCCTTTGAAATAAAGTCTTCTTCGGACTGACCTGTCTATATTGAAGTAATTAATTATTTTTTCTTTTAAGCCATCTTGCCTTTTCATAAAAGTTATTTTTAAGTTCACTTATTTGTCATCATGGATTATGTTACATAAGCTTCAGAGGAGCAGAATTAATTCTGGTAAGCTGGATCAGTTTAAGTGCATGTGGGTCAAGTTGCAACTTCTCAATTTTTGGCAGAGAGCAAATGCACACTGTAATTCCTCATAACGTGAGGTTCTGAATATTGGTGCCTGCAAAGCCTGAATTGATCTGTGTTCATCTTTGAACATCTCCCTCTTTTTAAAATGCATAGGGCATGGAAAAAGAGAACTTCGAGTGCATTTTGTGCAGGGTTTGCCTCAATCTGTTAATATTGCACCCTCTAATTATTTTTGCTCTTATTTGAGCACCTATTTTTATGCCTACTTTTGTTTCCCTTTTTCTTTTCATCACCACACATCCATTACACACAGGTGACAGCAAAGGAGGAGCACACTCAAACCTTTGCCCTGTTTCCCTGGGTTCTTTCACAATCTTCCTTCACTGGTGTCCTTTACACTCCTTATCCCCCTTTTAGGATCTTAGATTTGGTCTCATTGATGTTCATAACGCAGTGTGCAGTTATCCTACAGTGCAAAAGCTCCAGATTTTTCAGATCTGAAGAACCCTGTTTGCAGCTTATCCACACTGGGAAACTGTCATGTACCTCCAAAATCAGCAGTACCACCCACAATAATCATAGAATCCTAGAAGAGTTGGATTGGAAGGGAGGTTAAAGTCATGTAATTCCAATCCTCTGCCATGGGCNACTGGGAAGCCATTCCCTGTGTCCTGTCCCTGCAGCCCTTGGGAATTGTCTCTCTCCGTGTTTCCTGTGGCTCCTTCAGGCCCTGCAAGGCCACACTGAGCTCACCCCAGAGCTTCTCCTCTCCAGGCTGAACAATCCCAGCTCTCACAGCCTTTCCTCCCAGCAGAGCTGCTCCATCCCTCTGCTCATCCTGGTGCCTCCTCTGGCCTCTCTCCAGCAGCTCCACGTCCTCCCTGTGCTGGGCCCCAGGGCTGGGGCAGCTCTGCAGCTGGGGTCTCACCTGAGCAGGGCACAGGAGCAGAATCACCTCCCTCAACCCTCTGCCCAAAGTGCTTTTGATGCAGTCCAGGATAACAGCTCTGTTGTTAATCTACCATCACCAAACCGGTGATCTACCAGCTAGACAGGTAGGAACAGAGAGATTTCCCATGGTGATGGAGTTTGCTCTTCCATGCAGAAAGTGCTTTCATATTGGTGGCTCTTGGCTGAAGTTCAGCAAAGCCTTTCTAGAAAGAACCTGTCATCATAATGCACTAGACACTTTATTTCACATCTTTACATCGTTGAACACCCAAGTGAAGAATTAGCAGGCTTGTAAAACTGTAAAGCCAATTAAATGTATCTGGTTTTGCAGCTCTAGGGATCTGTGCACTACTCTGCCCATCCTGGCACAGGCTGTGATGGTAGCAAGTTGAGTGGTAAAAAATTGAATTCAATCAAATTGAAGAGCCCATGTAGAGATTGAGTGGGATGGGACTCTTCTCACTTTGCTGTTCAAAGTGTTAGGGCTCCATTTCCAAGCCAAGGTGCTCTAATGTTCTAAGCATCACATCTCATAAGGCAGAATTCACAGGCCCCAGCAATATCTTTTAATAGAACAACTAATACAGCTGGAAATAAATATTCAAGATTTGAGGCACATTATACTTTCATCACATCTGAAATAGAAGCAGCAAACTTCAAAGCTAATGCAAGTAAGAGAACAATTGTTCAGAGTTTAGATATGTTAATCAGACCATTTCATACAGAAGATGGTACTTGTGGAGTACACAAGAGATATCACTAAGGAAAGGAATGATAAAGAAGTTACCTCATACAGCAAGGAAAAGAAACGTATTCAGAGGGGGAGAGGCATCATCTGCAAACCCCCTGTACCAAACAACTGAAGATAAAAATTGCTGCAAAAAGCAATCTATTCCCTTCTAAGGTAGGTTGGATGAGCTACCCCCTGGAGGAGCACGTCATCCCCTCTCTGCTGACTCCAGCAAAAGCTTGAGCAATTAGCTGCGAGTTTTTCACCTCGCTTTTTGCAGGGAACTGAAGTTGCTCCTGACAAATCCCACCCTCAGTGAGCAGTGAGGCAGAGAGGGGCCACGTGCCAATTCTGGCAGTGATTAGCATTGCAGAGCCCTGGCTGGCTCTGAGCAGCTGTCACTGTACCTTTGGCCAGCGGCTCCACGGTGATGATCTCGCTGCTGTTGCCTCTTCCCGCAGCCGTCACGGCCACCACCCACACGCTGTACTGGCGATTCCGGCTCAGGTTGGGGATTCTGTAGGAAAATGAGTCGGGAGAGGCTTCAAACTCGCTGATCACCTGTGGTGGGAGAGACAAATGTTTCCAGGCTAAAATAAGCAGTATTTGGAGAAAACGTGAGTGCTACAAAGCCTGTTACATCAGGGCTCTTCGGATGAGTATCAATGGCTCCAAACAGATGGCAGATGGCAATAAACAGAGCAGACACAGTAACTTGTTGCAATCCATTCATATTCTGTGAATTTGTGCCTGTGCCTTGTTTACAGATTGGTTTTATTCAGATTTGGACTTTTATGTGCCATTTATTTTTACAGGGTTGGATAAACAAGAGAAGTGAACATATATGGCTAAATTTTACCATCAGTAGTTCTGACAAACTGATTTAGCTCTACACAAAACTTTCCCAGCAGAGGATTCAGTCCTGCATCTGCTGTGAAATCTGGAGTTTACTATTTTTGTCACCTAGAACCTTTGGTGTTCCTTATTCCTGGGTTTTGGTGGCTTATCCCTTCAGCAGTGGAGCAAACCAAGAAATAAAACTGTGCTCTGTAGCAGACTGTTCAAGCTTCCCCCAAGTCTAGTTTTGTTAAATCACGAAATTACTTCCATTCAAAGACTCCCAGCTGAAGGTCATCTCAGCCAGTTGGCTGCATTAGCAGGGAAGGACAAGTGCTGGAAGAAATGCCAGTTCAGTCTCTCCTCTGTCACACGAGTGCCTCAGCCCAAGGGCTGCAGCGGAGCCAACCAGCTGCTCTGCAGTCCCTGCTCATCCGTGAGAGGTTCTGCATCCTGCTTGCGGCAACCTGTGCAGGGAAAGGTGTGGAGGAATGTATAGATCCCTCCAGGGGGCTTTGTGAGCCTCAGCACATCCTCCACAGGAAGTCTGGGAAGGGAAACCTCAGCTCTGAACAGCGTTACAGTGCTCAGTATTGCCAGTTTTATTTCTGACATGGGCTTTGTGATGCCTGCACGTAAAAAGAGAGGGGTAATGAACCACTGGAATGAATAATACTCACTTCCCTGTGCAGTGCTGAGCCTGGTAACGGCTAACTAACACTAGGCTAAAAATAATTAGAAGGTTAATGATGTAGAAAAGAAGATTTTAGCAGGAATCAGCATTTAAAATAATGCATCAATGTAATATAAACTTGGTTCAGACTGAAAAAAGTGTGCAAGGAATCTCTTTGATATACAAATATCTGCTTGTGGTAAAGGCCAATCCCACCTGATTAGCATTTCAAAAGGCACATTGACCTGAAAACACTGGAATATGTAGTCCTTCAAAGTGAATTCCAAATAAATAAGAGATGTTTCTGAGATATCATTAAACACCTCTCCACGTGAACTGGCAGACAGTTTCAGCTGCTGAATGGGTCACTGCACTTCTCTGTTCTAGAGCTGGCATCTCCTACAGCCAGGGAAAGAGGGGAGTTCATCTCCTCTCACATCTGAAATCCAGAGTGAAGACATCTGTCTCTAAGCCAGGCACCTCGACTCCCTTCAGAGACCACGCAAAGGCTTCTACAACAACACGTTTTGTTCCTTCCGTGGAGAGTGACTTTTCTGGGAAGACTGGCTTGCTCCAGCTAAGTTCCCCAGGCTCAGAACAAGTCCAAAGGGGGACCTCGCCATATTTTCTACCCAAACTCGTTGCCCTTTTGCTTTGTCAAAATGCCAAATTAGTTTGTCCCATTTAGCCAGCATTTGCCTGGGTTCCCACTCCTAATATGAAGAGGTCAGTACAGCCAGACACCTTTATTATTATGTGAAATATTGCAGCAGGTTTTGAGAACCATCTGCCTTGACATTTACACAAGAATATTGGACAAATGCCCATAGCTTGACAGGCTGGATCTTTGTGAGGTCATACATAAAAATTAATGTATTGATCATGGCAGAGGAGGCTGAAATTTAATATTCATGAGACAGCATTTCCTACAGTTAATTTGAAAGTCAAACAGGCCAGGCTGGGTCTGGCACTTGGGCTCCACTCATTAAAGAAGTTACCTAGCACAGGTTCCTTCTAAACCACCTGCTGACATGGGACATGGATACAGCATTTAGGAACAGCTAAACATCACAGAATTCCTTAGTGCTAACTTTCATTCCAGCAACCGTCAGCTCTTTCTCACTGGAACTCCAAAGACAGAAAAATAGCAGAATTTTCTGCTCTAAAGCTTTTAAAATGCCTTGTTTTCAGTTCCTTTCTTTTGCCCAGCATCATTCACCCATTTGCATCTGTGGCTATTTCAAATGTAAAACCAATTATTCTCGGAATTCATTTAATAATCGAATCTGGTAAACGCATCTCCACTAAAGTAATGACTCTCATTTTCTTAAAACAAATTGCTGCAGCAAAAGATTTTGGTTTCTGACTGGTTAACACACATCTCGTGTTTCCTCAGCTCACATTCCCTTTTAAACACTTGGGGATGCTCCAGCGACAAAGAATCGATTTTACTTTAAACTTTTGCCTGTCATTTCAATTAGCTTAACATGCCAGAGACTTTGATTACACAAGAAGAAAAAAAGGCAGCTTTGTCAGCAAAGAGAAGATTAAACAATTGAAATAAGAAATATTTAAAGGAATGTCACCTTGTCACATATTGGCCCGTGCACGTGCCAGTATAAAACATAAACTGCTGTTCAATCTTAGGAGCAGTAACATGCTTGCTCAAGGATTTTTTTCCTAACTGCTATTTTTCTTCAGCTTATAGATGATGGGTTAATTTTTCTTCTGTCTTTAGCTCACTGTCTAAAGACAGACAGAGATCAGTCTCTGAAAAGCCAGCAAGGGCTGTGAAGAATAAAATGAAATCAAAGCCCTTTATCAGGAAGCAGTCAATCTACTTCCCAAACCAGGCAATGGCAAGAGATGCTGAGGAAACAGCTGATGCAGAGAACATCATTTTCCTCTGCAACTTCAGCCCTATGGGTGTGCATTCCCTTGCACACTTTGAAGCACTATGCCATCTCCTGGCATTTCTGACTCCTTTAAATCACAATTGAATAGGTAATGTGCATAAACTCTGATCCCTCTGGCTTCTATTTTTGATTGTTTCTTTCATTTGTTGGTTTGTTTGTTGTGTTTTTTAACAAAACCTGGGGAAAATTCAAAAGAGTGCTATAGAAAAAAATACCTTTCCAGCAGTTTTCCAAGCAATCAGGGAGTTTCCCAAACAGGGAGTTAAGACAACAGATAGAATTTACTGTGGGCTGGAAGGTTTTTTAGTGAAAGGCAGCCTGCACCTTGCTTACAACTGGTTCTACACAACTTCTGATTAGATAAGTGAACTACAGATCTCTATTCTCTGCAGGTTGTAGGAAACCTGGAAGTGAACTGGGAAAGCCATAGAGACTTTAAGGACACAAGTAAAAAGAAAGAAACAGCCCAGGCTTGTGATGTGTGTTGTGAAGAAGGAGCATATACAAGTTGGTTACCTGTGTATTGGCTGCCTCATGCTGAAAATTAAAGAAATAGAAATAGAAATAGAAATAGAAATAGAAATAGAAATAGAAATAGAAATAGAAATACTACCTGGAGTGGGATGTGTGTTTTCACTCCAATTTTAGGTAGAAAATACGGCATCATCTAAAAACAGAGCTGGAAGGACTCTGAGAGATCACCTGGGTCTGTCTTTCTTCTTTAAACCAGGTTCACCTGTGTCTGCACAATTTCAAACAGATGTTTCCTCAACCTGATTTTGAAGCCTTACAGTAAAAGGAGATTTTGCAACTCCCTAGGCTGCACAACCTATTCCATTGCTTAACTAATCTCATGATTAGAAATCTGTTTTTTTAATCTAGCTTGAGTTTCCTGCTGCAGTTTCAACCCATAGCTTCTCTTCCAGTCTATTAAGAAGATGAAGAATAGATTATTACCTTGATCTTTGCACCAGTCTTTAATCTACATGAAGTTTTATCATTCCTTTCCCCACCAGTACCCTTATCTTTTTACAACTAAATAACTCTGGTGCTTTCAGCACTGCCCAGAAATCCCATTTTCTCTATCAGTTTCTCTAATAATACCTGCTGTTATCCTTCAGACTGTCTAAAGATGGTCCATGGCTTTCTCACAGTTTCCAAACCTGTATTCAACAATTCCAGGGATTCTCATCTGGCTTTTCATGACAGGATTATAAAGGCTGTTAATGTTCATCTTGGGAGGCACAATAACCTCAAAATCCTCTTCTGAAGAATCAAGACAATTGCTCTCTACACAGTACTTCTGCAGTTGGTTATTCAGCGTACCCATTTTCTTGCTAAATTTTATCCAACTTTTTCCAGACCAATTTCCCAGTTCATCAAGACCTGCCTGAATTCTCTCTGTGTCTCCTGTGTACGTGCAATTCCTCCCAGCCTTATATCTCCTGCTAATTTAATAGGCAGCCTCTCTATTTCATTATCCAGGTCAGTAATGGAACCACTGAACAGAAGAGGACTCGGGAGAGACACTTAGGCTGCTCCCTCCTGCCCACAACAACGAGCCACTGGTTTTGCAGCCTCCCACAGAACAGCACTGAGTTTGTTATATCTGGCCTGAGTTAAGTCAGTGAAATGGGGTTTGCATAGCTGGGTTTCTCTCAACAAACATCCATCCTCTGGGCTTAGTTCCGCTGCTAAATGGGAGAGAGCAAGGCGGCGAGTTGAGTGCTCCATCCCAGTGATCCACATTGATTTTTAACTTGGTTTCTAGCTCATTTTTCTGCTGCTCTAAATAGCTCTTTTCAAAATAATTCTGCTTTGGAGGGGCTCATGATAAGCAGTGTAGACTGACATCAGTCACCATCACATCCTCCTGGGGCCAAGTGCTGCTCCTTGGGCTCTGTTTAATCACTGGTACAGATGAGGCCTAGAACAAGCACTGAGCCTCATTAATAATTAATGTAAGTCTTCAACTTCACATGATAAAAACACAAAGATCTCCATCTTTTTGCACAACACCATCCCCGAATTGTCTACCCTGCCCTATCTCAGGCATTTGCTGCTCCTGGAAACCACAGAATCATCAAGGCTGGAAGAGAACTTCAAGACCATCCAGTCCCACCATCACCCAGCACCATCATCGCCCCAAACCATGTCCCCAGGGGCCACATCCAGACTCCTCCTGAACAGTTCCAGAGACAGTGACTCCACCACCTCCCTGGCCAGCTCATTCCAATGCCTGATCACTCTTTCAGTGAAATTTCCATTTCTAATATCTAATCTGAACCTCCTCAGGTTACTTTAGGCAACTTTAGGCCATTTCTCCTCATCCTTTCACTTTGGGCATGGCAGAAGAGACCAACCCCCACCTCGCTAAAACCTCCTTTCAGGGAGTTGTAGAGAACAATGAAGTCCCTCCTGAACCTTCTTTTCTGAACACTGAAGAACCTTAGTTCCCTCAGCTGCTGCTCCTAAGACTTGTTTTCCAGACCCTTCCCCAGCTCTGTTCCCTTCTCAGGGAACTTCCCCCCACTTCAAGGTCCTTTTGTGAAATGAGAGGCCCAAATCTCAACACAGAACTTGAGGGGCAGAGAGTACTGAGATGTTTTAGTCTAAAAATCACATATTAGGGTCTCCTGGACTCACACATTATCCAGTCCTGGGGGCTACACTAAGTTGTTTCTACCTGGAAGCAAACTGGGTTAATAAAAAATCAATACATCTCTGTATTTACAGAGAATGAACTTCAAGTTCTGCATCCCTGAGCAGAGCAGACAGACCACTGATGTGTCCTCTCGGTGAACTCCCTAAAGATGTGAAAGTCTGTTTGAGGTCACAAACTGTACTTTTCTTGAGGACTGCTGGGCTTTTGCCTTCCTTTCACAGATGGACAGACTCTCAAAGCTCCAAATAACCACTAACCCTGGACCATGGTCTCCAGTAAGACTCTTGGCTGCCACTTTGGTCTAACAACGGTTTCTGTTCAGCTGTTGGCTCATGTTTTGAAATGTGGCATCTGTCTTTCACTCAGCGTTATTGAAGGTAACTGTTGGAAACAGAAGCTGAGCACAAAAGTGAATGCAGCTGCCATATAACTTTGTAACTTTTTTTCCCCCTTAATTGTTGAACTAAAATGTTAGAAAGTTTCAGATGGAAATTTTGGAAAGAACAGAGGCAGTTCCCTGCCTTCCTAATGGCAGGAAAACCCTGACCATCCAAAGAATCAAAGAATCACAGAATCACTGAGGTTGGAAATGACCTCCCAGCCCATCAAGTCCCAGCCGTGCCTGAAGCCCACCTTGTCACCCAGTCCATGGCACTGAGTGCCACATCCAGGCCTTCCTTGGACACCTCCAGGGATGGGGACTTCAACCCTCCCTGGGCAGCCCCTTCTAATGTCTGACCACCCTTTCCATGAAGAAATTCTTCCTGGTGTCCAGCCTGAACCTCCCCTGATGCAGTTTGAGGCCATTTCCTCTTGTCATAGGAGCAGAGCCCGACTTGCCCTGGCAGAGAGCTGTGCAGAGCCAGAAGTCCCCCCTGTTCTCCAGGATAAACACCCCCAGCTCCCTCAGCTGCTCCTGAATTCTCATTCCCAGGAATTACACCTGGAAGAAAACCAGCTGTCTGGACTTCCAGGTAGCCCTCTTAGGGTCCAGCACCTGCCTGTCCCTTTGGAGCACCTCCTGGAGAGTCCATCGGCCTCCTGACGAGGGAAGCAGGGTGTGGTGTCACGGGCTGGTGACCACGGGAAGGTCAGGACACCAAGGACTTATCGTCAGACTGTATTGATATCCCTGAGTGTGAGACGAGGTAGTGAGACAAGAAGGGAGGTTTATGAAAAAATCAATATCAAATTTGTTTTGGTAGGGCTTTACAAGGAGACCTTTTAAAAATCATATAAACCAGCACATCATCAGAATCAATTTGTACTCTGTCACATCCCTCCTGAGGTCTGCTCTGTGGCAAAAATAAGATAGGCAAAAAATGTAAAGTTGACAAAGCAATTAAAATAATAAATGTACTATGTTTGGGAGCTGGCACCAAAGATGTGAAACAACTACGGAAAGGCTAAAAATAGAACACGTGGCATATTAAAAAAGACACATTTTAAATACCATCCAATATAAGGTTTTAAAATAACCCCCAAATTATGCACTATTTCTATGCTAAATAAAGCACCCAGGAATTAATAAGCATAAATACCTCCATGCTGTAAAAAGTGCTATATAGATACAGTGATAAATACTGCTTGTAATACACAAATCAATGAACATATATATAAAATTCAACCTTACAGAATCTGCTGACTCTAAATAAAGTTCTGTTCAACAGTAACTTTATCTACTTTGCCAACTTCTGCCAGCTACTTCTCCCTTTTCCCAAGAGATTTTCAGCATCCTTTTAATGAAAGTTCTACAGTATCAATGTAAGTTCTACAGTAGGTAACAGCAAATCATTTGTGCCTTATAATTGCATCAACTCTATTTTCCAGTTTTCTTTTATCCAAGTCTTCAATCTGGAGAGGAAATGAGAATCAGAAAGTGTGATGCAAACCCGAAGTCAGAATTTGGACGGATCCCATGCGAAATCAAGACAAAACCTGTCTCTGCCTGAAAGAATTGAGTGGAAAACACCTGGATGATGGGAATTTATGACAGCTAATAGTTTAAAGATCTAGGTTAAGATAGTTGTATATACTTCCACATCTAGCTTATGCTGCAGTGCATCTGGTTTAAGATAAGCCTGTATACTTTCTCTAGAGTAAACAAAGAGGTGGGAGGCTTTCAGAATATCTATCCAGCTTCTCCCAGACATCTAGCTTCTTTCCTTTAATGAAAGGAAATCCTTGATGACTCCAGAATAAGCACTGGTGTCTCTATTCCAGGTGTCTGAAGTCAGATGAACTGAATCCCACTTAGAGTCTACAAATTACAGACTGAGAGCAGCAATTACTCTCTTCTTCCACAGAGCAACCCCAGAGTCTCCTGTGTATGCTGATTAAATCACATATTTTATTTTCCCCTTAGTGGGTTTAAATAAAAGAAAAAAAAAAAAAAAAAAAAAAAAAAAAAAAAAAAAAAAAAAAGAAAAAGAAAACNAAGTCTAACAGGCTTAAGAGTGTGTGTCTCACAGTAAAATAAGCAAATCAAGAAGATCAGTAACTGTCTGCCTCAGATGTTGGTCAGTTTCCAATACTGATTATGTTTCCAAGTAAATTGACTTGGGCTTTGGCCAAATATAAGATTATTTCCCTCTTCTCCATCACTACTTTGCACCTCTTCATCTACCACATATTCCAGACCCAACTGTCTCACGGAAATATTTCCAGGCCAACATGAATCTTTGCTGGGCTTTCAACTTTTGGATCTTTCTACATCCTTTGGAGAAGTCCAGAAATGTAGATTATAGTTTTCAAAGATTCTTTCCAACACAGGTACCTGTGGGGCTGACTGTAGGGTTTGCACTATGAGATAATTCCTAATCATCACCCCTATTTCAGCATTGGGTCTGCTTTGTGTTCTGGTTCCTCATCCAGCTCATCCAGTTTATCATGACAGGGATCCAGTTTATCATCGTCTGGGACCTTGGCAGGAATATTGTCACTGCATTTATCGGGTTCGACAGCTCTGGAATTTCTTCTCCTTCCAGTCCTCAGACTCCTGGTCCTTTGGGACCTCAGTCAAGGTGGGTTTGAGGAAGAAATCATCTCTTAGCAGAATCCCACAGCTAAGCAACAGTTTGATCAACCAACACTTCAAAACCACTGCCAGAATTAAAGATCAGAGAATAAACGGGTTCTTCTTATCCGAAATCTAGGGTTTTAAATAGGTACCTGTATGTTTTGCCAGCTTCTTGTCCTATTTGCCAATCTTTAGGTACTTGTGCTAGAAAGTGAGGTTAAGAGCTGAGAAAATACAGACCAATAACATCATTTGGGTGTCAGTGAGCGGTATGACATCACCCAATCAGAAATACACACATTAAAGTCTGTTTTGACTCATTTATTAGAAAAGTGTAGTCATTATGGTTGTTGCTGCTGTTTGGGTTTTGCTGATCTGCTGGTGGGTCACTCACTAATAGAAGCAAACACATTAAACAGGATTTTCCTGCTGTTTCTAGCAAAGCAGGTCATTAATTTGTGCATCACTCTATGCTTTCTCCACAGAAAGCCTGGAGATTAATGGACAGGAGTTGTGTAAGTAGAACTGCACTATAAAAGGATAATAAATGGAGACCATTCTCCTTTCTCGGTGATTTTCCTTTTCAGGACACAGTCAGTTGGTTCTTGTCTTTCTTCCACTCATGTGGAACTCACTTAAGATGTGAAATAAGATGACCTCACTCCCACTCTCTGATTTCCTGATAGTGAAAGCTAAAAGCAGAACTTGTTTGGGAGACTCGTGCATAGAAGGTTCAGATGGGAAAGACGAACAGTCCTTCCAGTGGCCTAAAATGTCATACGAGTTTTATTGGAGACTTTTAACTTATGAGACATCTTGGTGTCAATTTAACGCGTCTCTTTTCCTCCAAGAATTGCATATTAACTCTACCACTGTCTGCTTTCACTTGTTGTATACATATTTTGACCAACTTTTCCAGTTTTAAATTTTGATATAATTAAAGAACTGAGTTTGGAAGGTTCCTCTAGAGGTCACCCAGTCCAACCCCCTTCTCAAAGCAAGTTTAATTGCACCAAGTTGCTCAGGGAAGTGTTTAGTGAAGTCTTGAAGATTTCCATGCATGGAGATCCCATAGTCTGGGCCCCAGCTTCAATATTTGACCAGGATCTCATGGTAGTTTTTTCCCCAGCTGGTCAGAATTTCCCATGTCAAAAATTCCCTGTCCCCGTGCATAGGCACTTTCTTATCCCTTCCTGCACTAGGAAATACTGATCCTTACCCTTCCTTCTCCTGCTCTCAGCACTCTCCTGCTTCTTTAGGAGGTGTTTTTTACCTGTTCTGAGATCAAAGTTTCCCAGGCTGGCTAACCTATGTGCCACATCGACCTTTTCCAGACACTTTCTGCCATCTAAATTTTATTTAATCTAACCCCACAGATACTTCCTTAAGCATTGTACTGACCTGAATGCAACAAGAGGTTGTTGGTGGTTGGTTTTTGGGAGGGGTTTTTTTGGGTTTTTTGTTATTTTTTTCTTCAGAAAACCCCCAAATCTCCTTTTCTGTTGCACTTTCAAAAGCCCCGGCAATGCACATCTACAGCCCAAGGCAGCAGATGCTGGAGAAGCCAGATCCTACAAAAAGTTGGACAATTTATGTCCATGGTAGGAAGTGGGGAGAAGCAGGACTGTTGGCTATGAGTCAGCACAAAGGATAATTTTTCTAACTTAAATTCTGGCATGTTCTGTTTCTTATATTTGAAGAATGAAGGACCTGCAAAGTCTTGTATTTCTGAATTTTTCCTACATTTTCAGAATAAAAAATTGCAAATTATGCCTGTAGAATACTACAGACACAACAATTAAACAGTGTGAAATTGGATCCTTGCTTGCCCTTTATCTTGGCCAGAGAATAGACTGCAGTGGAGAATCTTTTCCATTTTTCACACATTAATCATATTTGTGGTTTGAAACATCCCAGGAAAATATTGTCCTTAGGGCTCAAAATATTTAAGGAGGAATTGCTCTGTGTTCTATACACGGGCAGCAGAAGTTTTAAAAGCTTCTGCCTTAGCAAAGCAAATTCAACAGTGCAAGAGGCAGCAAATCTCCATTTTATAATGTCAGGGTTGTATAAGGGTTGTATTTGTAATAAAAATATGCACAATGCGACCAAGAGAGTTAATTATTTTTCCTGCTGGTGACTTAAACACCAAAGCAGTGTTCTTGTGTAAAGGACTGTTGTTAACCTGTCTGCAGTATATTGTATTGGCTTGTTCTCAGCAATTCAATACAGTCTGCAAAGAATGCAGCCTCCCCATCAGTTCACCTTTATCCCTGTCCTTTTCTCTTTCTTCTCACTGATGCCTGAAAACTGAGTTTGCCTTTCTGCTTGAATAGCAGACTTTTAGCAAAGTTATTTTGCAGCCAGGGCTGTGACAGATGAAGTTTTTAGGGCTCCATACCTGCAGCTACAGCACTTGCTGCTAATGGTGGCAGAAGGGATGATGAAGACACAGGTCTTTTATTTATTCTCCTCCTCACCCTAATTTAAGACCTCTTCCTCTGTCAGCTACTTGTCTCTGCTAGCAGTGAATCAAACAGGAACTTGCCTGGATATATCAAGTGTATCTGCTCAGCACTGTTGGCATTTGAGCAGCTCTGCAGCAGGCTGGTTCCACTGCAAAGCAGCTCTGAATAAAGCAGCTTTTTAGCTCACAATCCATTTCAGAATAAAAGACAACAAAGCATTTTGTTAGAAATAAAGCTGGGGGAGTTTGTCCTACATTAAATATGTCCTGAGGGCTTGCATTTGTTTAAAAATGTCCAACTCGGCTTCTGGAAACTGAGCCCTCGGTGTGATCCCTGCCTCACTCAGCACACAGGGCTGATATAGAAGATCTTCTCTGCAAGCCACAGCTCCTGCTGATGTGCAGAATACTGGGAGAGAGATTCAGAGATACATGCTGTACATAATTACACACACACACACGTGTGTGTGCATATATATTCATTTATATGTACGTACACACCTGCATGAAGGTAACAGCAGGATCATGGAATCACAGAATGGTTTGGGCTGGAAGGGACGTTAAAGATCATCTGTCCTGGGGGCAGGGACACCTTTCAGAATGTGTGATGTACATATCAGCAATTAATAAAACCCACAAACACCCCCAAGGGCCTCTACCTGGAGTTAAGGTGTAGTTCCATGATGGTTCATACATACCCCTGCATAATGAACACCATGAAAATACAACAGTAGAATTCTGTTCAGGCCAAGAGAAGCAAAAAAAAAGCAACTGTTCTTGTCATTGTCCATCTCTGAGGTGCTCCAACAGGTAACCACACAATAGCAAGTTTTGTATGTGAGAGATCCACATGGTAGAGGAAAATATTTTTAGCTGAGGATGTTTATTTCCTCTGGGATGTAAATATAGGAAAAAATGTTGCTAGCAAAGCCCTAGGAAGAAGCACTGCAGCTTTGTGCATGGAAAGTAGCTGGAGAAGGCAGCAGCACCATCTGGTGTTCTCTCCAAGCCCCCAGAGAAGTGCCTGGCCCCCACTCAGAGCTGTCCTCTAAACTCTGACCTCTTTAACTCACTGAGTGCCATAGAAATGTTTGAACTGTGATGGAAAATCTCCAGCTAGTTTACATTTAAAGGTGTGCTGAAGATAGTTTGTTTTGCTATAATTACGAAATGAATGGATTTAGGAGACAGTAATCCCAAAACATAAATCATAGACTCATACAGTGGTTTGGGTTGGAAGGGACCTAAAAGATCACCTCGTTCCAACCCTCTGCCGTGGGGCAGGGAAATTTCCACAAGCCTGATGTACTTTTGGAAATTTCTGGAACAATATTTTCCTTACCTATTAAACCAAGATTGCATTTTGCACCTTTGGTGGGAAGTCCTGCTTAAAACCAAAATGTAAACCTTGGATAAAACCTAAATCCAAACCTCAGATAAAAAAAATAAATAAGTATTCTTTTAAATCCACGTGAAAATAAATATGCATGGGTATTTAAGAGGGAGAAATTCGCCCTTGTGTTTAAAGACTGCTGAATTTCTTCGTGATTTAGAAAGGAAGAAAGATAACCTGATAGTCAATTCAAATTTCCTCCTGTCACTTTCTCAGCAAGTAATAGCACGTAGAGCTAGAGTGGGCAAATACTCCAGGCATAAATAAGCCTATTCACAAGCAAATATGTTTGTTTATAAGTCATTATGTTCCTTCACACATGAATACTCAAGCCAAAAAGGCAGGAACTTAGATGAAAACAGGGTATATAAATACATGCCTCCAGCTGCAACAGGGCTTGTGCAGCTGGTCCTGGAAAATGTAACTTGGTACATTCTAAATTAACCAAACCTTGAAAAATGCTCCACTTCAACTATATATTTTGAAATTATTTGTGAGTTAATGCTCTGCAATAGGTTTTAAACAAAAGTTTGATGGGTGGAATAAACCAAACACAACCCTCACTTCTCTCTGTGGCTCCAGGATCTCCCTTTGGCCTTGCTCAGGGTAAGCAAAGGGCAGGAGAGGTATCTGCAAATCCTCTGTGTCAGCCCTGCACGGAGGCTGTGGCACTTACCGTGGGGTAGGGGTGTGAGCAGAACACGGTGTATTTCCGGATGATGCCGTTCAGCTTCAGGGGAGGCAGCCAGGAGACAAAAACCGTGGAGGCCGAGGCAGCAGCTGCTTTAACTCCAGCGGGAGGACCTGGAACTAGAAAAGCAAGGGGTGTTAGAGAGGCCCAAGGCAGATATTCAATCATCCCAGTGTAACAGAGGAGCTAAGAGGAAAAGGGGAGCGTGGTGCTTTGGCGGCTGTGCCCCCATGGGCTGAGATGGACACTCTGTGCTAGGGAGCAGCCTCCACGCTGCCCATGCCAGGGAGAAGGTTTAGGGGGTGTGACCCCATTCTTAAGAGGGCAGAAGCTCTTCTTCAGAGGGTCCCAAAGCAGAACTTGCCATTGATGGTTAAACTTTTGTGAAATATCCCCTCCAGCCTGCGTAGAACCATAGAATGAATCTGAGAATGGCTTGGGTTGGAAGGGAACTTAAATAGCATCCAATCCTACGCCCTGGCATGGGCAGGGACACCTTCCACTATCCCAGGTTGCTCAGAGCCTTATCCAACCTGGCCTTGGACACTTCCAGGGATGGGGCATCCACTGAGAAACCTGTGTCAGGGCCTCACCACCCTCACATTAAAGAACTTCTTCCCTAGATCCAACCTAAACTTCCCGTTTCAGTTTGAACCCGAATGCACACGTGAAAATATTTTGTCACTGAAATTGCCAAATAACACATAATTATAAATTACCAGCTTTGAACACACAACCCATGCCAAACTGTTATAAATAGTACACATGTGGACAGTTTAATGGACATCCAGAGCAGAGCTGTGAATTTAATGAAGTGGAGTGCAAACGAGCAGTTTGCACTGCCTGATGTGACCCACGGCCAGCAAGTGCCATGATGTGTGAGCAG
The DNA here is from genome assembly GCA_013397725.1 of Rhagologus leucostigma. NCBI lineage: Eukaryota > Metazoa > Chordata > Aves > Passeriformes > Rhagologus > Rhagologus leucostigma. Next base: position 826,282 of record VZTD01004778.1, read on the forward strand.
GCATCTGCCCGCACGGAATCCTTGTCCCTCGCCCTGCCCTTCACAGCTCAGACCTCTCTCTGGCACTGCAATATGAACACATAGCTATTTCTGCAACTACAGCAGCTATCTATATGAGCCATTAAAATTATCACAAAGAGCTAAAAAAACCCAAACCTCCTGTCTAAAACCATGTGGAAAAATCTTCAGCTCGGAAATACTAAAATCTTGCTGCGCAATCTTAACTACATCCCTTTGCAGCCTTGCATTTTGGGAAAGGTTTTAATTTCATGAGCACATGTTGTTTTTCAAACACGCATTACACTGTACAATGTTCTCCAGCTTTGGAAACACACTTTCACTAACGTGCAAAATTGCTGGATTTTTTTTTCCTGCATGCTGGAATGTCACATTACACACAAGCTTGTACTTAAACAAAACAGCAAGGGTTACATTTAACAACAGAATAAACGGGTTTAAAATTTCCTGGAAAACACACCTTGTATCAAAATATTTGAAAATATAACTTAAAAACTTGGAAAACAAATAATTTGAAAGATATTTTAGCACAGCATGTGGTCCATATTGAAGTCAAATTATTAAAATAGATATGTTGTATTGAAAATTGCTACATAGGTTATTAAACACAAAATGAAACAGTTTTCTGGACTCTGTTCTCTACAGAACTACTGCTTCATGAGGAATCTGATACTTTTGTCTGATTTCAAGCAAAACCACCAAAATGTTAAAATTTCCAGTGCAATTACCATTGCAATGCTTGATCAGCTTTCTTTACTTCCACAGAAAACAGTTATTGTGCAGTACAGATGCACAATCCCATGTCCAGCAAGCTGATACTCATATATAAATTCTGAGTCTTTGTTCTGCCTCAGTTAAGCAAGCAGATATTATGATGCTACAGAACTTTGCCCATAAAGAGAAGCCAGCCAGCCTGGGATCTAAATTCGCTCAGCTTTGTGTAAAAATAATCTGAGGTGACCCTCAATTTTATATCTGCATAGGTGCTGTTGGAAGATGTGAGAAAACTGACAGGCACCACTCAGTGCAACGTCTCTGGATGTGCATTTTCTATTTATAGTGTGCTGAGAGAGCTAATTAGGCATCAAGTGAGAACGTCATGATGATAATTGCATGCAAACCCAGCCCCTTGCTGCAAAGGGGCTAATTCAGTTAGCAGCTCTATCCAGTGCAGGGTAAATATTGATGCTTGACAGCATCCAACTTGTTATTTATACCCAGCTCATTAGAAATGCTATTTGCTCCTGCTGCTGAAGAATGAAAGCTGGCTCTCCAGGGTAATTACCTAACCCACAGGAGGATTCCTTTATGGGTAGCAATGTTTTCTGGAAATCACTGCAAATAGATGGATGAGGTTAATGCAATTTATTGTTAAATTAGGGTGTGATCTATAGGGACAGGTTCTGATGGTAATTGGTCGTGGCTGTCGACTGTTGAGGGATTAACTCAGAATTCATCTGGCACTTTCCAGTCATTGGGCCTATGTGGGAAACATTCCTTGTCATTGCTGTGTTGCTGTCTGGTGTGAGACCAGCAGAAAGAGGGGCCAGAAAGAAAGTCAGGAAGAGATATAATAATGAAATTTCCAACCCAAGGACCCCTCCACCTCCTTGGGTTGGAACCAGGCAGCAGTTTTTGCAGTGGTGCAAAAATTATTCTGGAAATTCATTTATTGGTCCTCTTTTTGCTGCGCTGCTGGGTTGTGCACATGAAAGCTGTGTGTCATTCCACTGTGTGTGTGGAAGTGTTTATATTTCCTTAGCAGGAATCCTGCAGAATCTCATCTGGTGCCTTACAGACCACCACTGTCCTCTGTCCAGAGGGTAAAGTCACTGGTCAAACCCATCCCCTGGACCTAATATGAATTATCTCAGCATTAACTGAAACATTTCTTACTAAACTGGGTTCCTTGGGCATCTGAAGGAGTTGTGGTTGGGGAATGTGGTGCCTGCCTTACCCTGGAGAGAAAAATCCTGAGTCTTGCCAAGAAAACTTACGGTATTTCCCTCACTGCCACTGCATCCCCAGAACTATTGGCTTCACTCATTACAAGCCAGCACTATCAGGGAACCTGGGCTGTCTTACTGAATTCTCCATGGACCTTTATTTAGCCCACAGATTCCCACAGCCCCCAGAAAGACAAACTGAATGTACACAATGCCATAGTTAATTTTTTTTTCCCCATGGTCACCAGGGGTAAAATTACGGTGAGAAGCCGGAGGACAGCCTAGGCTGAGCACAGAGAAGCTGAGGACTGCTTCTAAACAACTTTGCAGCCTTCCAGGGAGCAGATGTGGCAAATTTAAGATCAAAGATGGCCTGATTCTCTAGCTAGCAAGGCTTTGAAAAACATGGAAATAGCATCCTGCTTTCATGTGGAGGAGAACACTTTGTATTCCTGACAGTGCAAGTGAAATGCTAAAGCAGAGCAGGCAATTATCCTGATACGACAGGGCTGGCAAACAGCATTTAGATGTACCAGATAATGGGGAGGAGCTCCAGGAACTTTCTCATTCCCCTTTTCATAAGCAGAGAGATTATCACCATTTTTCTTCACAGTACTGAGCAGCAGGGAGGCAAATGCACAGATTGTGGTGCATTTAAGAGCGATATCGCCGATAAATCAGAAATCTGAGCCCTGTTCTGTAACAGGGTTTTAATTCTGCACGACACAGGACTACTCCATTGCTGGTTGCACTTAGAAAAATCAAAATAAAATCAGCTCCTGACTGCTGCCTGTTTGTTCATGTAGCTATCCCACCTCCAATGCCAGCCAAAACACATCCACATGTGAATTTACTCTGAACTGGCCTCATATTAAGCACATCATTTCTATCAAATCCTGCCAGTTTCCCAAGCGGAACATTCACTATTCTGTGCCATTTGCGTCTTAGTCAAGAAGATAAAATTGGAGATCTTTGACTCCAGAAAAAAAAAATGCATTAAGGGGTCATCAAGGGCAATTTTCCATCACAGAGCCCAGTCACTCTCATCAGCTGAACAAGCCCAAGCAGAGCTCTGCTCCAAGGAGTACTGAACATGCACCTGATTGGATTTACGCTTAATCATTTTAGAATAAATGTAAAGCTTTTCAGATGCTGTCTGTGCCTCTCATGCCAATGGCCAGGAAGCCTGGTGTCCAGGGAGAGAAAGGTGAGGAGGAAAATCTCTCTGGATTCAGGCAGAATGGGGCTGGCAGAGGGATTTGGTACTATTTTTCCTTCCTTCCTGCTGCAGCTTTTCCCTGGCTCTGAATGCCAGAGAGCTGGAAGCACAGCACTGCTGCAAAGCCTTCTGTGGCACACAAACAGCTTGCTGTGCACAGGAACGCATTTTCTCCCAAAAAAAAAATTATGCAAGAGAGAAATGTGCATCCTCCTGTGTCACAGCGAGCCCAGATGCCACCTCTGACAGAACCAGACCAAATTCCCAACTGCAGGAAGCTTTACTGGGATGGGGGCTCTGGGCTCTGTGTCATCTCATGGTCTGCTCAAGGTCGGGGCGCTGCTGCCAGCCAAGGTGCTGTGTCATGTTTCAGGCTTGTTCAGGCAGCAAATTCCTTGTTTCAGCTTTAGTTTTCTCATATTGCATTTGCAGCACAGGAGCAGAGAGGGAATTTGTCACACACGCTCCCTCTTGCTACAAAACGGAGAAACTTCTGAAACAGCCTTTTGATCACAGGAGGGAAAAGAATTGGAAGAGCTACTTTAATTTTTAATGGTTTATTAAATCAAGTCTCCAGGTGAAGAGGACGAGCAGCTTATTAGAAACTGTAAAGTGGAAAAGGTAAAGGGACAAAACCACAACGAATTTTTAGAAATTGGACATTTCTGCTTGGCTTATTTTTCTACCAGGAGGAACTCCAAAAAGAGCAGCATCTTTTTCTGAAGTCAGCTTTCAGAAAAGGGTGGGGGGGAAATCTAGATAAAACCCATAAATATGATCACATTGAAAGGAAAGCTCATTTCTTGAAAGCTTATTTCCTATTATTTGCTCGAGTTGGTCCCATTTCCTTTGCTGATCAGAAGCAGTGTCTGACCTCTGGTGTCTAAAATCAGTATCAAACATTACAAGAAACAAAAGCATCAACTCATTCCATCCAGGATGAGTGCTTCACTCACTGGGTTACCCTTATTTTGCCCCACTGGAGATTTCAAGCCTGCTAAAGAAATTTTGGGCTGATGTCTTTAGCTGAACACCAACAGAGAAGTCACAGGAGGCCACAACTGGCTTTTCCAGCAGCAGTGGAAAATGCTGCACCATTGATTTTACAAAGAAAAGTTTCCTCTCATGTGAAAAAAAATGAAAAAAAAGAGAAAGGAATTAATGATGTGATATGGCCTCACAGCAATAATGACATGGAGGGCTTGGCAGCCACTTGAAAATATCCCAGATTTACAGATTTCATTAGAGGAGGGTGGAATATCTTGTGTCATAATTTTAGCCAGAGAAGGTCTGGGAGCAGAGATAGAAGGTTTCCAGTCCTAAGCTCTGTTAAGATTCCAATTAATTTATCTCACATGCCAAGGGGGTGCTTAAACTCACTTTAGGGCAGGATCTTCTAGGTGCACTGGAATTTGTCCTACTGAATAATCCTCTACAGAACACTTTTCCTTACAAAATTACAGTAGAAATGTCCATTCTTCTGAGGAATGAGGCACCTGTTTGGTGCATGGAGTTTGGCAATGTGAATGCTCTTTTCCTCTTTCACTTTCACACCCTTCAGGATGTTTAGATCCAGAATTTTGGGTTTGGCTTATGCTTAACTGAAGGTCTCTGTATATTCCACTCACAACCTTTCCTGTCCTTAATAAAAAGTTGTGAAGCTGAAGCTGAACATGAAATCATTGTATTTTCTGGAACACCTTTCCACTTAGTTTTCTGGACAAAAGATTTAACGAATGGAACTGGTGTGAGGCATCAGAAAATCTCTGGAAAGGTTAATCAGGCTGCCTCAGGGCGAGTTACTGCTGAGCTGCCAGGAGGATTAAAGATGAGAGATGAGCCTTTGCAAAGCTGCCAAACACAGTCTGAGGCAATGTGTTCCCCTCATCAGGGCCTGTCTGATCCCAGAGATGGAGAGAGCAAAAGAGCCACCACCAAGAATTAGGGATGAGCAAATGAGGAAGAGATGAGCTAAGGGAAAAAAAAAACAAAAAGAAGAAGAAGAAATATTTGAGGCTTCTGACACGAACCGGATGTCCCCAAGACCAGCCTGTCCCCAAGCTCCTGGAGCAGTGTGGGACATCACCCCTGGCTCCTGGTGGTGTAAATCCCACTCCCAAGGATCAGGGCTGAGCGCCTTTGTGTTCAGAGAGAATTCAGGGAAGGTTCGCTGTGCTGGGATCTACTTGACAAAAAGTAACTTGCAAATGCAGCACGTGTTTTACAGTTCTCTTACATTTTAGATTTTTTCATTGAAATAAAACCCTCTGCTTCCAAGCAGTGGGTGTCTCAAGAGCATCTGCCTCAGGACTTGGGTGCTCCAAAGTAGTTGTTACAGGACTTTAGGCTGGGATCAGAACATTCCGTGTTTAAGACACTCAAGTCTAGAGCTGAGCAATTTTCGTTTACTGCATCCCCTGGATACAACTACAGCTGGGGCCAGGTGACCTGACAATGTATGTAAATTTTTGAATGAGTCCCTTAATATTTTATTGGAAAAAAAATTAATAACTTTCATCAGGTAATTTTTTATTGGCAAAAAAGCACCAAAAATTCATCAAGTCGGTTAATTTACTGAACACGCTCCCTTGCCACTTTTGTAAATCTCATTACAAATAAAAAAAGTTGGCAAATATATTCATATATTTGCAGGTGACCAATAACGTGGATATATAAGAAAGGAAAATCCATTGACTAATTTCCTCAAAAACATATTGCATAACTCATAGGAGAATTTACCAATCAAACACTATTCAAGTAACCTCATTGACAGGACTGTGGGCATTTTTATCTGTGCCACAAAAATTCTTGATCCAGATTTCCAAAAGCGTTTAGGGGATCCAAAAATATATTTGTACATCTCATAGTAGCGTTTTCAAGGCATTAAAAAGGACAGGGACAAAACATCCCCTGAATCTGAAATTCTAGTCCTTCAGAAATAGATCAGTGCATGGCACCCTACTGAGGTGACCTGAATTGATTATAATAGTTACAATTACAAGAAAGTGATTATGGAATCTCACGTGCCTGTATCTGTGTACGATTAAAAGTTTGTTTAACTTTCAGCATTAGGAATTGAATTTTCCATGCTTTGGTCTAGGAACAAATGTAAGACATTTTTGTTCTTTATTTTTCTTTTGAGAAAAGAGATATTTGGAGGATTTTTATATATACACATATATACACTGAAAATAATATTCTTTGTAGGATACAAGTTATATAAATGGTCCCAGAACCATCTCTCCTCACTTCCTCATTTTCACAGAATCACCGAGTGGCCTGGATAGGAAGGGACCTTAAAGATTATCTGTTCCATCCCCCTGCATGGCCAGAGACAGCTTCCACTGGTTCCAGGTTGCTCCAACCTCTGTCCAAGCTGGCCTTGGACACTTCCAGGGATCCAGGGGCAGCCACAGCTGCTCTGGGAAACCTGTGACTCCCCACCCTCCCAGGTAACAATTCCTTCCCAGTATCCCATCCAGCCCTGCCCTCTGGTAGTTTGAAGCCATTCCCTGTGTCCTGTCCCTGCAGCCCTTGGGAATTGTCTCTCTCCATGTTTCCTGTGGCTCCTTCAGGCCCTGCAAGGCCACACTGAGCTCACCCCAGAGCTTCTCGTCTCCAGGCTGAACAATCCCAGCTCTCGCAGCCTTTCCTCCCAGCAGAGCTGCTCCATCCCTCTGCTCATCCTGGTGCCTCCTCTGGCCTCTCTCCAGCAGCTCCACGTCCTCCCTGTGCTGGGCCCCAGGGCTGGGTTTTCAATCACTGCATGTCTGTGTACAATACTGGCCTAAAACAAACAAATATTTCCTGAAGTGGGAATGGAAAATGCTTTCACTCCTTACCATCCTCTTTAGTGCGGGTGAAAATCTGCTCGCTCCTCACTCCATCCCCAGCTCGGGTAAAAGCCAACACCTGGATGCTGTAGTTGGTATATTTTTCCAGGCCATCCAGCTCCAGGGATGGCTGGGTAGTAGTGACATTCTTTATCTCTCCCAGCTCTATAAAATAAAATAAAAAAGAAGTGGAATTATTGCCAAGTTCACTCTCCTCCCAGGTGTTGATGCCTGCTGTGGAAATCTTGGGTGTACCAGACAAGTAGCGCTTCGTTATTACAGAACAGCAATGAATTATAATGAATTAAAATGAATTCATTTATGTCCTGACTTCTTACCACTTGAAGCAGACCTACTTTTCATTTTCAAACTCTTTTTTTTGTTGCAATTTTTTAAAAAATACGATGAAGAGAATTGAAGAAATTCTACAAGTAATGAGATTTTTCATAAAGAACAGATAACAAGAAGAGATTATTGTGAAACATCCCCTAAAGAAAAAAAATGAGATCGTCAGTTATCTTCATAAAGATTTTCTGGTTATGAGAAAGACCATTTGTCATAAGGAAAATGAAGAAAAAGTCTCCTTTATTTTCAAATACGCAGCAAGTGCTGCTGCAAAGCACTTGATAGCAGCAATACTGGCTAACAATAGATTTAAACAGTAAAATCAGATTTACTTGAAGAAAGATGATGCACTTCATATGAATCTTTTTTTTTGCAGCAAGCTAAGAAGTACAACACATATGGCAAAAAAGCTTTAAACATATTTAGGGCAGCAACTAAAGCTGAATAAATGAAGAAAATCCAGTTTTAAGCACGGCATGAACATCATCTTTTTTCATCATGTTGTGGGACATCACATAGGAGCTTAGATGTGATAATATCCACACAGGATCTGATCCAAAACTACAGGCATCACTGTAAATATTTAATTTTATACCCTACATGTCTACATTTTTCTATATGTTTCTCATACATTTTTAATCTTTATTTTTTAAGGAATTGGTGGTTTCTAAATATTTTTGAGTCTACCATTTCCAGCAGGGACAATGAGCCTCTGGGTTATATTTCCACTCCAAATTCCCCTTTCCACACTAACAGAGGCCAGGATTTGCACAATTGCAGGTTAGAGCGAACTGTGGTTCTGGTGGATGAAAGAAAAAGAAGGGAGACAACTGTGAAAAATCCACAGGCAAGTAGGAATAAAGTCATGTGCATCTCAAACCTACTAATTTGTTTAATTTACAAGAAAGGGCCATACGTGGAATTACCATCACGCAATAAATTGCAGATTAGTAAAGCATCACATTTCTCCTTTGATTCTTTTTCCTCAGTCTCTGCTCTGGAGCCTATTTCCCCAAGAATTATGCTAAGAGTACAGCACACAACAGAAGAGGCTGGCATGCAAATAACAAGGTTTTCCCAAAAAGATTTCCTTCTTTTGCCCTCAGCTATGGAGATGAAATGCATCCCATCAAAAAATTAGCGACAGCATATCGAGTAGGCAAAGAGATAACCAACCAAATTAGAGTGAAAACCAGGTTTGGGTTGGTTTGTTCTAGATCCATGTCACCATTCTTTAAAAAAAACCAACATTTTGGACTGTGTAACTGAGGTGAAATTTGCTCAGGTGATGTTGGGTACCACAGGAGTGTTGCAAACCCATGGTGGGAGCCTTCCCTGAGGTTCTTCCAGGCAGCTTTGCTGCTCTGTTAAGGCTCTGGGAAAAATTATTGCTTCCTTACAGGTAGACAAAGTTTTCTCTAAACTAAAGATAAAGGGAGTAAAATGCCTTCACAGCAGAGAGAAAATGATATAAAGGCCACATACAGCTTTTTACTTGGTAGTGGATTGGTTTCTCTCACCTCCATCCAAGAGGTTGGCCCAGTAGATGACCCTGAATCCCTGCAGGATCCCATTCAGGGTTTCCTTTGCCAGCGTTGACCAGGAAATGGAGATGGTTTCTGGGGACGTGGCAGTGGCTTGCACATTCCCTGGAGGGCAACTGGGTACTGGAATAAGAGATTCGCCATTTTAATACAGTGAATACAACTCAATATCCATCTTTCAGCTGCCCTTTATTTTCACTGCTATCCCACCACACAATATTTAATTACCATTACACACTTTTAACAATGCAAAACCTTTATTCTTGCTATAATCCACCTGTTTCTGCAAGTGCAGCTCTTTTCCCTGGAATGACTTTTGATGTACTGTTTCTCCACTTGCTGACTCGTCTTTTAATAAGCTTTTTGTTGCTTCTTTTGAAACATAAATGTGTCCTGACACGGAAATGTGCAGAACATTCTGTAAGCAATTTATACATATTTTTTAAAGTTTGCAGCCAAATTTGTATCTTTGTGGACAATTCTAATGTTCTTTTAAATTTGGTGGAGGAAGAAAGAAAGTGGGCACTTCTCTAAAAAACATAGGAAAAAATGGTCATAAAATATTTTCACGGACACTTAGAAAAACTGGAAAAAGTCAGCCAAATCTAAGGCATTTTCTGTTGGCCATTTAGTGTCAAAGCAATACAACAGCATTAGTATTTGGCATTGCTTTTAAAGCTTGTGGCATCTTTAATTCTAAGAGGGAACCAAAATTGAGTGACAACCAAAAAAAATTCCAGGAACATCAAGCAAGCTGGGTTCTGAGGAAAAAAATCCCAGTTATTATAATATAAAATACAGGCATGTGTGAGCATAGTGCCTTGTGAGGTCTGGCAGTGAGCTATGCCTTGACACATTCAGAGTAAATAAAACCTATCAGTCTTTCATGAAGAGCCTGCCTCAAAATCTTTGCCTCTTGAGGATTTTAGATGTCTGATATTCCATTTTGTCCATGTAAAAGCCACATTCCAAGCTGGCACTGGTTTCAGGACACTGATGTTGATTTACAGTAGCTGAAAATCTGACGTGCATTATCTTTAGGATTATTATTTGCTGTTATATCCTCTAAAGTACTGAACCCTTTTTTTTTTGGATACGGGATCATTCTCTTTTTCCACTAGAGGACTCCCTCTCATTGTTTGAGAAGTACTTTTTATTCAGTTTGAAAAAAAATCCGTATTGTTCCTTGGATTAGACAGGGTGAATTTTGCCTGAAATAGCAACGATTTTTCTGTCAGTGGTCTGGATATCCTCAGAAAAACAGACATCTCTTTTAAGACTGACAAGACAGTGCAGTCCAAGAGCTCTGGTTACACAGCAGATTCATTTGAAAACACAAGAAATCCAACAAAGATAACAGTATTGCTTCACCTTTCGGAGTTTCACTTCTCAAAACTATGATGCGATCACTCTGGAGCAATGATGAGATCACAACATTTGCAAATATGTGAACATCAGAGCATTTGGCTTCTTAATGAAAGTTTTGGTCTTGGTCAATGTCATTCACAGCAGGATAGATCACATTAGTATAGTTATTTTTATTTACCTGGTAAAATAAATCCACTCTTGCAATGGAAACCAGACAAACTCCTGGGCCAGACTCTTCTCTTACACCTTTCTATCTAAAGTCTGATCTTTTACCATCCCTATTTTAATCATCACTAATCAAACAACAAATGTAACAAGGTAAAAAGGTATTAAATAGCAATAATAATAATAATAATAATAATAATAATAATAATAATAATAATAATAATAATAATAATAATGTGCCCCATGAGAGCTGTTTGCCAAGGACCTACCATCCTCAAGAGTTGTGGTGATGATTTCCTGAGAAGAAGGTCCGATCCCAGCCCGGTTACAGGCCTGCACCACCATGCCATACTGGGTGAACTTTTTCAGGTTATTCAGTGTATAAACCTCACTGTCCCCGGTGGTGTCAATGCTGATGATGTTGAACTGGAAGTTTCCCCCCGCGCTGTACTCCCGATAACCTATCTGGTACCCACGGATAATTCCATTCTGCAAATGCTTCTTTGGAGCCTAAACAGGAAAAGGAAAGTTACACACTGAGTGCACGCATCCAAAGTCAAGTTGTTCCCCTTAAAATTTTTGAAAAATACGCAAGTCTAACTTTTTTTTCCTACTGAATGCAAATCTATTACTATGTAAAAATTCAAAAATACTCCCTGCACACGAAGAAGCTGCTTTTATCAATGATATAAATTTCAGGTGTGATTCTTTCAAATCTGTGCCGAAAGACCTTTAAACGGTTCATGCACGAAAAATCCGATTAAGAGACACCCTTGAGTTTGAATTTATGATATTTTGTTCTCTTATCGGGTGAATCAATCCAAGCTGAGTTGATAAGGGTATATTTGCATTCCAGGCCACCATTTACTACTAATTGTGTTCTTGCCAGGATCCCCCACCATTCACTGAACCTTGAGGAAGGTGTTTATTGATCTGTGCAAGGCAGTCACAGGAGTTTATTCAGTCCCATGCATTAGGAAAATGTTATGCCGTTCTTTGAAATATGCTTCTGTTCATTCAGTGTGCAGTGGAGAAAGATGATTAGATAATGAGTGCTGAAGGCAACAATGATTTGGAAAGCAGGGATTTGCATATGGAATAGCTGCAGTATATCTGGCATTCAGGGATATGGGCAGCACAAAATGGTTGGCCATAATTGTGTGCCACATTTCTCAGTCACCATGCAAGATTCCCTGCTCCTGACTAGTGGAAATCATTTGTGTGCTCTGCAATATAAAATCTGATCCAGTGCAAAGCAGCTCAGGGAAAAAGCCTGTTATTGACAGCAATACCTATTAAAATTCTATTTAAATAATATTGGACTAATTTCAATACATGATAATGTTCCTGTCTGATTTTCTACGTATACAAGGCATAATTAGTATAAGCATTTTAAGGCACAGTTTTTAATCCAGGAGCAAAAATCTCTTTCCAATCCTCCAAACCTCTTTTAAATTCCCAACAGATGCCCACAAGCTCATCTATTCCTCTGCTCCATAAAAAAGGTCTTTGTGACGCAGTTTATCTGCAAAGGGTTGGACTGGCAGAGGCAGAAACTTCTGCTGCTCCCATTAACTCTCCTGAGGAACAGATTCTCAAGAAAAACTCATTTCTGCCACAGGACCTGCCTGTTTTGGGGAGTTTATAGTCCACTGGCCAAAAGGCTCACTGGAGATAATAAAACCAGTGTGGGATTTGCCTTTCATCCACTACTACCAAATAATTTCTCTGCAAAAGCCAGCCCCCTCTCAAATTTAAAATGTGTGTCACTGTGTGGAACTGACTGATCAAATAACCTCTTCAGATGTTTTTTTTCCTCCTTCGTGCCTTGAGAAAAAGACACAGAACTTGAAGTGAAGATACAATTCCCACTGTAGTACTTTGACCAGACATAGATGACAGCATTAGCAGATTCAGATCTTGAGATCCTTGTAAGTCATGCTGCAGGGATAAGGATTGTGTTTTCGGAATCTAAGAGTATAATTGTTTCCTGTTTGAATATTTCTCTGGTTTTTTTGGTCAAAAACTCCACAACTTCTTTAGAAACATACAGGTTGTTTTATTATCAGAGCCCTTTGCAAATGTGTTACGTATTCTGGCCAATTCCATGGCTTTGTGATCTTCGAATGTTTGCAGAAGGAGATATTTTTAAGTGAGGCTGTGAGGGGGAAACTAAGGTCAGATTTTTTTGTTGCTGTTTGAGTTCAGATATATTCATAGAATCACAGAATGGATTGGGTTAGAAGGGAGCTTAAAGATCACCCAGTGCCACCCCAGCCTTGGGACACCTTCCACTGTCCCAGGCTGCTCCAAGCCCCAGTGTCCAGCCTGGCCTTGGGCACTGCCAGGGATCCAGGGGCAGCCACAGCTGCTCTGGGCACCCTGTGCCAGGGCCTGCCCACCCTCCCAGGGAACAATTCCTGCCCAATATCCCATCCAGCCCTGCCCTCTGGCACTGGGAAGCCATTCCCTGTGTCCTGTCCCTGCAGCCCTTGGGAATTGTCTCTCTCCATGTTTCCTGTGGCTCCTTCAGGCCCTGCAAGGCCACACTGAGCTCACCCCAGAGCTTCTCCTCTCCAGGCTGAACAATCCCAGCTCTCGCAGCCTTTCCTCCCAGCACAGCTGCTCCATCCCTCTGCTCATCTTGACTGACAACAACTTGACTTCCAGACAAACAGTTTGAACAAAGCAGCCACAACAGCCTCTTCACTGCGAATTCTACAATTATACTTTCTCATTCTGAATTGGGATAAAATGACAAACTTTGCAATTTTCCTGAACTTCTTCATAACTTTTTTAAGTCACGGGATTTTTTTTTTTCTTTAAATAAAATATTATTATTATTTTTTTTTTCACTTTGAAAAATTATACAATATAAACCAAACTCCAAGTCACTTCAGGACAAAATATTGGAATGTTCTGCTTCACAACAATTCAAATATTTCTTGTTACTATGACCTGAATACTTCATTTTCACTCGACTTTTTGCACACAAAACTCATTTGATAAATACTCCTTCTGGTGTATAGACATATTTTTGGTAGAAAATTGAGTGAAGCAACTTAGTGTTCTTGGGGAAAAATACCGTAAACCTTGTCAGTAGCCATAGAACATTACGAAAAAATAAATTTCAGTCCATGACCTTACTGCTTATCTCACGCAATTCAATATTTGTAAAACAGGGTATCAATGACTTTTGTAAAGTATGACATTCTATACTTTTGTGTGTGTATAAATAGGAATAAAGAGGAAAAGGGATATTTCCCATGCCTAAATTCAATGGGTTTCATTTACCTAACGTAAAGTGCTACATGAAAAAGAAGTGAATATTTTCATGCTCTTTTCTAAATGAGAATTCCTGTTTAATTCCCATTATCTCTGCACCAGTTTAAACTACAAAAAAGTGGTGAGTTTTATTTAACAGCTCAGTCTGAAACCCAGTGTTCTGTGTGGACACACAGAAATTGGATCAAATAAATCACAGACCAATACAACTTTGCTCAACTGGGATTTCTAAGAGTGGGCTAAGACAAAACTTTAAATGAAGATTTACAGCTGAAGCAAGCTGCAGAAACGGGATTTAATACAAGATGAAAGATAATCGATGTGTTATTCCCTGCTTCTTTTGCTGTTATTGACACTGTATTTTAATAAAGTCTGCCAGCTTTAAATATAACCATGGTTTTCAGCACAAACCATGTTGTGCTTGTACCTCTTGTGGCTAAAGCTCCACATGCCTCCAAAATAAAAATTACCAAGGTCAGGTTCTTTTCTTGTCTTTTGGCTTCCAAGACAAAGTAGGATTGATCTCATGGGGTTTTTCTTTATTGTTAATTACACTGTATTGCACACTCAACGAGTGCCTGCTGCACAGCATCGCAGGGACCTACCCAAAAGTTAGGATTCAGCATGGAGCCAAACTAGATTACGTCTGTGGGACCATCTTAAAATACCTTTTTGAGTAATGGACTAAAACTACTCTGACCTGGAGAAAACTGCAATAAATCAAGGGAAGTAAATAGCTCAGTCCTGGTTTGGGACTCCTTAATGGGGAAGAGAAGATTTTTTAACCAGCTTACAAATTGTCATTCAGGAAATCACTCTTCCAGTAAAGGCAGGACTACACAAGCTCTTACCCTGCCCAGTGACTTCACCTTAAGCTCATTCCAAAATGTGAAAATCCATCTCTCCCTTCAGCTCACAAGACTGGGCTAATGAAGTATATATTCAATATATAACTCATTTCTGTGAGTATCTTATTGTATTAAGACTGAACTTTGCTTGACAAGAATTCTCAAATCAAATTCTAAACATGATCTTGAGAACACAACCCCAGCTGCTCATTTGACAACCTTCAGTATCAGACAACACCCAGAGACTGGGACATGCTCACTTGTACTTGAAGTGTCCTTGAAGTACAAATTGAACCATATCTTAGGCAGTTATTGAAATGTAGGTGTGGGAATTCTGTTTGTCCTGTAGCTGCCTGTTCACATCTGCATCTATAAAATTAAATGGCAAACCTTCAGAATCACAGACAGCAGCTATAAACTCCAGCAGTGAGCCAGTGGTGCCTTATCGTCTCTTGCTGCTTTTAAAAACACCTCCCAAAGTGAACTTTCTGAAAAAGCAAGCAAAGCCTTTCAATCTGCCTGCCCATAAATCCATAAAAAAAAGTTCAAGCATAGAAGCTTGAAGGTTCTAGTTGACCTGATCAGATAGGTGCAGTTCTTAAGTGGTTTAAAAAAGAAAAAAAACTATTAAGCATTTATTTCAGTTGTTGAGAATCACTGTACACCCTTGCATGGCTTCAAAAACTACTTCCTTTGCTCTACTGTGAGTTGGATTTAAATCCATGTCTTTCTAAATATATTGTTGTGTTTCAGTCCAGGTAAATCCGTGACCACACACCTTGTGGTTTTGGAAACCATTTGATGAAAAGCAACACTGATATCAATTTAATATGTTGACAAGATCCAAGAATCAGCACTGCATGTTTTGTGACCTGTGCAGAAGAGGTTCTGAACCTGCCTTTTAAGGAACCGGCTTAAACCTACTCTATATTCATTATTATGCAATAAATGACCAATCACCCATAGTTATTTGTGTGGTTAATAAGCAGAACTTCATTGCTCCTGACTTCCTGAATAATCCATACAATAGGACAAAAGCCACATCATCTACATTTGCAGGAGTAATTAACATCAATATAGAAATTAATCATTAATATTATGCCACCATACCACTCCAGCACTTTATATTACATATTTCAGAATTGTAAATATATGGAATTATCAATACAATATACAAGCAGTATATATCACAAAACCACTTAAAACATGGTTTAAGTACCTCTGGTATCATACCAAAGTGTTTAAAACATTCTGTCATTGTCAAAATACTGGGAAAAACCTAGAAAAATTGAGTCACATGACACACTAGATTTTTAAATGATACTAGTTGATGATATTTTTATATTAATTGTTCTCCATCAGTTCTCATGGACTAGATTGAGACACTCATACTGCTCTCTCTGTGCAGTAAGGATCTGTCCCAAAATCCACTGGAAAAAAAACCACACTGGTTCCAATGGTCTGGGGAAGTTTTGCCCAGAACCACAGTGAAATTTTGTGAGTGTTCATTTCCTAAACATGTGACCTTCTCTCTGAAATCAGAAAAAAGAAGGAAATGCAAGCAGCTGCTACTTTGACTCTCCAGAGGAAGGCTTTCTTTGCATGATGCTCCCCTAAGTGCCAAATATTTTAAGATTTGTTGGCCTTGGACTGCAATGTCTCTCCTAAATAAAATAACCAAGGCACAGTTGTTATAATACTCTCCTGAATGCACCCAAATACTGACAGAGCCTATCTTGTCCATGGATGTGTGAGTATTTACCTTCCAGGTGACTCTGATGCTTTGTGAAGATATAGGCTCAAGCTGCACATCCTGAGGTGGACCATCAGGGGCTGGGAAGAGAAGGGAAACGCATCAAAACTGGCCCTCAGAGCCCAAGGAATTCAGCATTTCACATAAAATGTCACCACCTTAGCAGCCCAGTGTCACAGAGGTTGGAGGCAGTGTCACACGGAAAACTTCACCGAGCAAAAGCAGGGCCAGGAATCTTTTGCATTCAGGTGTCATCTCTGGCCAACAGCAAAATACAATATGTGCCAAAACATACCAAGCTGGTACATAAAAATGAATAGAATAGAATGAACAATAGTGATCTTCTGGTCTAGAGATACTCTCACAGTGCTGTTTCTGCATGTCTGGAGATAGGCAAGACAAATTCTCAGCAGTCACAACCCTATAGGTGATAGAAAAGCAGCAGAGTTCACTTAAAGCAGGTGAGCTAGAAGCTCCAAATCCTTCAACCTCTTGCAAACTTTCCAGTGGGATCCCTTTTGTTCACTGGAAACTGAGCACATTCAGTCCAATATCAGATATTTTACATAAAACCCTGCAAGCTTTACACTCTCCCCCTCCCCAGTAAGAATTCCAGCCTGGAAATCAGACAAAAAAAAAAATCTGGTCAATGGGAAGAGCTTCTTGCAGCTCCTGCCTGAGCCAGGAGAAGTTTCATGGACCATCAACAGGGTGCCAAAGCTGTGCAGGAGGCTTTAAAGGCGGGTGAAAAAAGAAGAAACCTCCTTGTCAGCTGGGCAACTACAAAGCAGATCAGGATCAGCTGGGATTGAATGGAGAGATGTGAAGTAAATTGCTTGCTCAGCGAGGTAAATCACTGTACAGGAAAGATCTGAGAAGAGGGATGGAGCCATCTCGAGCTGCTGCAGAAGGTTCCCTTGATGCAGAATATGGCCTCAGTAAAAGGTATTAAATTAAGTTTAATAGCATGACAAAGGAAGGAAAGCAATAAAAAGGGTGAGATGGGGCTGTTAGAGGTGGAGCAGCAATAAATGACAGCTGTGGTGAAAGGAACCAGAACATTTTGCTTTAACTGATGAAAGCAGAGATGCAGAATACAGCCTATAATATGTTTAAGTTATTAAATATGCCCTATTCTCTGCCATTCCTGACTGTCCTTCAAATTTCCAAAGCTTGAAAGAACTTTATTTCCCTTTTTCTTGCATTAATACAAAGGAAGGAGAAGAGGAAAGAGTCCACTGGCAAAAATGAGATGTCTATGAGTTTTTTGAAGCCTGACCTTGATTCTGTCCCCCTGTTGACAAAAATGAATGCCACTTCTCCGGGGTACATTATAATGTAGTGGAATCTGAGCAAAGCATTTGATCCTAAAAATGGGGTTTAAAATGTGCCCCTAAAAATCCTGACTTTTCCTCGTAAGACCCCAATTTTTTTTTCACAGACCTGAATACTTAAGTGCTCCCAGCACACCATGGTGAAATGCTAAATAAGAAGTCATTTGTTTTACATACTTAATGTCATACAGAGTTTGTGGTAAGGACATAAAGAAAACCCAGATATTCCCATTTCCTCTGTTGATTTCAGTATTAGGCATTGGCCATAATGCTTTTTTTTTTCTGACAGGCATTAGTGCAAGTGTGTACTGGCATGTATTTTCCAACTCATGAGCTAATTGGGGTTGTATGGCAAGAAAGACGTGGCCTGCAAGCTTTGAAATCATTCCATCCTTAACTATCCTTTTGCCACAGAGACCTTTTACAGTTTTCTTTTTAATAGAGATATTTCTTTGCAATATGTGATACAGAGTCTGCGCCCCCTTTCCAATAGCGTGGTTGGAGTTGCTCGGTTTTTATCTTGTATTTCTTGGACCTTGATTTTGCTCCCTGCTCATTACCTTCCCTCTCATCCCCTGCACCCATGCTGTTCTCCATTGCCTGCTGTAAAAGCAGAGAACAGAAGTAAACAGCGATCAAAAAAATGATGTTCCCACACTTCGTGCATCCCCTGAAATAAAAACCCAGGAGAAAAAATCACAAACTCTGCCTAAGCCTGGCCTCCTCTCTCCCAGTCTTTCCCTAGGTAGATCAGTGACTTTTGAATAAAGTTCCACACTGCTGGTCTTTTTCTCCCAGCAAACAGCTCCTCAAAAGACAGCGACAAAAGGATCATTTATTCTGAAACCTGGTTACAAAGAACTGCATAAAATGTGATGTTAAGGTTCCACCCTGCTCATGGGGAAGCTGTTTTTTTATTCCAAGGCCAGCTGCTGATCCTGACAACTTAATTACCAGTCAGGAAAAACTTGGCAAGTAAAAAACATTCCGAGCATGGGTGAATAAAGGAGCATGAGAGAGCTGATCCAAGACCCACCCCTCTATTTTGCACAAGGAAAGATGGGCATTTTGGGGTTACAGATTACTCTGGCTGGAAGAATGGATAGTCTGTTTTCTCACATTTTCTTTGAACAAAGGAAGAGAAAATCTCTGATCAAAAAATAAATATTTTTCAAATAAACTGTTCACTATGTTAAATCTGTTCACTGCACGCTTTCCTTCCACTAGCACGATAAAAGAAATGCAACTTATGTTGTCTCCAGCTTATTCTGCTTTCCACTGGGAGCCCTTGTGTCCTATTCCTACTCAGAAAGTCCCTCAGAACCAAAACCACATTCTCCTGATGAGGGCTGTGTTTTCACTGTAGGAAATTCACAGAGAAATTAAGTGGGAATTACACAGTTGTGTTCATAGGAGCTGAACTGAAAATCAGTCTCTGGGTGTTCAAATCCAAGACCAGCATGAATCTTGAAAGAGAAGGAGAATTTTCACTGCCAGGACACTGTCACCAGGTTGTCCTCTCTAAACCCCCAAAGAAGGAATTAGTGCTGACTGAGCATAAGATAAAGGAAGGCAGAAATTCCATGTACACAAGAGAGGCTCCAGCCACTCTTTTCCACAAAAGGGAAAATGCCCACACAGCCCTCCTGGTGCTGATGGAGGAGAATAAAAGGTTAAAGGTAAAAATAAAGGTTGGATTTGATGATCTTGGAGGTCTTTTCCAACCTAAATGATTCTGTCATTCTGTAATACAACACAACAAAGACCAGAGGGATGACAATAACAAGTGACAGACGAGACTTAAACAGAGAGCAGAAAAATAAATGGTGGGTGGATTGAGTGAGGGAATATTCAAATGAAGAGTTGATTCATGTGGATCAACGTTCCCAAAAGGGAGTAACTTAAATTAGTTACCTACATTAATATCTAATAAAGGAAGCCACAACCCAGAGGAGGCACCACCACTAAAAATTGGATGTTGCTGATTGAGTTGCCTCACTGTAGATACAGGTGTGTTATTCCCAACATTGCAACCTGAAAATTTGGAGCACAATGTCTTCTTTGACCACTAGATGCCACTGAACAGCTTTAATTACAGCCCTGCACGATGAAGTTGCAAATGTCACAACAGTTCGTGGGAATAACTCAGTATTCCTTTTGATGCAGCTGCAGCCACATAAGCAGCATTTCATGCAACGATTCCTGACATCAAAGAGAGATAATTTCCACAGAATTTAGAGGCTGCAAAGCCAGGGCATACCTGCTTCATCAGTGGTGATGGTGAGCTCATTGCTGGCCTCGCTCTTGCCGATGCGGTTCTTGGCATACATGCGGATGTTGTAGGTGGAGGACGGGTGCAGGTCAATGATGGTGGCTTGGTTTAGCTGAGGGGAAACGTCTCTGGTTCTCTGGACAGAATCCCAAGAGTCTGTTTGATAAGAAATATCAAAAGAAACAGACAAATGAATGGCGGTGTTAATGTGGGTAATACAAGCATGAAGTTAAACTGTTTCATGCCATCTCTGTGCTAATCCAGAAAATACACTTTGCTACAAGCAGATCTGGTGATCTCCTTTCTTGACAGCACTCCCGACTGCTCCAGGAGTGCTGCTGAGAACAATGGGATCTTAGCTCTGGGGTCATCAGCAAACCCACGGAAATAGCTATTCTTTGAGGAGGTGGTGAGAGCAGCAGAGATTCCCCAGTTTTGTGAGGGTGATTTCTTACCATTGGGACATTGGAACTACTGCACAAAAATGGGAGCTGCTGCCTCAAAGGGATCCTCACTCAGTGAGAAAGTTGGTTGTGCTCAAAAAAAGGGAGGGAAGGGAGTTAATAAACAGGAATGGCCCAGGGGAGACCTCACTGCTCTCCACAACTCCCCGACAGCAGAGTGAAGCCAGGTAGGGATTGGCCTGTTTTCCTTGGCAACAAGTGACAGGGTGAGAGGACGCAGCCTCAGCCTGTGCCAGGGGAGGGTCAGGTTGGACATCAGCAGGAATTTCTTCATGGAAAGGGTGGTTAAGCACTGGAAGGGGCTGCTCAAGGAGGGGATGGAGTCCCCATCCCTGGAGGAGTCCAAGGAAGGTCTGGACGTGGCACTCAGTGCTCTGGGCTGGGTGACAAGTTCAGCATCGGGCACAGCTTGGACTTGATGGTCTGGGAGGCCTTTTCCAACCTTAGGGATTCTGGGATTCTGTGAAAGTTATCCCAGAAGAAGGAAGAACTAATCCCAGAGGAAGCCCCTGCCCTGGAGCAGCACAGGAGCAGCCCCGAGGCTGGGTGTGCCAACAGCGGGCTCCAGCCACAGCTGCTCAGCACTGAGCCCCGTGGGGCTGCCCAGGAAGAGCAGCACAGCCCCAGCGCTCCGCTGCTGCTCCATTGCTGGGTGTGCGGTGATTGGGGCTCTTTGGCTGCACAGCCCTGTCCAGCTGCTCCCACAGGGATGTGTCAGGAACAACACAGACCTGCTGCTGCCTCAGCTGGGGCTGCACCGGGGGAACCCCTCCCGCCTTGCACAAGGCTGCTCAAGGCAGGCAGCACTGCTGAGGAACACACCCAGCCTGGCTCCAGGGACTGAACTCTGAGGGGTTTTTTGGAAGGAATTCTTCCCTCTGAGGGAGGGCAGGCCCTGGCACAGGTTGCCTCGAGAAGCTGTGGCTGCCCCTGGATCCCTGGAAGTGTCCCAGGCCAGCTTGGACACTGGGGCTTGGAGCAGCCTGGGACAGTGGAAGGCGTCCCTGCCCACGTGCCACGATCCGATGAGGGAGAGATGCCTCTGCCCCAGTTAAGGGCAAATGAGACCATACAATGGCAACATTGGGATTTTATTGAACAACATGGATTTGATTTCACAAGAAGTGTGAGGTAGGGAGAAAGAAAGAAAGAGGAAACACCTGTCAGAGAGGGGGACACAGAGCAGGAGATAATCAGCTGGAACTGCAGGAGCCTTAAGGCCCCTGCCAGCCCCACCCATTCCGTCGGTGTAGAAGTTGTACGGACTCCAGGAGTGACTCCACAGCTGCTTTCTGCTGAGCAGGCCCTGGGCCAGGACAGGGGAGTGGAGGGTGCAAGGCTTTAGGCACAGGGTCACCCGCAAGTTCCTTCTGGTGGATTTTGTGTGTGCAAAACAGAAGTGCCAGTGGTGAGAAGAGCCTTTCCAGCACCTTGCACGGCACAGCAAGCCTGGGAAGGAGCAGCCGTTCCTCCTTGCCCGCGCCAAACTCGCGCTGCCTTTCTAAGGCAGCTCGGCTCCCTGGCCGTGGGCAGCATCAGAGCGTGGCTGCGGTGGCTTCGCTGTCCCGGCTGCACAGCCCTGGTGCAGAGGGGTTTCCAGCACAGTTCTCTGCCAGCCGGGCTCAGCGTGCGCCTTTAGTTTGCCTCGAGAGAGCAGCCACAGCCCTGCCCTGCCGGCCCAGCCGGGAACTCTCCCGCTGGCGCCGGGGGCTGAGCAGTCGCTGCTCGCAGGGGACTCAGTGGGGCTGAGTGTGAAATACAGCAATACCCCTGAGAGACGAGAAATGAAATCCGGGGACTCTTTTCTTTTGTCTTACAAGCTTTATTAGAAAATACACAAATTCTTCAGTAACTGGAACATTGTTCTGTCTTTCTTTGGTTATTTTCTGGGAAATTATAATGTATCATAATTACAACATATTGTATATTCATATTTTTATTTCATAGACTGTAATATAAATACGCAACATGTAATTAAAATAAATTATTTGCTAGTTTTACGTATTCGTAAAATTTTATCTTCATTTTTGTATTCTTAAATTCTTCTTATTATTTTCCTTGTTCTAAATACTCTTCTTCTTCGTATTCTAACTATTCTTCTTCTCTGCTTCTACGTATTTCTAGATTCTTCTTCTTATTCCTATTACTCTTCTTCTTTTATGTATTTTAATATTCTTATTATTACTCTTCTTTTTCTATATATTTTTAAATTCTTATTACTATTCTTCTTCTATATATTTTTAAATTATTCTTCTTTGTCTTCTCCATCTGCTTAGTCTTCATCTTCGTCTCTTTCTTCATCTTCTTCTTCGTCGTCTTCGTCTTCTTCATCTTCTTCGTCTTGTCTTCGTCTTCTTTGCCATTGTCTTGGAGTGATTTATGCTGACAGTCTATTCCAGGATCCTCTGCTTTATGCCCAAGAAACGGTTGCTGTATCTTCCAGGTCCGGGGCTGGGTGTGTGCAGGGCCAGGGAAGGAGGGAGCTTTGGGCTCTTTGGGTGGGCATTTTCCAAGCCTCACTGCCCAGGCATTCCGTGGCGCTGTGCAGTTCAGTTTTGTTTGGCTTGCTTGGCTTTGTTTGCCCACCAAAAACCTTTTCCCTTCCCTGGCTTGGAGGAGCTGCAGCAGCATCTTTGAGCTGCCTTGAGCTGAACCGAACAGCTGCTGGTCCGACAGCAGAGGAGCGGGACCGGCGGGAGCGGGGCCGTCCCGTTCCAGCCCCAAGCCTCAGGGAGCTGAGCCAGGTGGAGAAAGCACACCAAGAGGCTCCAGCCGAGCTGCTTCGTCTGCCCTGGAGAGGAGGTCGACGCCAGAGAGACACCAGGGTTTTGCCTCCTGCTGGAACAGTTCCGTGGAAGCTCTGCTTCTCTCAGCATGAAAGCTGGTGACACCTTGCACCCCTTGTCAGGAAGGCGGATTTCTTCAACCCCATTCTGCAGGAATTTTTGGGTCTGTGTTCAGGTGTCTGTGTGGGGCATTCTGTTGTTAATTAACTGTTGGTTTTGTTTTTTTTCACTTTCCTCTACTGGTATTCATTTTCTATCGGTGGAGAGGNATCTTCTTCATCGTCTTCTTCATCTTCTTCATCATCTTTGTCTTCATCTTTGTTTTCATTGTCTTCATCTTCTTCATTGTCTTCATCTTTTTCATCTTCATCTTTGTCTTCATTGTCTTCATCTTCTTCATCATCTTCATCTTCTTCCTCGTCTGTTTTACTCCTCTGGCTGTGCCTCCAGGCAGGAAAACCGGAACAGCCCCCGCAGTGCCCGCAGTGCCCGCCTGAAGCGGGAAGGACGTTTCTTGGGGGCAGCCGGGCTCTCTGTCCCTGCCTCTGGCACGGGCTCCTCAAAGGCAGGAGAAGCCATGTGTCCAACAAGGGCTTGGCCTTCCAGGGGCGCGGGCGAGGCACAGAGTGGCCCTGGGCTGCACGGCTCCGGTGCCCGGCACTCAACCCAGGCCTCACGGGGGACAGGCACTGGGAGCCCGCCTCCTGCTAAAAGTCTCTGTTTTTGGTCTTCATTTTCTACAGGCAGCTCCAGGACACTCAGCTCGTCCCACTCATCCTCCTCTGGGTGCAAGGGCTTGGTACAGATGCCATGGTCGGTCTCATCTTCCCCGCTGTCCTGCACGAGCTCCTTGTAGCTGTCATCTTCCCAGCTGGAGCACACTGAGGGTCTGCGGCCATTTCCTCTGGACATGTCTTGGCCAGTGCAGGCTTCCCCTTGGGAAAGGTCTTGGCCAATGTTTTCTTCCCAGTCGGAAAGCTCTTGCTTGATGTCGACTTCCCACTCTTTGTCTTCCCCAGCCAAGGTCCCCTCCTCACTCTCTTGCACTGCCTGCACTGCCGCTGCCGCTGCCCCCTCCTGCTGCTGCTCCCTGAGGGCCTGGGCTCCCGGCTGGGCAGGCGAGGGGCTGGGGGGGCTGTGTGGGGCAGGCACCGGCCCTTGGCTGCACGGCTCCAGTGCTGGGCGCTCAGTTGAGGCCTCGCAAGAGGCGAGCGCTGGCACCCCCTCTCCTGAAGGGATGCTCTGTTCTGTGACTGACTCCTCAGACAGCTCCTGGTCTCTGAACAGGAAAGGCTCCAGGTCATCCAAGAACTGCCAGAATTTCATTTCTTCATCGGAGTCTTCCATTGTCTCCTGCACTGCCAGCACTGACCCCGCTGCTGTCCCCTCCTGCTGCTCACTGGGGGCCTGGCCTCCCAGCTGGGCGGGCGAGGGGCTGGGGGGGCTGTGTGGGGCAGGCACCGGGCTCCCTTCCCTTTGGGCTGTACCTGTTGCTTCTACAGTCATCCATTGCTGTAGGGCATATTCTTCCTCGCACTGCCGCCTCAGTTCCGACATCTCCAGCGGTGCCTGGCTCAGCATCTCCCCAGTGATGTTCTGCTCCAGGTATAGTGAAGACTGGCTGCTGGCTGAGGTTTCGAAGGGGACACTTGGTGGGCTCTGTGTCCCTATTGATGGCAGCTCCTTGCTGGGCACAGAAGGAGCTGCTGCCTTTTCTTTCTCCGGAGCGAGAGGCTTGGGGGGCTCCTCCTCCTCAGCAGCTCTGGATGGGGCAGCAGCTGCCGGCTCGGCCTCCATGGGACTGCCCAGGGCAGGAGAGGCACTGCGCAGGGCAGGCGCTGCCTCTGCTTCCATCTCTGTGCCCATGGGGCTGTGAGAGCTGGGTCCCGCTGGGGGACAAGTCTGGGGCTCCTCCTCACTCACGGTGTGCAAGGGTGTGTTCCAGATCTGGGAGCTGATGTCATAGCCCCGTTCAGACACCTCCTGGCTGCTCCCATGCTCTTCCCTCTGGGCTGGCTCTTGGATATCATCCCATTGGGAATGCTCTGGGGTACTCGCATCTCTCCGTGGAGACAGATCGTGGGATCTCTCGTATTCTTCTTGCTCTGACTCCTGCTGCCCTCTCATATCAAATTCCCTTTGGGACACCTCTAGGGTTGTCACATGTTCTTCCCATTCACGTACGTCTTCGTATATCTCGCCGTCTTCTTCCCATTGGTACAGCTCCCAGACTCTGATGATTTCTTCCCGTTCACAGAGCTCTGGGTATGTTCCGTTTCTGTACCGGGAAACCTCTCGAATAGTCACATGGACCTGGCGTTGGTATAGCTCTTGGCCCCTCCTGGCTCCCGTTTGGGAGATTTCTTGGATTGTCAGTACTTCTTGGTGCATCTCTTGTACTGTCACAGCTTCCTGCTGGGAAAGCTCTCTGTCCATGTTGGCAAAGGGCCTCTCCTCCTCCTCAGTCTCTGACAGTGGTAGGGTTGACCTGCCCACTGCCTGTGTCCACTGCCCGCTGGGTACCTGGGCTTCCAGCCAGCTGGGCAAGAGGCTGGGGGACTGGGAGTTGGAGTTGG
The DNA here is from genome assembly GCA_013397725.1 of Rhagologus leucostigma. NCBI lineage: Eukaryota > Metazoa > Chordata > Aves > Passeriformes > Rhagologus > Rhagologus leucostigma. Next base: position 852,038 of record VZTD01004778.1, read on the forward strand.
CTTTGTCCTTGCTGCTACTGTCGTCTATTGCTAATGTCGTCTATCGCTATCGTTGTGTAGCGCAGACGAGCGCAGGGAGCTGCTTCCTCGTCAGAGAGCGGCTCTCCTGTGACTGGGCACCGCAGGGCTCTGCGTCCCTTCGATACCCTCAGCCGTGGCGGGGCTCTCTGATGTCACAAGGGTCTCTGGCCACCACCATGTCCCGCATCACAAAGCGCCCTGACACCACACGCCCGTGTCATAAAGGGCCACCCCCGGCACCCCAACAGCAGTGGAGCAGACAGGGACTGGCACAGAGAAGCCCCCGGACTTGTGGCCTTGTGGCCCCTGCTGTGCCCAGAGCCCTGAGGGCCTTTGGCCTCGCTCCCACGCGACAGCCCCAGCCCCGCCCTGCAGAGCCCTGGCTTTGCCGGCTGCGCTGTGCAGGGCACGAGGAATTGGCCGCACGGACGTGCCAGGGACTCGTGGGCAGTGGCTCCACGTCCCGCGGGAGGCCGGGGACCAGGGGTATCCCTCAGGGCTCTGCCTGGGCACCGGGGCTCGTCAGTGCCTTTAGCAATGCCAGCCGGCGGCACCGAGCGCACCCTCGGCGCCTTATGCAGGGCACGGGAAGCTGAGCGGGGCAGCGGCACCACGCAAGGACGGGGCCATCCACAGGCACCTGGACACGCTTGAGAAGTGCGACCACGAGAAGCTAAAACGGTTCCACAAGGCCAGGGGCCAGGTGCCGCACCCGGGTCGGGGCAATCCCTCAGTCACCGACTCTTCCAGGTCTCCCCTCGCCTGTGCGGCGCCACGGGGACAGAGCCCGGGGCCGGGGCTCGGTCCTTGCTGCCACCAGGGCGCTGCCGAGGGCTCCCCGCCCGCCGGGGCCGGGGCCGGGCGCTGAGGGAGCGGCGCCGCCGTTGCTGCCGCCCTCAGGGGCTCTGAGGGGAGCGCGGCTCCCGCCAGCCCCGCTCCGCCCGCACAGGCAACAAAACCATGGAGCGCAAAGACAGACGGGGCTGGCACATGGGTGCGTGCGCTTCCAAATGCACACGGACAGCGGCCCGAAGGGCTGGGCTCGGCTGCGGCAACATCGCCACACGGCTGCCCCAGGGCCTAAATCCCCTGTGCAGATACCGGCACGGGGGGTGTGCGATGGGACACAAAACACGCGGGGTTCAGCCTCTTTGGAAGAAGGAAACGAGTGTTTTAGTCTCCTTGAGGGAGAAAACTGCTTTTGATGGCACTCGTCTGTTGTACCTGGGGTTCAAAAAGCACCATAAACAATAAAAATAAATAATTATGAACATGTCTGGTTCAAAAGTCATGAAGAGGCTGCTAGGAGCAACATCTCTACTGACAAAAGATTTAATAGAAGGAAAACTGTGCTATAAAAAACTTACACAGTTTTGTCTCTTGTTGTTCTTGTCTTTTTAAACTTTTACATTTGTTTCCTGTGATCTTCTTTATTTTGGAAATGTTGAAGCAAAAATTAGCAACATCAGGGGAAAAGTCAACAGCTGGATACAAAGCTTCAAAATCAATGTGGAACTCCCGGCAGATTCACACGCTTCAGACGTGTGTGTGCACGCGTGCACAAAAGCATCTTTCCTTTCGAGGCTGCATTGCAGCACACAAGGAGTAAAATCAGAGTTACTCCTGATTTCACAGGCCTACCGTGCATCATTTATCCAGAACCTCCTCCAAGTCCAGTGAGTGGACACAGATCAAGTGTAGTTCTGGATAACCTATATTATCTGGGTAACCTAACCTAACTCTCAAATTTTCCTGCTCCTGGCACAGTTTTGAAGTGCCAACTTGTAGGTGGGACCACACCTGATGTCCCCCAAACCTCTTGTCTGGGCTGGAGCCCTGGCAGCTCCACCAAGAGGAGTTTTCCCATTGCAGGGGTCTCCTTTGGTGTGGAAAAGAAAGAAAGAAACAAAGAAAGGAGAATTCCTGCCTTCCCCTCTCAGGGCTGGATAAGTCCTCAAACTTCCTTCCTGGTGCTCCCACAGAGAGGAACGCTGGCCTAGGGACTCTCTGCTGTTGCATATTGGAAAGGGAGGAGGGAGACTCTTCGTTGTCCCTGTGGACAGAAGAAATGGGTGAACAACCAGTCCCAAATACTCACGTGGGATTTCTTTGCCATCCTTCAGGGATTCTTATTTGGTTTTGGAAAGCAAAGAAGAGGAGAAGAGGGCGTAAGAAGAGAACAGTCCTTTGTACCCCCTGACAGGAGGGGGCAGCCAGGGGGGCCGGGCTCTGCTCCCAGGGAACAGGGACAGGACAAGAGGAAACGACCTCAGGCTGTGCCAGGGGAGGCTCGGGTTGGACACCAGGAGCAATTTCTTCCTGGAAAGGGTGGTCAGGCCTTGGCAGGGGCTGTCCAGGGAGGTTTGGAGTCCCCATCCCTGGAGGTGTCCAAGGAAGGCCTGGAGGTGGCACTCAGTGCTCTGGGCTGGGTGACAAATTCAGCATCGGGCACAGCTTGGCCTCGATTGTCCTGGAGGTCATTTCCAACCTCATTAATCCTGGGATTCTAACGGAGGGCTCTTAGACTAGCAGGGATCACTCAGAAAGTTTGGTCCCAAACTCACACTGATCATGAGCTTGGAGCACTCAGAGCTGGGGCTCAGCACCCTCCAGGACTGGTGCTGTTTCCCAGACTCCTGTTAGGATAAAGGAGCTGTTTGATACCAGGGGAATGTAGAACCCTCTTAGCTGTCTGTCTGTAAAAGGAGGAGCTCACTGTTTTTATTCATGCTTACTCTTCATCTGCCTGTTGTGTTTTTAATAAATTATCCAGACATATAATAGGAAAAGGGATGGAACTCAGCTAAACACAGTAGCCCCTCTTTTTCAACCAAGCATTGAATTGTTGCAAATGAAATCAGGGAATTTATTAGTTTAAAGCATCTTGATGTCTTTTGTGAGTTGGCATCCTTCATTTCTGCCATAGTGCAGGCAGTATTCCCCCTTTAACCTCTGCAGCATCCCGTGGGGATGTCCCTGGAGGCTCTCAGGAACATTTTACAGATGGGTCACTGTGGGCAGGGTTGCAGAAAGCTCGGCAGATAACAAAGACGAGTTTAAAAATAGAAAGCTCACCCAGATACAAAATATTTGCACGAACTGTGTAAATTCTTTTGTAAGGGCTTTCTGGAAGAGGCACAAGTTGTCACAGTGACACCCGCACTTGGCTCGTTACAGGGCCTGTTTGCTTATCCAGGCGGCTTTGTTTGAACAGAAAATATTTAGGAATCAGACATTTTAGTGCTAACCAAAATCACTTGAATGTGTTTTACCTTGGTAACTGAGTTTGTCACAGCTTCCTCTGTGGGATACTTTCAGGAAAGGAATTTCAAAAAAGACCTGCTTGGTATGGAGATTGTGTTAAATGTCCCTTGAGGATGATGAGAATTTCTTTTCATATAGTCCGTATCTTATTAAATTGCTTTAGTTTTCACTTGGTTGTTTTGAATACTGACCTCTGAGTGGCAGGACTCTGTAGCCATACCAGCTACTGAAATTAAAGAAAGATATTTGAAAAATTCTGGTAATTCTTAGTAGGTTAAGTAATGACACCATAAGGAAAGAAAGAGATGAAAACTCAGAGTCTCCTGTACTTCTAAACATAGATTTCCAGTTTTTATTTATTACATATGCGGACTTCAGGATTCTTTTAATACCCCTTTTTTTGAAGGGTGAAGTAAACCAAGTGCAATCGTTTTAAAATTATTTAAGTCCAGAGAGAAAACTATTTCTCTCCAGTTTTTAAAAATATATGTGTTAGTAAGAAATAAGAAAAGTTAATTTTAATTTCTTGTGGCAAACCTTAAAAATGACGTGTCCACACGGTAACAGAGGTGTTAAGATTGACTATTGACTCTTCTGGTTTTTATTCTCAGTTCAGGAGAGACCGTAAAAGCATAGAAAACAAACAACAATGGGCTACAAAAAGGAAAGAAAATAAAAAGGAAAGAGAAGAAAGAGAAGGAAGAGAAGAAAGAGAAGGAAGAGAAGAAAGAGAAGAAAGAGAAGAAAGAGAGAGAGGGAGACAGACAGAAAGACAGAAGGAAAGAAAGAAGGAGAGAAAGAAAGAAAAGAAAGAAAGAAAGAAAAAGAAAGAAAGAAAGAAAGAAAGAAAGAAAGAAAGAAAGAAAGAAAGAAAGAAAGAAAGAAAGAAAGAAAGAAAGAAAGAAAGAAAGAAAGAAAGAAAGAAAGAGAAAGAAAGAAAAGGAAAAATAAAAGAAAAAAGAAAAAGAAAAAGAAAAAGAAAAAGGAAAAGGAAAAGGAAAAGGAAAGAAAAAGGAAAAGAAAAAGAAAAAAAGAAAAAAAGAAAGAAAAAGGAAAATAAAAACTTTAATCTTTATTCCACTCCTAAAATGTTACGCCCTGGCATTTCTCAGTGTTATAGAATACACATGCTTACAGAATGACCTATTAAAAAATCATGTTTTAACGGAAACTAACAGCTTCCCTCCCGTTCCTAAAAGGAAGGATGAAGCTTTGGGCTCTTCCAGGAGGATTTGGGGAATTTGTGGATTTGGCGAAACGGCCGCCGCTCGGAGGCTCAGTCCGGCGGTGCCACCCGGTGGCCATTTCTGGTACTGCACCTGCCCCGGGCCGGCCGGACCCCCGCGGCTCCCGGGGAAGATTTTGGGAACCCCCAACTCTGCGAAGGCATCGGGGACCCGGGGGATGCCGCGCTCGCACCAGAGTACAAGAAAGCGAAATTAAAGAGAACTGATTCAAAGTTTGTGGCTAAGATTGCCCTAATGACGTAAAATTAAAAAGGATGCAGAGAGAGGCACAGAGGAGGACGCACCCCCCGTTCCTGTCTCCAGACCTCTCTGCACACCTCCGATGGAAAGGTCTGGAGCCTGCACAGGACTGGTCTCCATGGAGGGCCAGGTCTGAGTGCCACAGGTACATTTCTGTACAGACAGGTGATGTCTCTAAGTACCAAAACATCCTGAAACACCAAGTTCCTGCTATTCATAGTGCTCTGGGATGGCAACTGGACCCTACAGGATGGGCAACTTTACGCTCCTTCTGTGGAGTAACTAATTCCATTGGGGTAATTGATGCCCCTTTTGTGTCTGATGGGGTAGGTATCAGCAGTGCTGAGCTAACTTCGGACTTGATGATCTTAAGGGTCTTTTCCAACCTAAATTCTATGATTTTATGATGGGATATGTGAAGGCTGCATATATAGTGAAGTCCATGCTTGCTTTGTGGTCACCTGCACATTCTGTGAAACTGAAGCTTTCCTTCTTGAGATACCTCCATGATGCATCTGATCTAAAACAGTTTCTGAGTCCTCAGGAAAGGCAAGAGAGGTGGAAAATTCTCACTAAACACAACTATGTGGTTTACAGGTTCACTTCGGCCTTGGCAGGACATTCCTTGAGTTTAACATTTGGATTGTGAATGTATAACCTAATTTTGTTCCAAACCTTTAACACCTGGAAACCGAGAAGTTTTCTTAATTCTTCCTCTTTGTTCTAAATTCCTTCAGTTTTCTTAATTCTTCCTCTTTGTTCTAAATTCCTTCAACTACCCCATGCAAGTTCTTAATTTTTGGTATTTCGTCTTCTTGATGATTTAATTAATGACAAAATTCATGTTGAAGAGTTCAAAAACCTGATCTGAGTTTCTCCAAACATTCAGTCTCAGACTCTAAAAAATGACATTTCTGTTTTTCGCAGAAGATAATCTGCTCTTGTTAGGACATGACCTCCGGGATTTGTCTTCAGAAACACACAAAGAAATGCTTTCTTCGACACCAATTTTGCCACCCACTTCTTCTCCTTTCTTTAATTTTTTAACCTTTATCAGTATATTTGGTCTTGATGTTTCCATCCAACCTGGTGATGCTTCATTTGCTATCTTGCTCTTGGTTTATCATTCCACATTAGAAAGACATCATTTTTCAGTGCAAGTTCATGGTGACCCCCATTTAATATTTGCCTGCATTCTGCATTATCACTTGAAAACATCAAGCCAAATCTAACAAAGATGTTTTAGAACTCTGAAATCCCTTCCTGTCACTGCTTCAATCAAAGGGAAGCACCTCAGTCATCCTAAATGGGGTTGTGCTGAGTTACATGATTCTTAAATATTTATTCTTGTATTTGAGAAATACAAGAGATGTTTTAGGGTGAGAAAGGAGTTGACTTTCAAGGAGAATGACTTTCAAAAACTTTTCTGGAGCAGGTGGGTGGTTGGAAAGAAAGGAAAACAAAAAGGAAACAGAGCCCAGAAGCTTTTAGGTGTGCGTGTCCCTTGAAGGCATCCTTGCCGAATCTACATCTCCAAACCTGCAATTCCTGACTTCAGCCTCAGTGGAGAATTTCCACAGCTTGTCTTTCAGGTACATAATCAGTTTCTCCTGTACATTATTGATTTCATTTTCAAAGCAGGGCTAAAATGGTGACTGATGGTTCAACACTCTTGAAAATATTTTATCTACTAATGAAAACATCACAAAATTTTTGCCTCAGTAAATATAGCACAAAATGGTAAAAGAGAAAAGCAGAAATTGCTAAATTTAGTGTCTTTACCACAAAACAAACAAACAAAAAGGACAGCAAATGAAGATAAATCTTCCTGTGGAAGATTAAACAAACCGTGATAAAAAATTCCGTCAGGCACTTTTAATTTATGAATTACCTTTTACAACACAAACTCAGTGGGGAATGACCAGCACTGGGGATTATTCCTTACCTGACTTGTTCTTGCACTCGATGTCGTAGCCGGTGATGGGGCTGTTGCCATCGAAGCCCATGGTCCACCTGAGGGCGATGCTCCGAGCTCTCACCTCCCGGATCTCTATCTCGGGGGGGTCGGGGGGTTCTGGGCAAACACACACACACAGCTCTGCTCAGAACAGACCCCATCCTCTAAACAGGGTCACACCAACCAGCGTGGCACTGGCTCAGCCTTCCTGGCATTTCTCTGGGCACTCACTGGGACCCTGATCCTGTTAATCACCTGCTGGAAGTATCAACATTTTCCAACTCAGAGTCACTGGTGTAATTCTGGACACTGGCTCCTCTTTAACCTTCTTGGTTGCATTTCCTTAAAATCACTCCAGCTTGGACTTTCATTCCAGGAAAGAGGTTTTACCACAAACATCACCTTTCACTGATACTTCTATCAGTGATTTTACACAAAACATGATCGTAGAAATATGAGTACTAAACTCAAAAGTGCTAAATTTGGTGGGGAGGGGGAGTAAAATTTCTCTATCTTTGAGTGTGTTTAAAAGTCTTAGTTTAATAACAGAATAATTTGATAAAATCACTCTAAAAGCCTCTTTCTGCCTCTAAAGTTAATGTTGTAAATAACCAGCACTTAGACCCATTCTAATGTCCCTTTAAATTGTCATGGCATCTTAGATGAGCAGTGGTGGAACTGGGAACCTGTCCCCAAACTCCACCTGAATTTTTCAACACGGCTGCCTTAGGCATCTGCTGGAATTTGCTGCTACTTAGCATCAAGGGCAGTGAGAGAGAAATCTGCAAGTTGTGGGAATTTGTTGTGTGCAGGAGAGGCACAGGAGGAACCAGCACCACACGGGAATGAGCAGTGGCCGGTGGCTGAGTCCTGCCCATGGCCTGCATCTCGAATATTGTCGCCTCTCCAAGACTTGCTGTTTCTGCCCTGTGGGAGGGGAACCCCAGCCCCAGGCAACATAAATTCCTAGAGCTTGGATTGTGCAAACTGCTCACAATTTATTTTGACTGATTAAACTTGAAATATTTTGCTTGAAGTTCCACAGTAGGTTTAACATTTCTCTAGAGATGAAGTGAGATCGCTTTCGCTTTATTTCAGACCTGGGTTTGAAGAACATTTGTTCTTTAAAATCGAATGCAACCTGCTTTCCCTCAGTCCTCCATATCCACAGTCCTTACTGAAGATATTAGTTTTAAGTATCATTAGCAATTGTCAACTACTGTAATTAAGAAAAAAAATCTAATTAGTTCCTACAGATCCAGAAAGACTCAAGCTTATCTTTTATTTTGATTTAATCTGTGATGCTGGAAAAGTAAAGACTGAGACTCTTAATTCAGCTCCTCATTTCTTTGACAATGAGGAACACATTTAATTAGGAATCAGAACCTCCCTCCACCCAGCAGATTTCTACACTTCCTGTCCTACAATAGCTGTGGGTTTTTCCCTTGTGTTTTCCTCTCCCTACCTTGCACAGTGAGCTGAATTATTCCACGATCCTCCCCGTAAGAATTGATGGCGTGGCAGGAAAAGAAGCCAGAATCTTCACGCACAGTTGGCAGAATCTATCAGAGGTTGGAAAAGAAGTGATGGATTGAACAGCACGCAGAGAAAATAAACCAACAGCTTGTCTGTGTGGCGCAAGAAAAATCGTGCAGCCTGTTCTCCTTGACAGCAATAAATAGATATTGCAGGTTACCCACATACATTTGCAAAGGAAAGCTTCCAAAATACTGAGATTATCAAAGCCAGCAGCTCCTGGGCTGAGGACACAGGCTACCAGCTCTACATGTGTAGTCAGGAGCTGGAGCTCCACCTATTCCTGCCGCTTCTCCTTAGGAGCCTTGTTTCCAGTTCCTCGTGAGTTTGCCAAGTGTTTAACTGTTGGCTGAAATCTGCCATACAAAATGGTGCCTCCTGCTGCCTCCAAATTTTTCCGGCTATTTCTGAAAACAACTCAAGCGGCTGAAGTCTGTGTGGAGGAAATAAAGGTTCAAACACTGCTGGTGAACCCTGCAGCGTTCAGCATGGTGCCTCGGAATAAAGTTTTGTGTGGTCTTTCTTTTCAATCTGTTGTTTAAACACAAGGAAATTTATATATAATATTTACAAACGTGATCATGACGATATTTTTCTACAGGACCACTGCTTCATTCAAGGTACAATAAGGTAAGAATTTTTTTTTAACCAGCAGATATTTAAAATACCATTTCCTTCTCATTGTTCAGTGTGCTGTTCTGCAATTTATTTACTGCACACAATTCAAACTGCGCCCTAAAAACAGACATTCGTTTTCTCACAGCATTTTCTGTGAATTCACCCATTGCAGAAATACGAGTGAATTTATTTTCATCAGCCCTGACACCATGAAGAGCATTGCCACCATTTCATGTAGGGAATTAAGGAAGCAGATGTATGATAACGTTTGTGGCTGCCTGACAAGTTGCGACATATTAGCTGAGCCATGGAAACTCCACGTGCTCTTTATTCCTCAGCAAAACCCAGGTGATGTGAGCACAATTCCCAGTCACCACTGGTTAAGATAAATGGATTAATTTCCCACTTGCTGTAAGGAAGTTGGAGAGTTATCTGAGATGTGGCAACTTGTCAAGCTGTGTTCACTTGCGCATGTGGCTGAGCTTGGAGACAGGGAAACAAAAATTTCCAGAGACCAATTTGAGACATGTAGGGCCTTTCTCCCCCTGGTTCAGAGTCCTGAGCAATAAATAGCCTTTCACGTGTTCATAACAGCTTCCACTGAGTTAAGCTGCAGCTAGGAGGGCTTGGTACTTCTGCAAATCAGACCTCAAGGGCACAAGGTGAGTGGCCAGAAAACAAAGAACGCACAATTATTGGCCACCTGTGAAAAGTTTGGTCTCAAAGATCAGCTTTGCATCACACAGTGCCGTTCATTACTCAACCTTAATTCAGCCTCAGAGAAAATCCAAGTCCTGCCTCGCTGAAGCAGGGCCCTCGCTGAGGGGTCCTGCCGAAAAAATAAAAGCTGAGTACACAACTAAAGATCACACTGTCATGCAAAAGCACTGAGCTCAAAGCTTCTGAGACAGCCTTAATCTGGCGTTTTCTACTTTTTAGGGTGTTTTATCTCTCAGAAGTGGAAGGTTTTGTATGTAACACATACATGGATGTAGAACACCCCTGCTGTACCCAGCTGCCTCAGAACAGAACTCTCCAAGCAGGTCTCCAGCCTTCGCAATAGAAATATTGTTGTGCATCCAGGGGTTGTCTTACTAAAACCAACAAGAAGAATGATGGCGGAGAGGCGTAGGGGTCTATCCTATAAGTAAATACTATTTGCATCACAAAAATACTACTACAAACAAAGTCACACATAGAATTTATTCTTCCTCATGGAAATCAATGACGAAGGTCCCTCACAGAGAGCAAACTCAGAATTTACTGGATATCATCCAACACAGTTTTTTGGCTGGAGAAGAAAGAAATCTTTCATAAGAGTTACACTAGAATTTAGACAATAACCAGACAGATAGATAATTAGTTCCTTAGGCCTGATAAATAATTTTTTAAAAAGTGAGTGAAAATTGATAATCAAGATTTTTAAGTGAGAATCTAAATGATTTTTTTCTTAAAAGACTCCTTTGGATTTCATAAAGGCATGTGTAAAATACCACCCTGAATCCAGTGACTCATCCGACTTTATAAAAAGTGGCCTTGCAAGCCCCAGCAAGTGAAAGGGAGGGAGAAGAACATTTTAAAAAGGCAGCAGTTTTATCTCAAAAAAGTTTAGTGATTTTGGTGAGGGCAAGTGTGACACACATCAGAAGTTGGGGTCAGATATTTGCCAGAGCTTATCAGCAGTTTACTCAAACTGATCTGGGGAATGACAGGCTAAGGCATGAGCCACGTGGCTCCTGAGACAGAAAGGATGGAGGGTTGAGCCTGGCTCACTCTCTTGCTGCCTCTGGAGTGTGGGAAGAGGGAATTTTTCATTAGGGATGGATTTCAGAAGTTTCCTCTCCCTCCTCTTGCTGCCAGCTCTCCAAGCCACAGGCTGGGGCTCTGGTGTTGTCAGGCTGGCCCTCCACCTGAATCAAAACCAAACCAAGCACATCTTGACATATCTGGATGATTTGGAGGCCAATATGTTTTCTTACCTGCAGGGTAGAGATCACTTCATCCCCAACTTCCTTGGTGGAAACAAGATAACGGGACATTTCGGGGTTAATGATCCGGTCTTCCTTCTCCCAGCGGACTATGATGGGTTTCTCTCCATGTGCCGTGCAGCTCATCTCCTTCTTTTGGCCTTGAGTTGCCAGAGTGGTGTTTGGGTAGGAAGTTATCATAGCTGGAACTAGAAACAGACAAAACAAAACAAAGCAAGGTTGTTCTTCAGTGCGCTGAAAGGTCTGATGATACCAATTGGCTCTTCAATCTGTGTCTCACTCAGCTTGTCCGTATTCAACCAGATTGACACAAATGTGAAAAAGTATTTTACTTTCATTCCTGTGTAAGAGAACTGATGGGCCTCAAAGGGAACTGAGCAGAAAGGAGTTGGAAATGAACAATGGAAGATGTGAATCCAAAGGAAGCCTGCCTTCATTTGTTTTTCTGCTCACAGGGTGACTTGCAACATAATTCAATATTCAATATCCACAGCACATAAAGGGACTTTAACTAATAAACATTCAGATATGTGGACAATAAAGAACTGATAAAAATGTCTGCTTCCTTCTGATGAGCTGCTGTTCTACTTGCTGACTGTTATATGTTTTACCAGTGTGTGTGACAGTAATGATCTATCAAGATGAGGGCTCAATTAAACCAGGAGCTGCACAAAATTACAAGAAAGGCTCTGCACCAAGCAGCTTACAGACCATGGATGTATTGAGTGCGTAGCTGAACTGTACTGAACTGAAAGTGTAATTAAACTGACAATAAACCTAGCTAGATTTGAGTTTTTATTGTACTCAGAAGGTATTTGGAGAACAGTTTGTACATATCTGTCAAATTCATTAACCATTCTTTAAAACAGGGCTTAAATTTTAATGTTGAAAAAAGTACTCTCCTCTTAGCAAGAATAGTCTTAAACCTTAAGTATTTTCATGTTTTGGAATTAAAATTTTCTGCAAACAGGAATTAAAAAAATCCTCAGAATGTTTTACTGCGAACCCCAAACATGGCATCTTTGAAACAGGATTGTGTCTATGGTGTCCTTTGCTGTTCTTGCCTCCCCACATGGTTTGTCCACCAATGAATGGCATCTGGATTTCTGTCTCTAGAAAGAATGAAAGCCCATGAATCTTTTGGTCCAGGCCCAGGAGAAGCTGGAAGGCCCTGGATGGCACACAGCTGTTCTTTCTGAATGAATCTGTCCACTCCTCTAAAGCATAGGAGGCATCAGCAATGAACTCCTTCCCTAAGCTCCTGCCCTCCGGGGCTGCCTCCTGCAGTAGCCCCACTCCCTTGTTTTTATGCATGAACAGTTGCCTCTTCTTATCAGAACAACCCACTCCTTCCATCTGAGCTTCTCTGGGCCCTGTTTTAATCAGATGACTCCGGCAGAGGATCTGATTTGAGGCCTTCCCAGGCTTTCCCCCTGCATAGGTTGTGTTAGTTGCCGCCCAGCCGAATAAAACTCCTTATTTAAATGAATTACTTTAATTGCCATCCCATAATGTTAATGTTTGGTGGCATGACCTTTTCACATGCCAGAGCTGTTAATGCTTGCATACGACAATATGTCAGGGTGCAGCCCTTTCTGGTCAAAGGCTTCCTGAACCAAACCAAACTGACTTGGAGATTAACAGGGCCCGTGGAGCCCGTGGGTTTGAGTTAACAATGGGGTCTAATTCCAGGAGGAACTCTGAGAAAGGTCTTGTGTGAGGCAGGAGGCTCCACCTGCACTAGTGATGAGGTACATCTTGTTTAACTGTTTGGGTATTAGGTACTCATCAGTTTTGTTCAAGAGGAGCATTTGAAGAGAAGAGATTATGAATAATCGAAATAGAAAATTAGGATGAGTCTGATTCCATATTCCAGAGAATGAAAATAGCCTCAGTTTCGTCTGGTGTGTGCCCATGTATCCACAAGGAGGTTACTTTCAGAAAGTTTGTTTTTTGTGGCCATCTGATTGCTCCTCCGAGCTCAGAACAACCAGGGCTATGCAGGATCACAGAATCATTTAGATTGGAAAAGACCTCTCAGACCATGGAGCCCCAGCTGCGCCCGATGCCCACCTTGTGACCCAGCCCAGAGCACTGAGTGCCACGTCCTGGCCTTCCTTGGACACCTCCAGGGATGGGGACTCCAAACCTCCCTGGGCAGCCCCTTCCGATGTCTGAAAACCCTTTCCATGAAGAAATTCTTCCTGAATTTCTTCCTGAAGTATTCCCATACAACCTTTTATGCATTTTGTTCAATAAGAGACCCAGTTCAAAAGAGTGCCAGGCTATTAAGGAGTCCACATTACCATCATTAGCTTGTGCCACCACCTTTCTTCCTGCCACAATCTTCCCAGCCTCCCACGTGTCCCTTCCTCTGCACATCTCTCCCCTCTCAGCACAACATGTTCCAGTCCCCTTCAGCCATCCCTCTCTCTTCCTGCTGCAACCTCCTTGGGTTCTCACATGTCCTCTAATCCCTAATTTTCCTCCTCCAGCCTCATTTCCCATCCTTAATTAAATCAGCCAACCTCCCACGCCACCTAAGGGGTTTTCTCTACAGATGTAGTCCTCCTTCCCATCAGGAGTTTCCCTGGTGATGGTGCAAGTGTTCCGAGCCCACGCAGGAGATGAGGGGTGAGGGGTTTGTGCCTCCCCACGAGGTACCAGAGCTCCTGTGCAGGTGAGCCTTGCCCTGGTGGGTCCACCCTCCTCCTGCTTCACAACCAGGAGCACACAGGAAATGGGACATCTGGGCTTGGGTTGAAATCCCACAGACATCCAGGAGCCTGTCCCAGAGAATCCTGCCTCACTTTCAGGTCCTGTGCTGGGTGACAGTGCCAAACCAAACACCACGACTCCCTATTTTGCTTTTAAAAACCAGAGGCTACCTTGTAAATCTCATTTCCCCTCCCCCCAACAAACTTTCTTAATAAGAGCAGCAAAAACGTGTAAAGAAAGATGACTTTATTCCTCAGATACAGCTTTATCCCTGCTTATCCTTCCCTTCTTCTCATATAATCTTCCACACGGATTCCTTATTGCCATAGCAATGCCTCACAGCTAAATATTTCCCCTTCCTCCAAAGCTGATTTTTACTCTTCACAATTTATCTCCAATGATCCTAAACCATAAGCTCTTCCTTTTATCTTCCTCTATGTCAAAAGATTTCTGGTAACAAAGCCACATTCCCAAGGATATTTTAGGCACCGTATTTCTTCATCCTCCAACTATCTTTAATCAAATTACTGATGCAAATAACTGAGATAAATATGCTGGTTCTCTACTGACAAAATAATCTAGAAAACTGTAAATAAGCAAGCTAAATCTGCACTACATATGCATGAGATATTCTCTTAGGATGTCTTAAAAATAAGTGAAGGCATTTAGAAATGTATCAGGATGATTCAGATGCCATATTAAGTGTGTCTATGCCTTATATCTCTTCAAATGTGCATTATATACAGACACATAATTATATTTATGTATATATATATATTTATATAAGAGAATTTTGGAAGGGAAGGGCATGATACCGTGCAGGTTCAGGGAATGGATATTGTCATGTTCCACAGTTTTGGAGTAGTTTCAACATGGGACAAATTAATCAGATCCTGTTTTCTCTGGGGTTCTCCATGCATTTGTCTGAAGCCATGTGGTGCTGGGCACAGTTAGAGATCTATTGGTCAAAACTGGACAGAGTAGAAGCCACAATTTATAAATCATGGCAATTTCCATTTTCAAGGTATGCATGTCTCTGCCAGCAGCATTAATCCAGGAGTTTTCTCTGTTTAGTGTTGGGCTTTCTTTTGGAAAGCTGATTTATTTGCTGCTTTTCACAGGTCAGGTCATTTTTTCCCCTTTTTCCATGGCAACCCAGCAAGAAATAATTAAAAAATAATTAATTATATTTATTATAATATTGTTACACCATTGTTTATTATAGCACTAAATATTATTGCTATACTAATGCATATCAAAATATTAGATTATACAATCACATTATTAATTAGCAACTATATTGCTCGTTAATGTAATGATTGCTTTATAGTATTAACAACTTTGTCATTAAAATTGAAGTGCAAAATTCAGTAGTCAGGGTTATACTTAAGAATCGTGGAAGTGGCTCAGGAAAAACAAGAACTTTTTGTGAAGAAAACAGAATCTGGGCCTTTCCTAAGATTCAGTAAAAATTACTTAATCTGACTTGTTTTTCTCTGCCACTGCTGAGTGTCTCATCAGGAACTGAGTGTAAATAAAAGTGAAAACATTTAGTTACCTTGATAAAGACCAGTCTTTTTACCCAGAATAAGGAGGCTATAGGAAGTTGGGTAAAGCTTGTGAAGGGTATCAGAAACTTTTGAATCCTTTTAGAATAAATCTTTCTGAATTCATAGAAAACAAAAATCGGCATCAATTAAAAAAATTATGTAGAGAGCAGGGAGGGAGGTAGGTAGGTATTTTTTCTCTCTTTCAGCTCATAAAAGGAAATAGCCACACAGGGAAAAAGCAAACTAGAAGACTCCTTGGCTTTCAGTTTGTAATTAAACACTAAATATCTGTGTAGCATTCAAAAATTATTCTAAGACTGGCAAAAGTTCTCAGTACTTTTAAGAATTATGGTCCTTTCCAACCCAAAACCATTCTGGGGTTCTGAGATTTTCCTGGCCTGAAGATCTCTGCCCTGGCAGGGTGTTCCCATGATTTGGCTCCATCACTGGATCGTGCTCGAACTGGCCTGTTTGGGGAAATATCTGTGACCATCTGTGACCATCTTGCAAACACTGAAAAAATATTGAAAAAATGAATTGAAATTCCAGCTCAACTTTTAAGCCAAATTCAGCTGTCCTTTCGTTCTGGTCAGCCACAGTGAGAACACTCTTCTCTCCATGACAAATGAGATTTTCCTACCTCAAAAATTCCCTCTTCCTCCATCCACTTTTTCTCAGGCAAAAAAAGCCATGCAAAACCATTACTTACATTTAAGGCAGCCCAGCTATCACAATTGTATTTGTTGATCTATATATTTGTTAATTTATTTTCAAATTCCAGGAGTCAGCGAGAGTGTCGCTAAAATTCATAACTTCAGTTTTCCCTTTCTGATAACAGACATTTGGGGTTACTTAAATAGCATCTCTCTGGAATTCAAATGGTGAAGAAAAGAGAATTTTAAATCAATAGGATTTCCCAAACACTTCAGTTTAAACTCATAGTTCCTTGGTAAAAGTCTAGCGTGTTCAGCAGGTGAAAATCATGCTCAGTCCTCATCTTCAAGAGATGCCCAAGATTAGGGAAAAATTCTGTGTCTCAGAGGGTCAAAAATATTTTAACACAAAAATAAACATCCCATTTTTATGTATACAAGTTATTATATGTTATTATAATGGCCACATAATTAATGACAGCTTCTTTCCACCAATATTCACTAATTTTGAAAATTAACTTCACATTTGGGACCTACTCATGTTTGTTTGTTGTGAAAACCTCCTCACAGACATGTTCTCTTAGGATAAATATTTTAAAAATTCAATTTGAATTATTTAGTCATTTAATGAAGATGATTTTAGAATAGAATATTTTACTGTATTGCTTGGAATTAGTAAAGAATTTGCTGTGCAAGCAATGCAACTCTTAGATAAAAACAATACTGGGTGAATTGTGCCACTCAGTATGGCATGAATTTCAAATTTAAAAAGCCAGTGTTTTGAAATTAATAGCCACTGATGTTTCAGATTAGAAAAAATAATTCCAAACATGTAAACCTGAGAAATTCGAGGAGAGAAGTAAAGATTTGATGAATTCATATGACAGACTGAGATATTTAGTCAGCTCTAGTTTCAGGAGTCTGTAGCCTATAGGAAATACAGTCAGAAAATTTCTTGATAAATATATTCCTGAATATGTTTTTTAAATAAAACTGGATAAATCAAATTACATTCAACCCCTAACCTGCCCTAAAAAGGAAGGATAGTAGCTTTTTGTATGTTTTTGTATGAATGAATTGCTGGACAATAGGGAAGAGCTACATTAGCAGTTCTATTAGCAAAATAATTTTCTGACAGAAAAATATAAAAGCCAGCACTGCTGTGTAAAAAGAGAGAAATTAAACACAGACATGACAGGTCCACAAGTTTGCATTACAAATCCCATATCAAAACAAGACACTCAGTGCTTTGTAAAAACTGCATTATTAGGACACCCATACAAGGTAATCTTTGGGGGAAAAAGAAATCTAAAAGTAAATACTGCGTGGGAATGAATTTGGATTCTGTACATCCTAAAATACCATTTCAGCCAGCTATTCCCCTGGTCTAAATGAAGTTACTTTGATTACAAATATTATTCCAATGTGTGTTTCCAAGCTTGAACAGGCCTTGTTTGATGCTGAGCTTTAATAAAATGACAATGACGTCTTGAGTCCTTGGCAGCTCCACCAGCGCCTCCTGATCTGATTGGATGTGTCAGGGCAAAGGCTGTGAACATTTAGGGTTCATATCTTATTCACTCAGAAGTGGTTTCAGGTCACATTAGAGGAAGAGAAGTTGATTTATTTTGCATGACAACTATGAATTTTAACCAAAAGACACATTAATAAAATAAAAAAGGGCTTTTCTCTCAAATCACAGAGGCAATTCTTTCCTCTTCCTGAGGTCTTTTCTTGCGTTAGTTCTGTGTTTGTACAGTGCAAACTGATGGCTTCAGATGATACACAGGAGACCAGCAGCTGGTGGTATTTCTTGGTCTTTCCTTTGACTTTGACATGGTTCTGAAATGAGTGTGACTTTCTCTTGCTTTGTCACACAGCTTCGATTCCCATTTTGTCTACAAAACAGTGCTTCCCAGGAAGAACCAAAGGAAGAGAATGGGAGATGAAAAGCTCACAGCTTTGTCCCCCGCAGTCAGATGTAGTAAAAGCTTGTGGAAATTTGTGACAAACTACGGGAACTCACACGAGGCACTGGGAAATCAGTCTCATCAAAGCTTGGCTAATTGTCAAAACAAAAATTAGTGATCAAAAAAACCATTATATTACCACGTATGTAATTGTGATTTATGAAGACTTAGACAAAGACCATCTTCCCACACAAGAAATTAATGGACAATATTAGTTTTACCATCATTGACATTGTTGGGAAGTGTGGATGCCTAAAAATTAGCACCAGAAACATGTCTCCATTAATTACAAATTCCTTGGGCCACTTTCTATTCCAAATCAACTATGATCTTCCATCGGCCTGTTATAGAAGCCAGGCTGGAAAGAGCAGGAATGTTAAATAGTTAAAACTAGCAATACATAATTTTAGATAACTTCTCCAATGCTTTGATCTTAAATTGAATTCAGTCTGCCATCAAGATGGCATCAAGTTTTAATGTGAAACGAGTGGGTTACTGCTATCATAATTGTAAAGCACAGCGCTCTAATTTTTGGTGACTTAATGAATGCAAATCAGTTAAAAACAGAGACTGTGGAATCACATGGGAGAGTGCTCTTTTTTTTCTTAACAAGTTTTTGTGCTTTAAACTCTCTATTTGTGTCCTTTCATTAAAATCACCTGAACAGCTTATAAGTTTAAATGAAAAAAAAAGGCAGAAAGGCACAGGAAAGCACGTGCTTTAATCAGAATGTATTTTATGACCCAGCAGCTCCTGTAAGTCTTTTAGATTTTGGAGGCTGTGAAGTGACATGTGTAAATGTCCCTCCCAGGGGAAGAGAAGCAAACACTAATTGGGGTATTGACAGGTTTAAATGAAGCAGAAACACATGAAGAAACTCTGGCTCCAACAAAAATGAGTACTGGGGAGCGGGGCATGCCGGGACATTAATGGTTTTCATTCACTGTTCACTCATGCAAGTAAATATACTTTTAAGCACGGTGACCTGGGTCTATAACAGCTCAGTTCTGAGCTAAAAAACCATGAAATACTATCTGCTGATGTATAGGAAAGAGAGCTCTGGTAGAACCAGTCTCCTCTAGCTGTTCAGAGGGAATTATACTTTTGTTTCCTAGATAGATGCAGATAGACCAATATCACCTGATACTGTGATGGCAGGAACAGAGTCAAACATATTTAAATCAGCAAGACACAACTCTCTCTGTATTTAGCAGCCAATCTCTATATGAGTCCATTAGCACAAGGAATATAAATATATGTGTTTTCTGCATATTAACACTGACAGAGAGGTGTCATTGCCTTGGATGAATATCCAAAAGCATTCACCTGGCCACAGGGGTCAAGCATGTTCATAAAACCCATCTGTGGTTCACCAGAACCTGTCTTCAGGCAGCTAAAAATTAGTCACCCAAGTTAGTCAAATGAGGGCTTTTTCTGTTGTGGACATCGAGGGGTCAAAAAAAGACCTTCCAGAGGGTCATTGGTCTTAAAGATGACAACCACCTTCTTACTGATGATGAAAGGACCTCAGAGTGAGCTGCTCAGACTTGGAACCAACCTTCAGAAGTCCAGCTTAAAGTCAGGGAAATCAAGTGCTAAAGGTCTTATCTTAAACTCTGCATTCTCTTAGCTAAGGTGGTTCAGGATGTTAATAAATGCTACAATCCCAGGAAATACAGGAAAGGAGATTCAACGAGTGAGAATAAGATCCTAATAAAAAAGCTCTGAAGATATTTATTTTAATTTTATCTGGTTTATCCAGTAAAAATTCTGCCCCTTTTTAGAGACACCATCTGGGAATAGTTTAGGAATGGTCTGACCACCTTGGTCTCCTTGTTTCTGCAAAACCAAAACCTTAATTCTTGATCTGTTTTATCTTTTATTTTCCTCTATGAGCTCTAGTTTCTACTTTTACTGCTCAGCACGCCAGGAGTTTCTAGATGGAAAGCAAATCTCAATAAAAGCAGAAAATTTCCAAAAGAGTGAGGAAGCATCTTAAGGGCTGCACAGCCTAGGAAAACTGATGGGTAACTGGTGTTTAATACCTGTCTCATGGAAAGAAGGAATTACTAGCAAAGAGAAACAAAGAGGGTTTAGAGAAGGACAATATTTGTAAAGTAAAGATATTCAGTGTAATACTTTTTGAGATACAATCACCCATAAATTAGAAGCAGCTCCTACAGCAAAAAAAAATCAGAAAGGAAAATTCTTGCCTTTATTGAATCTAAAATTAGGACCCTTCTTTGGGAATTTGTTGGGATTTTTACATTCATTGTTACCATGTCTTTGCAGTGTTTTATCAAATCTGAAGGCTAGGCCTTTGTACTGAGCATTTTGGGTCTGTTTCACTGAACAGTTAATACACTTCCAGACAAAAGCAGTGGCTTACAATTTGGCTCCAGCGTCCAAACGTCTGAGGCCAGAGGAAGAGGACCCTAATTTGAACCTGGATTATAGTTATTTTGGCTCATTCAGAGCTGCCAATGTGCTCATCCAGCTGTGAGGCAGAGAACAGCTGAAAAGAAGTTTTAAAGGTAAATTTTACAGTGCTGATGTTGACAGTACTTTGCTGTACAGGAGCCCCAGAGATTTATCACCTCTATAACTTGGGTCAAGGTGTTTTTGTGCCTGCATGTGCCCAGGCATGTGTGTGTGAGTGAGTAAAAAAAGGGGGAAAAAACCCAGTAAATATTTTCCACAAAGTCAAACAAGGAGAATTATTTCATTACCTGGATAAAAAAAGGACAAAGCAACCCTCATCACCTTCTTCCCTTGACTTTCATCTGCCCTGTGCATCTCTCTTTTCAATATGCTCTTAAAAAGAAATGTTTCTGTTTCTCTGGAGACCATTTTTACCCCTCAGCCAAGGGAAAGGACCATAAATACTCGTGTTTGAGGCAGGAGTAAATTATAGCCATCCATCTCATGGACAAAGCGTGTGGCACAGGGCTGGGGGTCACTTTCCTCCACGGTCCCTTCCACAGCGGCAACGTTACAAGGAGTTCAAAGGACTTGGTTTATATATATTTTTTCCCTTTAAATTGTGTTCCAAGGGAATAGAAACTCCCATTACCTCTTCCACGTGCCCAAAAGCAGAGGCCAAAATGGCACTGCTGATAATGTAACCACCAGGAAAGCGAGAAGAAAGTCGTGTTTCTAAGCCAGGTTTGACATATTGTAGATGACAAATGCTGGATGTGATAAATGAAGCAGCTGGTTACAAGGGCAATATGAAAATGCTTCTTTGATTTTTTTTTAATCAGATTGTCAAAATGTTTCTTTTTTAATCAGATCCTTGAAACACACAAACACAAAAGCTGTGCTTAGATCTAAGCTTTCTCCCTAAATGATTAAATTATCTTCATTTGGCCTTAGGAAATCCAGGAGGTTTAAGGGCTGATTTGGTCATTCTGGGTTTTGTTTTTTGAGAGTTTTAAATTATATTTCATTATGAAAAGAATAATCACAAAGGTGTAGTGTGAGTTTTTACACTGTATAATAACCTTATCAGTCACACGCCCAGGGGGATTTTATGTTCAAGTTTTATTGCTTTTTCTATGATACATTTTAGAGTTTCTTGTAAGTTGGTAGGATGATTTTTAGAATCACTCCTGTTGGGACTTTGGACTGTAAGTTATTTTTTTTTAGAGAACAGCTAATTTCTTTGACCCAAAACTTTTTACGAGAACGTGGTCTCTTTGACAAAAGGAGTTTCTGAGATGGGTTTATTAGCTCAGCATTCAAAAATCAGGCCAATATGCTCACAGCATCTTCAAAATGCAAATTCTGGCAGAAAAGGAAAAAAAAGCTACACAAATTCATGAGAATTCTAAAAACTGAGTCTTTTTTTCAGCCAAATAATACTGGTGAAATCACCCAAATTCATGAAGCTAAAATCACTGTAAGGGACATGGATTTCTTGGTCGTCACCTGGGAATACATTTCCAGCTTTTTAATTCTATGAGGAAATTAAAGAATAGTTTTGCTGAGTAAAATATAAAACACGAGGTTATGGTGTTATTGAATCAGAGGCAGAAACTTTCTTATTCATCATGATACAAAGTTATCATTAATTTCTAGTTATCTTTTAGTCAGCTTCTTATTTAGTGAATTTCCCCATGGATGAATTTTCCTATTTCTTGCCAAAAAGAGACTGCAGGAGTGCAGGGCAGGACAGTCTCGTGTTGTAGATTCACCCTGCTCCTCCTCTGCAAATAACTGCTCTGACCAACCCCTTTTCTGTAGCTGTAATTAAAAATTTATCACATTACCTAAGATCCTGGAAAAAAATCATCCTGAGATTCAATCTGGAGAAGCTCTTGCATTTCTGCTCTCTCTTAGCTGATGGAAAATCTGGCTGTTCTTCGGAATTTAGCATGAAAAATCCCTCGCTATTGAAGTGCTACACCTTAATCCCATAGAGTTTCACTGGGAATTCACAGTGGAAAGATGCTGGGAAATGATGTGACTTTTTGGCTTTCCTTACCAGTAAGATAAATTGAAGCAATAACTGCATCAGCAGGATGCCAAACTAATAACTGGATATGAATGTTCTGGAAAAGGAAGATGCTGCCACCGTCAAAGCAGCTGAAACTGCAGCTCCGAACTGGGACAAACCCAGTGGATTCCCAGCATTTCAACCACTTATGCAAAGAAAAGGGTGGTAAAAGCAGATTTTTTCTCCAGCCCAACTTATTTTCTTTTCCTTCTTTTCCCTCCAATAAATGGGTCATTGATAACATTGAGCAACTTCAGGATATCTTGTGGACATAATTTTGCCCTCTCAGTTCCTAGGAAAGAAAATGAAGGACAGTTCAACCAGCTGCTTTGTCCAAATTTCCAGATACAGCAACTGTCTAAAAAAATTTGTTCCATCTTCCTTTAGCATGGAATTCTGCAACTTGAATTACAGAAGTCTGTTTTGAAGAGTAACTACTGAGATTCTACTGCATCACTTAATCATTTAGGTTGGAAAAGACCTCCAATCAAATCTCCAATCTATTGCTTGCACACTTAAAAAAATGTGTAAAAATTAATATATATATATATATATAAAACAATAAGATATCTCCTCTGGATCAATCTTATATGGATTAAAAAAGAACATTTAAACGGCAAATTCAAGCATCCAAAATTTCAATAAACAAAATGACTGAGTCATCCAAGACATCCAGTGAGGCTGTTATGATCATGTTGGATGATACATAAATCACACAAACATTGTTTCCCCGCAAGATAAGTTCTTCTTTAGTACAGGGAGTACACGGTGCTCAGGATTATAAAGTTGGGGAATGATGCTGCTTCTATTTTTGACTTATTTTTGAGCACGCACTTGATTAGAAAATAGTAAATGAAATGAAAAGAAGTCCTTTGGCTAGTCCTTGCTGAATGCCACATTGGATACTCTCATTTCACACTTTTTCTGTGGCAAAATTAAGGATTTCTAGACTGTTACCTCCCACCTTCTTTGACAGATATTGTCCCTCACTTATTTCTAGGTGTTCAAATGGCTTTGCAGACTTGCTGAACATCCCTGAGTGCAATTGAGATCTTCCTAAAAATATGCCCTGATTGTCTATGCAGCAAATTATTCCTCAGATATGGGGTGTGTTTTCTGTCTTTGGAGGCAGCTACATATCCAGAAAAGATTTAAACCAATACTTCACAAAGATTTTCTGAGGATAACTTGGAAGCCTCTTAAAGTTGTGTGGTTCCTGAAATGCTCCTGTATTTATGCTGTGTACTTGACTCAGTTACTCTGTATGAGCAGCACCAACAGAGTGCCCAGAATTGGTCTTAAAAAGAACAGCTCATTAAGAATCTGAACTCCAGTGAATGTAAAAAAAAACTAAAAAAAATATATATATATATATATATATATAAATTCAACCACATCTGCAGCAATGAAGAAAGGAAAAGCCTTCTCAGCCCTCGGTCAGTTAAATGCATTCTTAATACTTCTGCTAACAAATAATAATCCATTGATTTTCCATCCCAAAGCTTGCAAAGCTGCTGGCAGCTCCAGTAACTCTTCCAGTTTCTATTGCCAGCTCTGCCAGTCTCTCATAAATCTCACTGGTCTCTTCCACCTCTCTCTCCAGGCTGTTCCCTGACTCAGATTTTGCCAGAATAAATTCTGGTAATGTCACACAGCTTCTCCCCGTCCTGCCTGAGGAGGCCCCTGTTGTGGTGTTTAATTGGATGGTGCTCTTTACAGGAATGGGAATTTGAGGCAAAGAGGTGAAAAAAGGGTCACTGGTAATTTATTGTACCAGGGCTGAGCGAGCTGGTAACTGCAACACTCTAAACCTGGATAATGAGTTTGTGGGGAGCATTGGAAGATTTGGTCCTCCAGGTGAAAAAAGAGAGGAATCTGAATCCTTATCTTAATCTTATTGAATCCTCTCAGGAAGTGTAAAACCGGGTCATCTGTCAACAATTCCCATGTCATTATTACTGGTAAGGAAAGGTATAATTCAAAGGCAGACTCTTGAGATGGTTTTGTCTTTCTCCTCTGGGATCGCTTAGAACCACAGAGTCCAAACATGTAAACTGTTACTTTAGAAACTTTCAGCTTTAAATTTTCTAAAATATTTGCATGTCATCTCTCTTGGGCTTGCTTCAGGGAGGCTGATTGGCTCATATGTATCTTCCATTTAAAGGAACATCAGCATCAGGACCACATACTTTTTGGAATTATCCTTGAATTGTAGAATGGTTTGGGTAGAAAGGGACCTTAAAGCTCATCCAGTTCCACCACCCTGCCATGGGCAGGGACACCTTCCACTGTCCCAGGCTGCTCCAAGCCCCAGTGTCCAGCCTGGCCTTGGGCACTGCCAGGGATCCAGGGGCAGCCACAGCTGCTCTGGGCACCCTGTGCCAGGGCCTCCCCACCCTCCCAGGGAACAATTCCTGCCCAATATCCCATCCAGCCCTGCCCTCTGGCACTGGGAAGCCATTCCCTGTGTCCTGTCCCTGCAGCCCTTGGGAATTGTCTCTCTCCATGTTTCCTGTGGCTCCTTCAGGCCCTGCAAGGCCACACTGAGCTCACCCCAGAGCTTCTCCTCTCCAGGCTGAACAATCCCAGCTCTCACAGCCTTTCCTCCCAGCAGAGCTGCTCCATCCCTCTGCTCATCCTGGTGCCTCCTCTGGCCTCTCTCCAGCAGCTCCACGTCCTCCCTGTGCTGGGCCCCAGGGCTGGGGCAGCTCTGCAGGTGGGGTCTCACCTGAGCGGGGCACAGGGGCAGAATCTTGATGGAGGAGCAAAGTTTGGGTATCACCCTTTGTCTGCCTTGTTACTGACGCCTAATTACTACAGTACTAATTACTGCATGACTAAAGTAGTATTACTGTTATCATCAGAGCATCTGAAAACAGAGTCTTGTGGATTACAAAAAGCACAGCTCTGGGAGATCAGGGTATTGATGGGTCTTCGAGGGAGCTTTGTGCCAGCAGGTCCCACATAACCCTACGGAAGAGGCAGCACTGGAGGAGGAAAACCTCTGGCATCTCTGTAACAAGCAGCCTTTGCTGTCCTGGGGAGAAATGTTCCACCTTTCTGTGCCTGCAGAACCCCATGGCTCTGGGCAAGTATTTTGCACAGCTTCCTTCCAGCAGGAGAATAATCATGTTTTGCAGTTCAGTGGTGAAAGAAAAAACAGGAAAACCAAAAATATATAGCTCAATACATCACCACTTGCGGAGTTCAGGAGGAAAACTGCAGAAGGTGGTAGCACTGCCAGAATCCATGGATGGCAAAAAGGGGGAGTTCAGCCCTTGTTAGTGAATAGCTCTGCTCCCAGGAATGTCAGCAGCAAAACCCACAGGCTGGCCACAGGCTTGAAATTTTTGCTGCATCATGGCCAGAATGAAACTGAGATTGCTCAAGTGAGGCCTCATGGTTGCAGTTCTGGCCCCACAGAAGTCTTGAGGAACTCTGGCATTGACTTTCCTTGAGCAGGATTTAATTTGTTAAAATAAGAGTTACATTGGCAAGTTTCTTACAGTCTTAATACCCAGTCCTCATACAAGCTAAAAGGGAGGTGCTAAAGGAGAACTAAACTGTCGAATATTAAAAGAACTAATTCCTTTCTGTTTATGTTTAATAAATAAAAGAAAATAAAAATCTCCCAAGGTGCTTAATATTGCCTATTACTGTGCATATCCTGAATTCATGACTGATGCACTTTAATTCAGCCACAGGATATGCTTTAAGCAGTTCAGTGCTGCGTTATGTGCTGCACTTGAGATGTTTAAGATCTGAATTATTTGTTCTCTTCAGTGTCCCTCAGCTAATGAAAAATTCTGTCGTGATGGTATTTTTTATGACACACATAGCTGTGGCACGTGATAATTTCACAATCATTTCGAGACACCATGTGGTTTCTTTTGACATTTTGTGACAGGCTGTGTTATCAAGCACAATTGTTTGCACAGGAAACAACTGTAACACGTGGTCCTTGGGACATTATGTTATCTCCTGATAATGATGTCATTAACATGTGTATACTATAATTAATGACTACAAGAGCGATTCATTTGAGTAAGGCTTATGAATCCATTTCATCTAAAAAGGGAAAGAAAACCTATAATCATTTGGGCTCAGATCCTGAAAGCTACTTACTTGCAACCTGCTGCAGCTACGCTGGGTGACCCATTAATTGAGGCATATTAACCAAGAAGCATTTATTTCTCAGTTATATTACAGAAGCTTGGATTAGAATCATTACCATAATGATTGTTCTAATAGAGATCAGTGAGAGAAACAGGAACCTAGCAGTGCTCCAAACCCCTTTGTCACCCCATCTCCTACCGACGGGAGCCAGGAAACAATTACAGTTCATCAGTGTGCACAGTGAAATAATGAAGCTGGAGACGTGGAGAGCAAACCCACTGCAGCTCAGGCTGTCCCCTCCTGCTCCTGCAGCCCCAAGACACAAAACACTCTGCTTACATCCTTGTCTGCATAGAAAGCAGACTCTCATAAAGGCAGACATGTGGAGTATTTTTATATAAGAATCGCAGAATCACAGAGTGGTTTTGTTGCAAGGGACATTAAAGATCACCCAGTGCCCCCCTGCCATGGGCAGGGACACCTTCCACTGTCCCAGGCTGCTCCAAGCCCCAGTGTCCAACCTGGCCGTGGACACTGCCAGGGATCCAGGGGCAGCCACAGCTGCTCTGGGCACCCTGTGCCAGGGCCTGCCCACCCTCCCAGGGAACCATTCCTTCCCAATATCTAACCTGAATTTCCCCTTTCAGTTAGATCCCATTCCCCCGTGTCCTGTCACTCCAGTTCCTGATGAATTGTCCCTCTCTGGCTTCCTCGTAGATTTTTGCCATCATATCTATGGCAATATATTTGATGGTTCAATGTCTTGATATAAGTCCTGCCATGGTTTTGATGTAATGTCACCACAAACTCAATCCTGCTTCTTACTGCTTAGAGCTTCCTAAGAAAAAAGGATATATTCGGACTCCCAAAATTTGCTTTCAAGCCTGATAATCTACTCTCCTCCCTCGAGGCTACACAAAATGCACAGAGATATTTTTGTGTTATTTTGATTTTCAGAAGGTTCTGTTTGGGCACGCAAAATATTTTCATGGGGATGTTTTCATGCAGGAGCAGCCACACAAAAATAGCTGCGGGTGAATGAAATTTCGAACCTGCCACAGATACAGTCCTCAGGAAACCTGCCTACAACGTGTCTAAAGAAACTAGGATGAGACTGGATCCCTGGGAAGATGTTTGAAAATTGTCTCTGTGCAGAAAAGCTACAACTAATGGAGACGGATCCAGCTGGATCCTCCAGAAAGATTGAAAAAAGGACAGGAGGGAGCCAGGGAACCATGAGCTGAGCTGCTCCTCCCTAAGCCTAAATTCTGGATGGGGTTCAAAGATGCGCAAAGCACCAGCTGGGCTTTTCCAGAATAGAGGTGGTGGGATATTTTCTTGCAAAACAAAATCAACAAACTCTCATTTTTTAAGAGATGCTGCTGCATTCTGTTGGTTCCTTCTCTCTTTTGTGGACAGCACTCCAGAGGAACCAAGCACACCCCTCCTGTCCAGGTGTTTCAGAACTATGCAAAGTCAATCTCTTTGACTTTATGTCTTGGGGTGACTCTATCATGTGTATCCCCTATCATGCTCTATGCCCAAAAAGTAATATTGTGCCTTTCCTGTGCCTTTAAACTGAGCTTGAAAAAAAAAACCCAGATGAACTTTCCAAAGCAGCTTCTCAAGGACACAGAGATTGCACTCCTCAGTGTTGTCTGGCTGTGGAAGGCACGAAGGGAGCACCCTGCTTGCTTTTTCTTCAGCCAGCTGGTTTTTTTTCCCTCTTGGTGTGAGACGGAGAGCTGAGTTTTGTTTCCTGGGACTTTGGTTTTTTTCCCTTCTTCTCTTCTGAACTGTTTCAACAACATCAGAACACATCAGGAGAATTTTCTCCCCGAGGCCCGGGGGTGGGCCCACGCCCTCACCGACCAGCTCCGAGGAGGAGAGAGACCACACCTACAGAAGGACTCTGAAATCTTCCCAGGTTTCTCTCTATAGCGGGGGTTTCAATTCACTATTTAGCATCATTATCCTTTTCCTGTGTGTTTGTTAAAATAAATAGTTTTTATCTCTTTCACTTTCCTTCGAGGAAAAATTTCTTTTTTCCCGAACCCTGTGGGGGGAAGGGTGGTTGCAACCTGGTTTTTCTCTCAGGGGCTATATTACTAGATTTTGGCCAAACCGGCACACTTTAATTGCCTCTTACATATGGTTTCCATGGAGTGATCCATGGATTATGAGTATATTGCACAAATAATTATTTATATGCACCATTAACTTTGCTCTGAGGCTTGAAATACTAAACGTTTGCACTCAGTAGCCTTTCTTACGCTGCACTCCAGAATAATCATCGCTGGATCAGCTTCAGTGTGCACTAGACTTTTTTTAGTTAAAGTGAATAAAAAATAACAACATGCATTTTCATGACGTAAGCTAAACATATTTTAAAAGACAAGAAATGCAAAGTCAGAATTTCAGGAATAGTAAATTAGAGCAATAATTTCAGGAGTAGTACGTTAGAGCAATATTAACACCAGCTGATGTAAGAGACATTACAAAGGAGTTAACCCACAGAAATCACTCTCTCTACCTTAAAAAGATGTTTTATCTGTATTTGTACATGCATGTTCCATACCTGTACTGCTGGATTTAAAAAATACTGTGATTATACTAAAAATAAGCAAAGTATGATTATTCCTCCGAAACAAAGCTCCTGATTCAGAACCAAATATGCTTTTTCTTCCAGGCAAAACATAAGAGTTGGAAAACCTAATCTTGGTCTACAGGAACCTTATACAAGTCAATGTCTACAATTCAGATATTACTCAGTTTTAATTGCATTGTTTTTATAATTGTTGATTATAACATCCTTTATAACAACACCTGAAAAGAAAATGCTTTCTAAAGGAGAAATAAAACCTCTATACCCCTACAAAACTGGTGGGGTTGTAGACCCAAACAAGGAATATCTATTAAGTGTTTCTATTGCAAGTACATCACAGGCTTCATTTTGGAAAAGCAAAAACAACTGAAAAACTTGCACATATTCAAACCAGGGATATCAGAGCTTTCTGTAAATTTAGAGCTCTGTCTTGATTCAACAGTTGGAGGCAAACATGCTGATAAAAAGGTTATTTCCAGCAGAGATAAGATCTATACCTTTTAAATGCTAAGCAGATTGGCCTAACATTGAATGCTGCACAAAATTTAGCTGGAAAACGTATTTTTCCTGAAAATATTCAATGGAAACAACATGTCCAGGGGTGCTATGAAGTTACTTCCCATGGGGAAGGGAAGGGAAGGGAAGGAAAGGAAAGGAAAGGAAAGGAAAGGAAAGGAAAGGAAAGGAAAGGAAAGGAAAGGAAAGGAAAGGAAAGGAAAGGAAAGGAAAGGAAAGGAAAGGAAAGGAAAGGATTTGAATGAGTAAAATTTGATTTAAAGCAAACAGACAATTTTTTCCTCCAGGTCATTATTTCCATAATGACAACTGTGTCTGTCTAGGTATCCAATGGTACTTGGGGAAAAAAATCCACTTGTTTTATGGGGAGAGACAAAAAGGAGCACAGATTCCCCCGACTCAAACCAGCTAGATGGTTTATAACACTTGATACAGTCTGACTTCCCCTTTTCTGGGTACGAAAGCAATTTATACAAGTGTGAGAGTGCAGCTCCTCAAGGTCACTCACATTTCAGCATCTTTGAAACGCTCCCCTGGGTTAGTTTACATCACTCTGCATGAGAAATAGGCTCATGCACTGTTAAGCTGAGCTGCTTTGGTATAAGCAAGCTGGAAGTATGTGACAGATCCCTTAAAAGTACTCAAACTCCTGTGCATTCCAAGCTAAAATATCCCTGGATGGCCCCAAGTTAAATCCCTGGTGCTTCCAAGTTCCTACATTTCACAGGTTCAGCTCGCTTGAACTCAAGAGCTGAAGCAAAATTTGCTTCAGGTTTATGTTTTGGGCTTCATCTGTCTGTTCTCTCGTCCCCTGCTTTTGAAAGAAATTGTAACTAAGCTGCAAAAAGCCAAGTCTTGCTCCAGAAAGTGCCCACGTGAGAGGTTTATAGTTATACAGCTAAGCCATGATGCCATTGGAATGTGCTGGAATAATCAGCAAAGGAAGAAATAATCTTGAATATGGACAAGATCTAAGGAACTTCCTGGGAACTGCAGGAGACAGAATGTGTCTATTTAGATAAAAAAAGCACATTTGTAACATCTGAAGGGCTTGCTGGGTGTCAGCAAGGCCATGATAACTGCCCAGGTCTACAGGCCTAGCCCACAGCGAATGAGAGGAAATTCAACCTCTTTAATTGCCGGGTAATTACTCTGCATATCCCCCGTGCTCAGCAGACACTGGGACATCCAGCACAGCCCAGCAGCTGCCAAGCCACTGGATTGCACATTTGAGCCCTCTCATTCAGAAGAGAGGCTGATTTATTCTGCTCCTGGGCCTTGACAGGTGAAATAAGCAGATAACATGGGGTAAAAGCAAATCACAGCCAAGGAAAAAGTCATCCTGTCCAAGCTGAATAGTGCTTGTGCCAGCCTTCTCCTTCTGGCCAGGTTGTTCTCTCCTTGCTCAGTTTTTGAATACCTCTTTGAGCATTTTTGGGAGGTCTTCCACACTGAAAGGTTTAAGAGCCCAAAGGGAGAGAGTTCGCACCTCTGTGCAATGCATTATTTTCATTATATATGCAAATAAAACTCACAAGTCCTCATTCACAGCTGTCTCTCCACTGGTGAGTTGCCTGAAATACAACTGGGAACAGCCGTGGATGTTATAGGGAATCAGCAAAACTCCTGAGGGCACCCAAGGATTACTGTGCTCTCCTGTAATGGTCTTCCTCACTGTTAAGGTGCATTCCCATTTTCCTTAAAAGCCAGGCACCTCATTTAGCTCTTATTTAAATCTCAGACCTGGGCATTTAGCAAGTGGTAATTGGATTTTCCACAACAATATGCAGCCACTTACGGAAAGTCTGTTCTCCCTTATTTCAGCTCGGCAAGTCACCACTTAAAAATCTGATAGCAGGAGATTTGCCTTGCTCCGAGTGTGGGTTTATGGCTGTAAGTGCATGGCAAGGAGCCAGCTCGTACCAGTTGTAAATGCAACATTTAGGTTGCATTGCAAAGTAAGACAAAAATCCAGCAGAGTGCTGCTTTCTTGCAGAGCACTCACAGTAACAGGCACTTACTTTAAAAGCCAGTTTCGAGATAAGACGGCAGAAGCGAGATCCTGCTGCACTATTGTGTATGTACATGTGGGCAATTACCCAAATCAATGGCTAGTAATTAAAAGCCAGGAAAAATAATCATCTAACAGATGCTCTTTCTACCGCTCTGATGATTTGCAGCGAAATGGATTTATGCAACAGCTCTATTTTCTGCCTCTTTCTCATTTTGTGATCACAGGTTTATACCATCTCGCTTTCAGAAATGACATTTGATCCTTCGAATCCTTTGCCCTTTGCAAGGAAAGAAATGGAAGCAAGAGAACAGGATTGTTTCTCAGGTACTTATCTATCAATATGGCAAATCTATTAGTAGAAAAATGTTCTTGTTAGGTCACTGATGACGTGATTTTAGAGTTTATTTTAACTAATATGAGAAAAGTTCAGGATGGGGAAACAGAACTGAGAGAACTTGCAATACTGACCGAAAGCCAGGCCACTGACAGCAGCTGCTGCTTTACCATTCTTTCCCAAAGGATTAAATCACTTGCTGGAGGACTTTTTCTTAGAAGTTTAAGCCAAATTTTAAGACAACAACAAAACCCCCAAACACAAGCAACATATGTTTAATTTCCTAAATAGCCATCCCCTTTGCTAAGCACTCTTCAGCACATCACTGATTACATGAAAGACAACTGTGCACACACTACTTCTGTAAATCAGGGTTCTGAAGAAGAAATGGCTTTGGGAACAATATTTAAGATGCATTTTTTTAGGTTGATGTAATTTTAGGGATTAAATTTCACGGAATCACCCACAGAACCCAAGCCATTCGATGATTCTGTATTTCTGTGCTGTGAGTGGCCACACGTTCATGCACATAATATTGATGACTGAGGCCTTTAACTTCCGTGGATCAAACAGAGAAAGAGATCTTTTTGGCCTAATAAAATTTTTTGCAAAATGAAGTAGAGGAAATTTCACCAGAAGTTTCATTTGTAAAGTCAGGGAGTTTAAATGTCATTGCCAATCCCTGCACACTCTGGGCTGCTCCCACCATCACCTGAGAACACATCACCTTCTACAAGGGAATTTTTAAAGGAAAAAACTCTTTGACAAGTCACAAATGGTGGTTGGAGCTATTACATTTATTCCCTCCCTGAAGGATCATTTCCCCTTTCTGAATTTGGTGCTGTGCTCACCTACATCCATACCATTACACCACATTCTCAGGGGCAGGAATTTGTCCAGGTGGAAGCTAAACACCAAATAATTGATGATACAGAATCTAAAATTATTGTCACAAAGACACATAATTGCCTGGACAACACAGTTCCTGTGTGATCAAATATTCCAACTCAGAATTGGAAAAGAAAACAAAAATTGGATGTAAGACTGATTATTCAGTGGCCTGATGGAGACAGTTTAAAAAAAATGGATGGGGTTAGATTAATCATAAGTAATTAGGCCAACAGTAAGAGCTCATTCTTTCATTATCTCCTGGTTTGACAGACCAAATCGATTCATTCCTCAGCCCTGCAGGATTCTAATAAGATTTATCTAAAAATGGAGCCATGCTTCTTTAGTTATCTATACTGTGAAGACACTCAGAAATCAATTGCTGTGGCCAGAAGTGGACATTTCCTTTTGTTTTTGTTCCTCAAGAAAGATAAAAGCAACATATTCAGATTTGTTCAAGCATCACGTACCAGACAAATATTTGAATGTACAATGTGGATGGGAGCTCACATGCTGATGCAGTGGGCGATTCCTGCTGGTTAGGGAGGGTTATGGGTTGAAGGAAACCTGTTTCCCACAAAGCAAACAGATTGCTGAAAGAAAATCTGCATTTGCAAATCTTCTCTTCTGATTGTACCTGACATGCACAGCAGGAAGAGGTGTAGGAAGCAGAGCCTTGAATTGCCCTGCGTGCAGCATTTCAGCTTGCAGGCAGCTCTTCTTCCTGCCTTGCATTTTCTGCTCCTTTTGTGAGCCCACCTTGATAGAAATTTAATTTTTGTTTATGTTGATTATCACGGACTCTATCCACTGTGCTCACACTGAGCACCACTGTAGGATTTTCACAGAGAGATGTGAACAAAACCACCAGGCAATTTTTGAAAAACTATTTTGAAGATGAAAAGAAAGTACTACAAAAAAAAAAACCACAACAAAAAAAAGACTCTTTATGTTTGAAGGCAAAATTGCTTTCCTTAAATAAAAGCTTAAAATTGCACTGATGGAAGCAGTTATAAAAGATCATCTTTGGCTAATAGTGACATGTGATATTATTTTTTTAAAGAAATAAACTCTTATCCAAAGCATAAAATATTTGCATATAAACTACCTTTTTTACAGTTTTCTTTTGCTGCAGGAAAATTACACAGAAAAATGTAACTGATCTGGCATCTGTGTCACTTGATACTCATATGTAGTTTATATCCTACATATTTCTTCAGATATTGTGAAGTAATTTTTATTATTTTTATTATAACTCAGTTTAGGTTTTCTTACTTCACATTAAAGAAAAGGATAAACAATGTTAATAAATAAATACTCAAAATGAAAAGTTGTTAAAGAATCATAATGTAGGTCCTATGACAGCATTCAGTAATTTTTTAAAAAGTGACTAAGCTTTTGAAATGTAGGCTTTTTAGTGAAAAAGACAGTGGCTAAGTCATTCAAAGTGCAGAAGAAGCTGATATGTAAGAAGAAATATAATTCAAGACTCTGCCCTCTATTTTGGCTGTGCAGAGAGCATTCTGCAAGTCCTACACTCATATAAAATAATAATGGGGAGTTCTGAGACTTTGTCCTGCTGGAACAGGGTTACTTTCTAAATGAGATGTACCTTAAAGCTGGCAAGGCTGACATAGGCAAAAAGAGATGAGGGGAAAGGGAAAGGGAAAGGGAAAAGGAAAGGGAAAGGGAAAGGGAAAGGGAAAGGGAAAGGGAAAGGAAAAAGGAAAGGGAAAAGCACAGCACTGTAAGAGCTACCTTTTCTGAAGTGGAAATAGTCACGTGTACTGCACATAGACACTAAATTAATTTACATCCCACTATTGCTTTACAATGCTCTCTTGATTTAAGTTTATTCAATCTTTGTTAGCAAGACATAGACCCAACTTTTGATGACATTGCAAATATAAAAATAAGCTGCAATAGATCCTGCATTCACTTCCTCCCCCAGAAGCCAATATTAAACCCATCAAACACGCTGCAAACAACTCCCACCTCACAAATGAAACTAATGTGTTCACAGCAGTATTTGTATTTTAAAATGCTACTCAGAAAAATTAGTAAATTTAATAGCATGAAAATCCAGGTAAATGTAGAGATCTAAGCTTTACATGCCCCTGAAGGTAAATATTCAAGAAAAACCAAGTCTGTGTATCTATGTCTATGCTGCATTTGAAAACAGTTTGATTCAGATAAACCAGTAAGCGTCACTACTGGATTGTGGGTGTGGTTAGTGATTAGTTATTACTCCTGTACCACAAGGACTGAAGAGAAAAAAGAAATAACTTATGAGGACACTGTCCTAACACTATTTGTATTAGGACACATTTTGTGCAGCTGACTTGGAGATTTAGAAGCACTTCGTAATTTTAAGAAAACATCAGAAATAAATATATTTAATGAATTTTTATTCTATTAGAGTGGTGTGTTCTGACAAGAATTTCTCGGATAAATGTCCAAATGTAATTACTGTGTTCTCCTCAGCACAGCAGGGCCAGGGAGCTCCTGGAGCGGGGCCGGCGGAGGCTGCGGGGCTGAGGAAGGGCCTGGAGCATCTCCGTGCCCAGGAAAGGCTGAGGGAGCTGGGGCTGCTCAGCCTCGAGAGGAGCCCCAGCTGAGAGGGGCCCTCGGCCCTGGGTGTCCCTGGCTGCAGGGAGGGCTCCGAGCAGGGCCCGGGCTCTGCTCCGGGGCCCAGCAGTGGCACCAGAGGGACGGGCAGGGGCTGAGCCCGGCAATTCCCCTGCACAGGAGGCACAACTTCTGCCCTGGGCAGGGGCTGAGCCCGGCAATTCCCCTGCACAGGAGGCACAACTTCTGCCCTGGGCAGAAGAATTGTGAGCAGTGACAGGACGGGAGGAAAAGGCCTGAAGCTGTCAGAGGAGGTTTAGGCTGGTTATCAGGGAAAGGTTCTTCCTCCCCAGCAGGTGCTGGGACACTGCCCAGGCTCCTGGGGGCCCCGAGGCTGCCAGAGCTCCAGGAGCTTTTGGACACCTCTCTCAGGCACATGGTGTGACTCTTGGGGTGTCCTGTTCAGGGCCAGGGGTTGGACTGGATGATCCTTGTGGGTCCCTTTCAGCTCAGGATATTCTGAGATTCTATGATTCTAAACCACCAGTAAGAATAATTTCCAGAATATTTCCTCTCAGCTAAGAACATTCCAGGATTACAGTTTACTACATCTGAGCACAGTAGGGTTTGAAGAATGGTGCCAAATACAATACACTGAAATTTGTACTTTCTCAATGATGGTTATTATGAATGGATTATCTGTCTAGCTGGTATCAATCCCTGCCACACCACCATCTCAGCTGAAGGAATAGATCAGATGTTATTTTCCAGTCTTGTTTCAGCAGTGTTTGGAGACAGAGGAGCTGCAGCCCTGGATCTGAAATGATCTTTGTGGCACAGTTTTCTGACCACAGTTGACCAAACCTGGACACAGAGTTCATTGCAAACTGACAGCCACTAACACCTCTGAATAAAGTGATAGTTTAACAGGACACAAGAACTATTAATATTGGGGAAGGAGAACATATTGAAATACCTGTGGTATATATATTACTAATCTGTTCTGTAAAGAGAGAAAATAAAACAGCAGCTAGAGTACATATATTGTGAATTCCTTCCTTTAGGAGGCTTTCTGAAAAATGTGATAATTTGAAGGACTAAATCGTCACAACTTTCTTAAACTGGCAATTTTTCAGGAAAGCCTCAATAGTCTGTATCCACTATGAAAATTTCCACAGAAAGGAAATTTCTGAAAACTTCTGAAAATAAACCTCACCCATGCTTCCTTTTCAGTGTTGTCATTTGGGCATCAAGAAAGCTGAAAGAGACAGCTATTTTTGGAAAAAAAAAAAAGGCAATAAATATGATACTGCTGATACAGCAGAGTCTGTGTGCACTTTTGGGAGAAAAATCTGCTTCACCTTTCTACTGGAAACATTGCTGTGCAACCAGCCTTGAAGAAAAGAAAAAGGGCTGCTGCATTCTTGTTCGAAAAATATTTTTTAAAAATAGAAAAGAGAAAGAAAGAGAAAGAGGTTCTTACCTCTCCTCTTCT
The DNA here is from genome assembly GCA_013397725.1 of Rhagologus leucostigma. Lineage (NCBI taxonomy): Eukaryota > Metazoa > Chordata > Aves > Passeriformes > Rhagologus > Rhagologus leucostigma. The sequence goes on from VZTD01004778.1 coordinate 888,834, forward strand.
CCTTAAATGAGAGCATTGCAAAGATTTGCATACAAACCCACTTGAGTATTTGTGCTGCAGCACATCTGGCAATTATCTTACAAGAGAATTGCCACGGGCTTGGCATTACCGAGAGGAGCAGGGAGCATTTGAAGGCACGGAAGAAAAGGGATATTCCAGCCTTCTACCAGCTACCTTGAACATACTTCATGTTTAATTTCCCTCTGTTGCCAGAGGCGCTGTGTTGTTATGACAGCTGATCTGCCATGGAATAGCTGTAAAGGAAAATCAACAAAGGATCGCTCCAGCGATTCTCGGCGCAATTTATCGGCGCTCGTGTCTGGCGGCTGCTGCCGCCTGTCGGGGTAATGACACATGATGGGTGATTAAAGTGCAAGTCCCTAAATCAAAGCTGTGCCAGCGGTTTGAAGAGGCAGAAAACAGCATTTAGACCCCTGTTCCTTTCTCATTGTGGGAGGACCTCATTAGGAAAAAAATGGGCTGTTTTGCTAACAAGAGGGAGCGCTTGCATCCAGGGAGATCTCTTGTGTTTCCAGGATTCATTCCGGGCATCTTTTAGACTGTGCATTTCATGAAAATACACAATTAGAGTCATAGCATCATGGAGCAGTTTGGGTTGGAATGGACCTTAAAGATCATCTAGTTCCAACCCCCCTGCCGCGGGCAAGGACACAAAATGAAAACATGAAGAGCGTTACAGTTCATCACCTCCAACTTGGAGTTGAACAGTTTATTCACAACCTCATATTTAACACAGTTTTTGCCTTTGTTTGCCGAGAAATAGGTGGTAAAAGAGAGAGAGCTGCCTGTCATGAGGGCAAGGGCAAAGGTGGGCAAGGGCAGCTCACCAGCTCAGCAGAAAGGACTGTTTGAGACATGAGAGTAGTTTCAATTCAAGGAAATTTTTTTTTTCTTTGCTTTTGCCCCACTCTTTCACTCTCAGGACACATGCCAGCCATCCAGCTAGAGATTTTTACCAATTTTGGCCAAATTTGTCCATTTCACAAAAGTGTACTCTACCTGAGATAACTGCAAAATAAGGATGAAGAATCAAATACATGAAAAAGCCTTTTTTTAAAAAAATATGGCAGAAATGTCAGAAGAAGAAATTTGTAAATCAGGACATGCAAAAAGAGAAGGGAACTTTCGTCTTGTTTTGTTTTTCCACAGAAAATAGTATTTACAGACCATGGGACTGTGAGAAAAATGGAGCAGAGAAAGATTAAGAAAGATCAAAATAACTGGGCTCAGGTGAATTTGACATAGCATTATTGCTGTCCTTCTTATAAGTGTTTTCTGGAGGTATTAGAGACAGTGATTTTAAGCTCCCTTTAGCACATATCATGGATAATCTATCTTTGCAAGTGTAGAACAGGCAATGCCACCCTTACTGACACCTTGTGGGATACACGCATTTTAATGAGAAACTGACTTTTCAGACATAAGGGAAAGTAGCAATCGGGCAGATCTCAACATTCCTGTGCTCTCAGCAAGGAATTATTTTCCCAAAGACTAAAATGAGCATTTAGAGGCACCCTGGTGAGCAGAGCACAGCGAGTTCTCCATCACAGCTTGCTGGCTTTGCTGCTGGTGTCGCAGCAGAGCAGACTCATTTGCCTGGTCACATGGAAAGTGCCCCTTTATCCTGCCTGGATAAAGCTTCAGAGGCAGAGCTTTCCATCCATCTCAATAAACAAATGCTGCAGTGCTTCAGCCATATGGTGGAACAACTGTTAGCTTGCAGTGGAGAAAAGAGCTGCACGCCATTCAGCCTCCATCCATATCCATCTTCGGGGTTTATTTGTGTTTGTAACTACTGTTATATTTTATTTCTTCTGTGGTAGCAGTTGGTTGTGTGATTGAGGTCTCTTTGCTCCACGAGCTGTCTGAAGATGGTGAGAAACAAATCCGGCCTGGAAGAGGTCATGGTCAACATGGACAAGCAGCACTGTGAGAGAGGCAGGGGCAGCAGAAACACGATGTGGTGCAGGAACAGGACATCAGTTTTACCAGGCTCCCTTTCCCAACCAGCCTCTTCTTCTGTTGTTCCATCAGTTCTTGTCATAGGCAACAATTTTTAAAGTTTTTTTTTTTGTTTGTTTTTTTTGGGGTTTTTTTTGTGGTTTTTTTTGTTAAAAAGTATGTCTAAGTGGTGAAACTTGGCATTAAAAGAATTAGCTGGGATTAGCATGTTCCTGCTGGAAGGAGCCGTGGATCTGACTGACAGCTTTAGGTTTATGTATTAAACACATATAACGCCAATAGCTAAGAAGCATATTTGAGGGGAAAGTGAGTGAAGCAATTCTGTTTTCTTGGCAGACAGGATTTGTTGGAAATGTTTTGATGATCAGATTAAAACTTGTCAGGCTCCACACTGTCATTGAAAGAAGTGATAGATTCAAGAAGGAGCAGGGCTAACATGGTTGCCTCCAACAGATTATTAACACATGAAGATGCATGCCTTAATGCAAGCTTGCTTTTCAGGAGGTAATTTTATCACGATACCATTCTATCATGTTATATATAGCCCCTAAAGTGGAATTAGGAAGTGTGACATTTATTCAGATGAAGGCAGGCAGGCAGTCTGTTTTAAGCAGTCATCTCTTCCCCTGTGACTCCCAGGCAACCTTTAAATAATTTTAGTTCTTCCCTTCATGTTAAAGGCTCATTATCCTTTACAGAAATTCTTCAGAAGTCTTCTCATCCCAAGCACCAGGAGTCATTTCTCAAGACAGCACTAGATTCCTTGTTCCAGATTTCTCATAACTTTCTAATATTGTGTGTCTTAGTGAATACGGAATTTGGGAACTACTTATCCTTGAATTACAAAAAGAGAAAAACTCACTGATCGTGATTTTTATGTGCATTCCTTGAAAAGAAAGGGAGAAGGATAATAGCTGCTAAATGAAAATTTTCTGTCCTGTGGTTCCTGATTCAGCATTGATGCCGGCAGCTTGTTCTTTTCACATTTCTGATGGTGTTCCTGAAGCCTCTTTCTTTTCCTCTCTTTCTTTTAGTCTTTCTTTTCTTTTTTCTTTTTTTTTCCCTCTTTCTTTGCACTCCCTTCTCATGCAATCTCCCTTCAACCAAGAAGTTGGTTTAGCTCCTCTGACATGAAGGTGTCGCTCAACAAACACTGAGGCACTAAATAAATGTATATTTGGAATTATTACAACTCCCCCTGTAGCACTAAGAGTTTGTTAAGCGAGCCAGGCTGGTTTATAGCCTGACATGGGTTTTCACTAAGAAAAAATCCATCAATTTTAGAGGTAGCAAGTCATGGAAATACATTAAATCAATTTTCATCCTGTCTATTCCTGAACTACCAAAACAAAAATTTTCCTACTCTTTTTTGACAACAAAGGTCAACATCTTTTTTGTTTAGATACAAGTGACAATGACAATTCTGGAGGAGTAAAATCAGCTCATTTAAGAGATTTTTTAATAAGATCTATGAAAGGTAAAACTTCATCCAGTAGTGTTATTAACAGAGTAGGTAAAACCTTCCATCGAACATGGAGAAGAACCTCCTGTGCACGAGAGGGTTTAAGTTCAGTGATGCTATCAGTGGTTAGCACCTGCAGGCACCAGGTATCTGTGGCACAAGGAACAAGAAGTGAAGGGATTAGGTGTAAAGGGGCTGCTGTCATGTTTCTGAGGGCCAGTCTAGTTTCACGATCAGAGACCAAATCCATTCAAGACACTCTGCTTTTTCTATCAGATGATTTGAGCTACTGCTCATGGATAGCCCACATATAGGCTGAAGGAAGGTGGGAAGGCAATTTGTCACAAGGAAGCCACAAGAAAATGCATCAATGCTAATCCTTGTTTATGTTTTGGAAGCTGTTTCTTACTCTGTCACCCAGAAACAACTGCACGGGCCAGGTCTCACCTGCTGCCTCTGCCTAAAGAAGACATTTAGGGTGACCTTGTGGAGAAGGATCAACTAATGCAGAACACTGTAAGTTTCATGAAGGAAGGCCGAGGTTTTTACCCAGAGGAGGACTTAACTTGAGGACCAGGGTCCAGGAACAGGCTTGTGGGGAGAATAAGGGAAACAGTGAATGACAAGAGAGATTAAAGGCAAATCCAGGCCTTCACTTTGGAGCAGTCCCCCTGACCAGGTGCAAATATTATGAGCCACAGCCACACCACCACAACAGGGGATCCAGCCACACCTGAAGCCTATTTCCCCAGAGCATCTTGTCCTCAACGAGAGTTTGATGGAAGCTAAAGCTCTGCCTCTTCCATGCTCACACCAACACCTTCCCAGTGCTCTCTCCAGCAGCCGTGCTGGAGCTGGACTGGTGTCAGTGTGGGTGTGTGAGGGGCACAGGCTGCTCCCTGCTATCTCAGAGCCAGAGGGGTTTTCATTAGATTCAAACAGCAACTGGCTCCCCAGGGAAGCTCCTGCTCTTATTTGATAAGGGATGCTCTTTTATCACACATGAAACTGCATGCAGTGATCAGTCAGTCAGCGTGCACGGCTGCCAAGCAGAGGGAAGCTGGCTCTTGGTAGAATATTACAGCAGTGCCTCACTCCTGCATGAAGACTGGCCCAAAAATGGCCAGTTCTGCAAACCACAGAAGCTGAAACTTCTACCAACCCACAGAAAAAGTGTGCAATTAATAAATTTGCTGGAGAGGTCATCATGTTGTTTTTTAGAAGATGAAGTCACTATGGTAAATTAGAGTGGAGAGGACATCTGAGGTAGTGGGACTTGCAAATTTTTTACACTTGTAAAATAACTTAGTTATTAATTCTCAGCAACAAAAAACACCCCTAAACCTAAACATTAATGGTCTAAAGTGCACTCTCCAACAGAGAATAAATTTGATTTTTCTTCTTTTCTGGAAAAAAAAATACTTCTCTTTACTTTCAAGGGCAAAACTTTTTCAAGCTAATTGGCATCCCAGAACTTCAAAGCATTCTGTAAATCTTCAAAAATCCTACAAACATGAAAGTACATAGTGTGGTGACCTCCTTCAATGCTGGTCTGACAGGTCCAGGAACATTTGGCATGCTGATGTGTCAACAGCCTCTTTTTTATTCTAGTGAGAAATTATGTTATCTCTACACCTTTTTTTTTTTTCCATATTATTTCCTCTATTTTTCCTGTGTTGATGTTTCAAGGAATTACAGCTGACATGCACTTGAAAACTGGATTGCTTTTGTCTCTTGTGCCTGGAAAGTACAGACAGGTTGAGCTTGTGTGATTAGATGGATTTTCTGAAAATTACCTGGCTAAGTCAAAATAACTACTGTGGCTGTATCTATAAAACCTTAGAGTATGTTGTAATATCTTGTAGTATCTACCAATAATAATAAAAATAAAAATAATAACTACCACCTACCTATAGTTTCCATATATCATATATTGAGAATTGATTGTCTTTTTAATCCATATTTCCTTCAGTTTTTGAGATTTTTGGCAATTGCTGTGGGTATTTCTTCTTTGTTACTGCTTTTTACTCCTGACCAACAAATTTTCTTGCTTTCTCTTCATGACTCAGGGATATCTTTCAGACCTGGTACAAATTTTCTTTTCTTCCTCTGCCAAACAAGGGTTTTCATTACCCATCCTAACTTCCAGGTGCTATCACACACAGCTGAAAGCCAAAATTAAATCAAAGCCGACAAATCCAACCTCTCCCCTCCCAACCCGCTTCCCTTCCCTCCAAACTAAGGATGCAGTAAAGACTTTTTTCACTCAATCTGGATCACAGAGAAGCGTTTCAGTTCTTACTTTTAACAGTGAGGTACATGGACTTGCTGACGTCTGCTCCCACATCATTGCTGACCTTGCAGAGGTAGTATCCACTGTCTTCTTCCAGCACATGTTTAATCAGCAAGGAGCCGTTTGTGAGCAGCTGGATCCGACCGTTCAGCGCGATCGGCTGGAACTGGGGAACCCCGGCACCTGGAGCAAGAAACCCATGGAAGAATGTTAAAAAGCATCTCGTATTTTTATTTTTAATAAGGCACAAACTAGAGCTTCCCGTTCTTAGAGGCTCAATGCAGCTGAGATGGCTTCTGACATGATCAGAACAAACAGAATGGTTCTTTACCCAAACTGAATTCATTACATGAAAAGAAGGAAGACTTTTGGAATGCACCAGCAACAACAATTTGCCCATACTAAAGGAGCACAAAGCCAAAGAACCAGGAAGGGAGAGAGAGGAAATGAAGATTTCCAGCCCGTTCATGGGTGAAAAGGCACATTTGTTGTACATTTAGAGGCTGATGAATTATTGACAATTACAGCTGAACAGTCATAGCAGTATGCATCCCTAATGCATGCAGCAAATGAATTTCTTATGACTGAGAGGGATGTCTGTTGTAGCAAACATGGCACACTCAGGGGACCTCTAGGACCTTGTTTATGAAACCCCGGATAACATGGAAAAACCACATCAGTGACTGTTTCTCTTGTTTCCTGCTACAGCTGATGGACTGGTGACACACAAAATCTCTGTTCTGCCATGTTTGCAGCCAGTATTTATTGAGACTAAGAAAAAAAACCTTAAAAATCCACAAAAAAATCAAAATAAAATAAGGAAAACAACAAAAAGCTCAGACCACTGATCAGACAGTTTTGGCAGCGCTATAAAAATGGAAGGTCCATAAAAACAGGAAGCCAAAGATTTTTGTATCAAGTTTGGTTTTAGGAAAGAACCTACTTTTCCTTGGAAATAAGGTACTGGGTGATTTAGGGAACAGGAAACAGGATCCTGCTGTATCATCACCTCAAGTTAAGGTTCCTCCAGCATTAGGAACTCTCTAAATATAGATTAAGACACATTTCTTGTAACAAAGGGGTTTACAACCTATTTTGGCAGCAGGACATGGGATTTTTCAGGGAAGTCAAAAGGTGCTCTTCTTCGATGGGGTTCTCTTACACCACTTTCTGTACACACAGTTAATATCTGTCAGCATTAATTACTATAAACAGTTGGCTGAGTCAACCCAGGAGGAAATACGGTGAATAAATATTATGGGGAATGATTTAGTATAACATAGAAAGCTGGAACAACCTATGAATACAACATCTAGAATATTAAAAAAGACCAGACATGCATATCAAAAATACTCCAAGTCCTGCATAGTTTGCTTTGGGAATTTCCACCTACACTGAAGGCTTGGTGACCAATACTGTGAAGTTAAAAACATTAAAATTATAATTTTTTCATAAAAATTCTGTTGCCATTGTTGATTTTTCACCTATTTTAGTCATATGCTTGTCCAACTTTTCCTTGTGTCAATTTTTTTTCTTTAACAAGCCGTTTTTCCTGTTATTTAGTTGGAATGCACATTTGTGCTTTACTATCTGTAGATGCCTTCCATTGATTGCCCACTCACTTCCCGTATTTCTTCACATGAAAAATTGTGGGAAGAGTTTAGTGTTCACAGAAAGGAAAGGGCTGATACTCCTGAGGACAGCTACTGGAAAAAACTGGAAAAAATTTTGTGTAGCAGTTTGCAAACGTTTCTTACTGTTCACACACGTTTTTACTGCTATTACAGCCCAAGTCCTTCCTGAGCAGGAGAGAATCTTATCCCACACATCTGCATGGATGATTCTGAAAGAGGACTTATCCAACTATTCTATCATTCCATGGTGGGTTATTTATCTCCCCACACTTAATTACAACTCATCTAGGTTGGCTTGGCAACCTGCTTCAGCACACAAACACTGCAAACCAGAATTACCTCTTTGTGCCCTATATTCAGAATTAAAACCCCATATACCACTGAGATTAATGGAATTTGGAACTCTGCACCCTTCTTGCAACAAACCATAATTTATCAATAAGAGCACAAATAGTCTTTAACATGAACTTTTCTCTCACCCTCTTTTTCTTCAAATACAACTTGGACTTACATCCTAAGGAAGCCAAAAATGACATGGAATATTACACAAAGATTTCTTCTCAACAGCACCTCGTTTTGTTTTTTAAGGAGTTGGCTCATTTAGGTTGGGTACAGAGTTTGCAGAATGTGTTTTTTTGCTAAAACCTACCAGAAGACAACTGGCCAGAAGACTCAATCTATCAGGCAGCACATTTTAATTAAAAAGCAGTCAATTTCCTATGGTTACTGAGGGTCAAGTGGGGCCACTTCTAATGCTCTGTTACACGAGAAGAAAATGTTAAAGCATTATGTAAAGCGCATACTAAATTACTGCTTATGTTAATGCTACCTGACCTTCCTTCTTTGCTGAAAAGATGTGATTGGCCATGTTATCACGAATTTTGAAGGGGGAAAAGAAAGAAATCAGCCAAATGCTGCTGGTGAACCTTGTGCTGAGGTTGTTTCAATTAAAGCCGTGTCTCTTTTCTCCCAGCCATCCCTTTCATCCCTCGCCCGCTGAGGCCACAGCTGACACAGGCTCACAGGCACAGCCAGGACATCTCCAGAGCAGAGCAAAAGTCCATCCAGCTCAGCCTTGTATGGGACAGTGGTCAGCACTTTGCTTGGGGAGATGATTTATGAGCTATAAAACGTGACTGGTACGTCCCTTATTGCACCCTGCCGCTCCCTGGCAATTTGAAGATTAAAACATCAACTTACGGGTCAGTGGGATGTTATTGAGCCAGAATTAGCCTGTCCCCAGTGGTCACCACAGGAATCCTACCTTTTGAGTACTTCCAGACGATGGTTGGAACGGGATAACCCTCGGCAGAGCAGTTGAGAATGACGGCTTTTCCGTAGATCCCGTCCTGGTCGCTGGGCTGGACCACAAACCTGGGGGGCACTGTGGGAAGGGAGCAAGGGGAGCCATGAGAATTCGGGCAATTTATTGGGCATCTCAAAATGGCAGAGCAGTCACATACAGAGTTATCACATTTCATAGCGAAAAGCAAAAATTAAAAGCGGTTTTTTGCTGATCCAGTAACACACTAAGGTTGGTTGTAGCAGATAATTCACTTTCTGTGCACAGTCTCTATGTATTTCTTGCCACACATGACAAAAACACTGGTCTTTACAGGATACCAAAATAAGTTTATAAGATCTCTCCATGGCAGAGGTTAAAAATGGAGTAATAGATAAATCATGTTATTGTGGACAGAAAATAAATGCTTTCTACCAAAGGTGGATTTGTCAGAGGTCTAAGAACAATTTTTTTCTGTGTTTGCTTTTTATACCATTGAACTAGCAAGCTTTAGAAAAAACCAATTAAATTATTTTGTATAAATAACCTTAACGAAAAATGCTTTTAATAGCAATAAAATCACTTCATGTAAATATGAGGGTGTTTGAACCACAACTTCTGATGGGACTTTGCTTTTCAAACAGCCAGAGAGAGGTTCAACACAACTTGCTTGCATTAAGTTGACAAGGAAAAGTCTTATTTCAGTGCATCAAAACACACATATTATTATCCCAAAGTAGCATAAAACCACTGCAGTGAGTCTTCCACACATAGGCAAGCACATATCTATTTATACATAAATAAAATAAGAGCTGCTTATCTCAAGGAAAAGCTCTACGTGTTCCAAATACAGGTACACAGTGAAGAAAGCAGCTTGTGACAATGTTAAGTCCAACAATTTGCCATGAAAGCCTGATCCTAAACGTCAAAGTCTCAATAAAACCTACACATTTGACAAAAACATGAAAAAGAAGCTGAAAGTTGTGAAGACTGTGGAAAATCCCACAAAAATGTTGAATATTAAAAGTGTTTAATGGTTGTATTAAGGTCAGTTAAGGTCACAAAATTTTGTTGACCTCCTGTTCTTTGGTTCAGAACATGAAGGAGTAAAGATCTGAGAAAAAAAAACAAAGGTAAATATATGTGTCCTTATCCTGCATGTTTTTCAGTTTTTCATTTCTCACAGAGCCACAGAGAGTGACTGAACATGTGACAGATTTTTTTCTTCTTAAATAAATTTGCGTTTTTTTTTACTTAAGTTCAGTGACACACTGAGATCTAAGGCAGCACAGATGAAATCCTAATAGTTCCTTGCTCTCCTCATCCAACTGCAAAATGTGAAGCCTCATGGATTCTCCAGGTCCAGGCAGTGCTGAATTTGTCTGAAAGTTGGGGAAGACAGAACTAAAGACCCAACCATCCATCCTTGCTCTGATCCACCCCACGAGCTGCCTCTTCAGAAGTGCCAGAAATTAACAAAGGAAGTCTGGCAGAAGGTTGTAGCACAAGAAAATGCAAGGGAGCACAGAGGGGGACCTCAGCACTGTAAATATTTTCCCTGGGACCTGATATAGTTATTAATGGCCATGAATATGGGACTAATTATCCATTGAGAAAATCTGTGCATCAGAAACACAGCAGAAGCACCAACGCTCTAATGTATGACCCTCAAGTTTTTTTCAGTACAAACACTCTCATAATTCACGCAAATATTAGCTCTCATTGTGCCAGTGTCCCAAGTTTTCCTGAAGGAGAAACTGGAGCTGCCAGTGTTGGTGTGGGCAGGACAACTCAGAGTTGAAGGTCTGTGGAAATTCTCTCTGCAGGTTCAGAGACCCCTCCTCACAACAGCTTGAGCTTTCCTCCTTGTGCCTCCACAATCCACACGCCCCTCTGATTTTCTCTTTCCACATTCATAGATACTGCTGCTTTTTAAAAAAGGACAACAATCCTCTGGAGGGCAAATAATCCCCCTAACTGGACCTTTTCCTCACTGAATCCTATAGCCAAAATGCAAAGGTGTTTATTGCCTAACTACAGATAGCTGTTTGGAACACAGCTACAAGAAACTAAGAAGGAACTAGCAGTGATAGAGGCAAGAGATGCTTCTGTACTAGAAAATATATTTGCTGCTGAAAAACACTTTGGCTTTCCAAATGGCTGCCACGCTGACAAACGTTTATTGTAGGTTATGTTAATTCACGATAGGTAAACATCAAACATGAAATCCCAGCAGCAACAGCTCTGGGCAATCATCCATCCTGTTCTAATTATCTACTCAGAGAAGACATTTGCTTCAGTAGCACCTCTCTCACTGCTCTGTGTTCATTTCATCCCCAAGCACACAATGAGGTATTTTCCAAGGCGGGTGAAAAAGCACAGTTAGTTGCACAAATAGATTTGATTTCGTACGACTTGGCACGGTGGCATCGGCTTGTTTCACCTTGGTAGCTGTAAGTAAATTTGTGTTTGCAGCTTCTGAAAAATCAATTACAAGCTGCTTATCCATAAAGAGAGATAAAAAACCAACGCAAAACATGAACCCACCGTTCTTACAGGTGAATGATTACAAAAGATGCAACGGAATGGCTGATAATTACTGTCCTCCTCTACCACTGAAGAGTGTGAAGAGTAGAATGTCTTTTAAAATCTGTCTTCCAATACAAAACTTCTGTAATTTGTTTTATTTCCTTTCTCTTTGAAAAACATTTTTTTTATATTCTTCATTTGCTATGGATGACACTGGCAAAAAGTGCTAATTTTTTCAGGAAATAATTTGTTATACTAAATGAGCAGGCATATGCAGAAAGTTCTGGAAAAAGTTAAGCAAGACTACTCAGTACAGAATAAGTGCAATCACTCTTTAAAATACTATTTGCATTAAAGTTACCTGCTAAAATACACTTTTTGTGTAATCGCACTGGGCATATATAGAAAAAAAAGGATGTATGCCAAGTGGAAATATTCTTTAAGCATTTCTATGGAAATTCTGCCACTTTCTTCCACATCTTTCGAGAACTCACAGAGATATCCTTGACATGTTGTGCCTTTAATGCTGACAAGCTCTGAACAGGGCTTTTCATCGCATTGATATCACTGTATTTTGGGTATATATAAAACATAAGTTTTTGCTCAGATATTCTTGGTAGTCTCAATTTTAATTATTATTTTCAACAGAGAACAATAATAGAATGGTAACTGCAGAAATTAAAATTTTGCTCTGCAGCTCCAGGACCAGGTGTACGGTTAGAAATCAGAGAATTTCCTTGTTTGGATCCATAAACAAAACTTACTTGAAAAAACTCAGCCCACACCCAGTAATAGAAACAGTTCCTATGTTCAGTAAAGCTTTGGCCCTCCTTTAGGACTGCTTATGAAAATGCCAACTGCTTCTCTGGTTTTGAAGACACAAACCCTTGACACTTAGCTTGTAGACTGCCAATAGAAATCAGAAGAGATGCTACAGCAAAATAAAATTACTCATTCAATGACCTTTCAATTGCTGTCTAGGTAAAGCCACGGGATTTTTCTTCTTATATAAATGATTAAAAAGCAAACAGAGCAGACCTTTTACATTTTTCTTTCTCCTTGCTTGTTTGCTTCTCAATTTTATTTCAATTTAATAACTTGTTCTGTGCTATGTGCTGCCATAGTTCAGAACACGATGCTGTTAACCACTTGATCTAGATTTTGATACTTAGCTTTGGCTGATAAACCTGTGTTCAGTTTTTCATTATCATTCAGGAGACCATCAGGCCTTAAAGAAAATATGCCTAGCAAGAATTTAACCAAGATAATTTGTCTGATATGTTTGAGTTAATAGAAAAAAGTAAGCAATGAGTTCTCCTCTCTCTTTAGTTGTAAAGGTGTGAGACTCCTCTGCTCCTTTAGAAGTGAAACGCTCTGAAACAGCTCATGAATGTGACTGAACAATTCTACTTTTATCATCCTCCTTGTCTCAGCAGCACTGTTCCTTGAGCCTGGAAAGGACGGCATTTAAAATTGTTTTAACAGTGAGTTTCTGGTAGGCTCTCATTTAATGCAGTCCACAGACCTGTGATGAGAAAGGAGCTGTTGAGTTGTTTAGGGTAAGAGCCGTAAGTTGACACATGCAAACTCTTTAATGAACTCAAAGGGCCTAGAAAAAGTATTTTCAGTCAATATTATGATTAGCAGTCTCAGGCTCTCACTGAGGGAAAACAAAGGATGAGAGTAGTCAGAATAGGACCCACCAGCACCCCCAAACCCTTCTGCCAGGGCTGTTCCATCTGCTCATCCCCAGCCTGGATCGATCCCGGGGATTGCCCTGACCCAGGTGCAGCACCAGCACTTGGCCTTGTTAACCCTGAGATCCCCACGGTCCCACATCAGCTCCCTGATTTAAGTTTGCTCTGTGTAAATCCAAGAATCCCTTCTGACTGTGCCAGGGACCAGATGCCAAACTCACACATTCCTTCCTGGAGTTCAAGTCCATGCAAGCACTCCTGGCTCCCAGCTACAGTGATCAGTGAATCACTCTGGAGGGCAATTCTGGAGGCTCCTAACACGAGCTCCTCTGGTGGGCTACTGCAGTGAGTTAAGAAATAATCTACGACGTTGGCCTGGAATGCAATGTTTCATTTTTTACATGGAATATTTGTACTTCACATTTAGATCACACTGTCAAAATGATGGAAGAAATTTAATCAGCCAAAGCAACCACTGATGTATTAATGAATGAGATCATTAAACACTGTACTTTCGCAAAGATGAACAGTTATTAAATTTGGTCATTGGACCTAAGGGGTCGATTTAGCTGGTTTAGTGAAACCATTTGCTCCGCAGTTCAAGAAAAAAGATGTACTTTTGCAAAATGAGACGGTGCCTAGTGGTTTGTGTTGACCAGGTTTGTCTAATGAGAACATTAAATAAGTGAATCTTTTACGAGTCATCTTCAAAGCCACGATGTAAACAGCAGCAAAGAAAGTCAATGAGTTTTGACACCATCTGACCTTAAATCTTCCCTCCCTGCTTTTCTGTCTCAATCTGCTTTTGCTGCATCACCTCAGCACCAAACACCACAAAGAAGGTGGAAACTCTCTTACTATCTGGAAAAATCAGGGACTCCTCACTGGGTGCCTAACTACCTAATGATATTCAACAACCTGGCAAGTGCAAAATGAAAACACATTTAAGGCACTAAATGCATTATGGGGGGTTATTAGGTATCTAAAGACCTTATCTCAATTTTAACTTACGACATGTTAACTTACTAACAGCAGACATGAAATCATGATTTATGCATCCACTACGATCTTTGAATTCCCTTTTCTGGTAGCATCAGAAAAATTTTAAACTCATAATACATTTATCAGCTTTTTCCTTTTGGTTGCCCATTAGAATTCTTTTCACTGCTTTTTATTTCATAAGTACTTCATTTTAGAAAACTCTACAGAAATGAATAACACATGATAAAGTGTATATAGATTTTTAATCACTCTTTAGAAGACAGCCTTAATGAGTAAAGTCTTGATTAATTCCTTGTGATGATTTAAGTAGTTGACAGAGATGATATTTTCCTAATTTCTATCTATGGCTCTCATGACAGGATCCTATCCTTTCCATTTTCTTAACAGCATGACTAGCAAACCAAGAATGTGTCAAGAAATGAAATAATCAAAATAATAATAACAACAATAATAATAATAATAATTTATGAGGTTTTGAGAGAATCTTCTAGCTGCCAAGTTTTTAATGCATTTCCAGAGGATCTGCAGACCAGGATCTGGCAGAGCACATGATTTTGAGAAGGAAAGCCCTGTATTCACTCACTTCTACTTCCTACCTGAAGCCCCTAAATGCAGTGAACAGGGCAGGCTTCTCCCAGTGGCTAATTAATGAGCTTTTAAAAGATATTCCATAAACATTAGGACTAATCAAGCCTGCTTCTCTGTGGCTTTGTATCTCATGTTTGAGAAGAGATTCCATTGGAACATTTCTTGTGTTGGCAGAAGGTTTTGCCTGTTTAGAGTCTCTGGTGTTACACCCAGTGTTTCTTATCAATCACCTCTTAATATGAAATTTGGAGGTGTTCAACTCCACTGGAGGTATTTTCCTCTCTTCCAATTAGCCTAAAATAGGCCAATAATTTGTGGAGAGAAGCACTGACAGCCCCCTGTCCAGAGCTTTTGGCTCCGTCTCCTTTCTAGGTTCTCACCAAGGAGCTCGTGGCAGAGGGAGCTGAGATTGCCCTGAGATCTTCTTACCCAGATGCTCCAAAGCTTTATTGTCTCACTTTCTCTCAGCTAGTGCCTTCCATCTCCTTTGTGATGCTGTTGAAGCTGGCCATCATCTTCCTCTGATATTTAAGACAGGGAAAATCCAGCCTTGCTGGCCAGGTGTTTTTAGGGCTCCTCATCACCACTTGGTTGCTTTTATAAAGCACAAAATAATTGGAACTGTGAAGATTTGCCACAAAGTGCCCACAAAGTTTAAGAAACCAGTGCTCATTTTTCTTGTGCTCTTCAACGCCCCTGGCAAAATGGCAGTGCAGCTCAGATATGAAAAATAATAATTCTAGGAAGAATATAGGAAATCTATTTAACAGACTTAAAACTTCACAGGAATATATGATGATAAAAAATAGCAGATCTATGTGACCTGATAGAAAATATTGAGGAAAAAATATCTGAAGCTGTAAAGCCGATGAATTTGCATTTGTGTATGGAATCTGCAGAACTTTGTGTATTCAGTAGTAATTCAAATGAAGCGATGAGCAGTTGGCCTGTGATTCTCCATTCACCTTAAGAATGTATTGTCTTTAGATTCTACTTCCAGTTCTACCCATGTGCTGTAAAATGATGTGGATTCTCATTTATTTTGGAAGCATGACGGCCTGCACTGTTTTAATGTCTACTTTTGAAATGAATACAAGGACAGTTTAATAAGGAAAAAGGAACTGTGTGGGTAACAGTCGTATTTCACTTAATTTTCCTTTCCCACTCACTGTCTGCTCTCATATCAAAATGCACAGTGTGCACATAAATAAGGTATTCCCAGAACACATCTCCCATCATTTAGGATAGCCAACTTTAAAGCACACTGCTGAAAAACCTTCGAACAATGGAGATTAGAAACAAGAGGAGTTAAAGCACCACTTCTTCTCCCTGTATTCGGAGATAAACCACTTAGTTTATTTAGAAAAATATTATGTTTAAGTTTTACAGCACCTATGGAAAAAAAGATGAGAAGGGATCAGAAACCCTGGAGAATAAAAAGGCAGCAAGAAAACAAGTCTTAATGTAAATCTGTACAGGTCAGGTTGGATGCAGAGGAGGAGTGATCACAGTGACCCTCTGGAGGCTGTTTGAATTCTGACCTCTGTGCAATGAGGCAGCTGAAGCAGTTCAGTACGAGGGAAAGAGGTCAGGGTAGGGTTTTTGGCAGAGAATTCACATCAAACATGATATTGTATTCTCCCCTTTTCCTCTGAGTGAGAGCTGTTATCTCAGATGCATATCAAAAACTGATTAAAACATTATCATTTAAAGTGACAGCAAGAGAGAGGAGAGAGGAGAGGATTTAAGGAGGCTCTGCAGAGCATTAGCTGGGCAGAAAGATAAGCAAGGGAGAAAAATGATACAGCCTTCACAACCTCCTAAAAAATTGAAGGAACCAGATTTCTTCTCCAAGTCCTTGGGTAAAAGAGTGAAAAGCTTCCCTCTATCATGCCCATGGTTTTATGAAGACAGAGCCCTCCTCAGGAGGTGTAATTAGAGCAGAAAGCACACAAGGGGAAATGAAGGTGAAAATGGAGCTGTTTGGGTCAGGGACTTCCCTAAACTCCTCTGCTGGACAGGAGGGGAAAACCGATTAACGCCTGAAAAGGCAGCAAGAGGAAGACATGTCCTGGGAACAGAGTTCAGGGGAGGAACTACCCACAGACAGCAGGAGACAGGGAAAATGCAGTTCAGAAAAAGCCAGGAGAAGTGAGGGCAAGGCAGGGCTTGTCCCCATCAGTGGGGGACAGAGCAGAAATCCCTACAAACAGCAGAAATCCCTGCACAGAGCAGAAATCCCTACACTCATGGGTCTCAGCACTGGTGGGGACAGACAGCGGTGGCAGAGAACCTGTTCTCAGATGGGAAAACCATCCTGGGTGTGAGAAATGCCTGTAGGAGCCCACACAGAGCTGCTGCAGATTCATTCCCATCACTTCCAGAGCTGAGTAACAGCTGAAAATCAGGAAAAATCCCAGCTGGTTTTAGATGCAGCATTTCTGAGCAGGGCACACACAGACAGTGACGTGAGGTTTTCAATCTTCCCTTCTCCAGCAAAAGAGAAGGTGAGGAAAATCTCTAATTATTAGAATGAGGAATAGGGTTAAAATCTAGCAGAAGAACTCAGGAAAGGAATAATTAAATGCATGTATTTAATTAGACGACTTCATTTAAGAATAACTAAATAAATGAGGAAAGTAATAGACACCTGTACTGAATAATCTTAAGGTTAAAATCAGTGAAATTAAAAAATTAACGAAATATTTCTAGAAAAACTAGTGGAAAAGTAATGGATCTGTTTGTCACTGAGTTTTGGGAATACTAGCATAAGAAAAGTAAGCATATTGGAAAACTAGGGAATCATTCCTTAGGGATAACATTAGGACACTGAGAACATTTGACTTAAAAGAGTTATTCAGAATTTGGGGTGGCAAAAAACCCCAGGAAAGATTGCAAAAGCCCCCTTAAGATTTTAAGGTTTATCTTGGCAAATGTCCAGGAGGGAATATAAAATGTAGTGATCTGCAGTAGGCAGAAATCACTGAGGTTCCTTGTAGGATTATTCTTTCTCTGAGAAGGCCAGTGGCTTGGTAGAAGGAATGAGATGGTGGAGAGGGAAGAGTCTGACACTGATTTTTTAAAAAATGAAAATTTGAGACACTTTGAAAAACTCCTAGAAAGAAAAGGAAGCAATGTGCTTTTGCTGAAGTTGTGCACAATAAGTTTGAAAATACATCACAAGGTATAATTTCTAGGTAACTTGGCTAAGGTGTGACTACAAAGGTCTTTTCCACATAAAATGTTTGCTTACTGAATGTAAATTCATTTCAAATATCTATTTCAAGGCAAAATGTTGTGAAGTCATTATGAGTGCATGAATCCTGCTAATTGCATGATAAACACAGATCAGGAAAAGAACAAGGTAACGGCAGAGAGTCCTTTCCCTATGAAGTCAGCATCAATGTTCTGCTTTTTTACTGACAAAATGTTGTAGGAGAGAGTGGTCTGAATAAAAAATGTGTATAATCAGACTAAAACAATAGCAGAGAATAATTTGATATGGTTTCAAAGGCTTTATTCCAATCACAAAATTTTCCAGGAAGTCACTCCTGCAGCTCCCCCACCCACCTCATACACTCCAGGGTTTTTGATTAGTCTTAAGACTTTTAGATAGGAAAATCATATCACTTTCTGTGCCTCATTGCTGTGTGTGCTCTCTGTCATGAAGAGAGGGATTACCATATTCCCTTCTTTTTTACACTTCCCATCAAGCAGATGTCATTACAAAATACTGATGAATCCCACTTAATTGGCGCCCTTCAAAGTAATTACACCTCCTTACCTCTCACGATTAATTGGCTTTGGTGCTCCACAGCTGCTGCGTCGTTCCTGGCTATGCAGGTATAATTCCCGTTGTGCATCAGCGAGAGGTTGGAGATCCTCAAGGAGCTGGTGAAGTCGATGTTGTCGATGGTCACGCCGAGGCTGGCGGGGATGGGCCGGCCGTCCTTCTGCCAGGTGATGGTGATGGGCAGGTCCCCTGAGACCACCACGCAGGGGATGAAGACCCTCTGCCCAATGGAGAAGCGCGGGAACTCGAAAGGCTGGATGAAAGGCGGGACTGCAACAAGAGAGGGAAAGAGGGAGCTGTTGAAGGCCTTGTTTTGGAAAATAACATAACGGGGCAGATGTGCAGTGTGGAATGTGCAGAATATACACCTCCAACAGCCATAAAGCATTGTTTAGCAGCAAAAATCACATTTTTGAAAATACCTTTTCATTTCTTGGCTACCCAGTGCATAAGCAGAGATGACAAGCAGGGGAAGTCCTGGCTTCCAGAGACACCTGACCTCACTGGCAGACCCTTGGAAGAGGATCAAGCACCTCTTCGAGAAATCACACCACACCACCAGCTCAGGCCTCTCCAGAGCTGCCAACAGTGACATTGCCAGGAAGAGCTCAGCAGCTTTCAAGGTCTGGTGCAAGGGCCTTGCTTAAAGGTCATGGAATTAACCTGGAAGAGGCTCCAGCTCTGCTTCTGGGAATTAACCTGGAAAAGGCTCCAGCTCTGCTTCTGGGATGTGATGAAAGGGAGTGTGAGCTTCCTGAACTGCTTCTAGCACGTATTTCTTAGTGTTTCAAATCACAATTCTCATTAAGATTGCAGGAAGGGAGAGACATGTACAGTACTTGTAGGACAGCAAATTAAGGTAAAACTGATTTCTAATCAGAGGAATGGTACAAGGCACGAATGTTCAAGTTAGCATTTAATTCCTTCTAAGCATATTTAGCCTTGAAGGTCTTTTTTTCTTTCCTTTTCTTTTTCCCCATATTTTTCTCTGTCTGAACCAAAAGCACGAAAGAAATTACCTTATTTTCTACTCAAGTAAAGAATTCTACTTCTTAAAATCATTTTGTTTTCAGGTATTTTTAATAAAAGCTAATGAAACTGGTTAGATTAAATAAACATAGAAACAATAATGGGGCTGCCTTGTTTCCTTTGGGTTGTGGTTCGAATGTTTACTAAAAAATTGGTAAATTGAGACTCAACTACTCATCCAGATGAAGGAATCAAAATCTTCTGCCCTTCTCAGGGGAGCATTCAAACAGCCAGGGCATTGATCTCAGGCAGGTTTTTATCAATCACTCCTGAAAGGGCTGCACAACCAACTTTGCAAGTAGTACTCAAATACTCATTTATCAAAAGAGAAGGTTCCTAGAGGTTATGTACCTCAGATATAGGAGTGCCTGGAAGATCACTTACACATAATCTGTACTACATTTGAGCAGGAAAGATGGAAGGATAGCCAGAGCAGAACATTTATAGTGATCTATAGGAGTGAGCTCCAGAAGAAAATGGAGTTGGTGGCTTTATCTAATTGTGTTTCTTTAGTCCTTTTTCCCTTCAGAAATTCTAAGGTTGTGGTTTCCCCAGAGTTGTAGCAGAAAAAAATCTCTCAAGTGGTTGCAGTGTATGCCCATGGACTTCCCCAGCAGCACTTTTCTTCCTCTGCCACTGTCCTATTTCTGGGATGCAGGGACAAGCATCAGTGACCACAGTGTCAGCTCCAGGCATTTCCTTTGATCCGTATGTTAGGTTCTCTATCAGGAGTAAGAAAGTTTATCAAGCATGTCCAGCAGGTCAAGGGAGGTGATTCTGTCCCCTGTGCTCCGCTCAGCTGAGACCCCCCCTGCAGAGCTGCCCCAGCCCTGGGGCCCAGCACAGGGAGGACGTGGAGCTGCTGGAGAGAGGCCAGAGGAGGCACCAGGATGAGCAGAGGGATGGAGCAGCTCTGCTGGGAGGAAAGGCTGCGAGAGCTGGGATTGTTCAGCCTGGAGAGGAGAAGCTCTGGGGTGAGCTCAGTGTGGCCTTGCAGGGCCTGAAGGAGCCACAGGAAACATGGAGAGAGACAATTTCCAAGGGATGAAGGGGCAGGACAAGGGGCAATGGCTTCCCACTGCCAGAGAGTAGGGTTAGATGGGATATTAGGAAGAAATTCTTTCCTGTGAGGAACACTTGTGAGGTAAGGCCCTGGTGAGGCCCTGGCACAGGGTGCCCAGAGCAGCTGTGGCTGCCCCTGGATCCCTGGCAGTGTCCCAGGCCAGGTTGGACACTGGGGCTTGGAGCAGCCTGGGACAGTGGAAGGTGTCCCTGCCCATGGCAGGGGTGGCACTGGATGAGCTTTAAGGTCTCTTCTAACCCAAACCATTCTGTGATCTATAATTCCATGATGCCAACCCCTCAAAGGACTAAGGCCTTGTTCAAAGCTGTGTTCAAATGCTTGTGCACATTCACCTCACGGTGCAAGAGGTTGACACAAATCTGGTATTAAGTCCACAGTTTCCAGCACAGCCATGGTGCCATTTGATGAGGAGAAGTCATGACCATGCTCAGCTGCCACATTGAGGTGACATCAGGGACAGGACAACACAATTCATCCTTTCAGGCCTTCACTGGCTTTTCCCAAGAGTGTCTCACTGTCTGTGTTTGGGAAAAGTGCCCCTGCCATCCATTTTTCTCACAGGCTGTAAGTCTTTTTCCTGGCTACCATCTCTGTAATCACTAAAACTTTTCCTTTTGCATTCTGAAAATCTGGTAGATCAGGCATAGCGAAAAAAGCAACTTGGTATAAATTACTGTGTTTATTTGAACTTTGAGCACTGGAAATTGCCTGCTTGTTAATTTGGGGACTTTTGCTGTCATCCAGTGAGGCAAAATATCTGCAGCCTCTTGGAATTGCCTTAGCCCAGCTAATTCATTCACCTGAGATTTCTCAGGTTCTTTGTATATCAACAGAAAAAATTTCCCTTAGCATTTATTGACAAGCAGTTCATAATATAAATGGAAATGAGAAATTAACTGAATGTGCCTTTCAAAAGGTTTTGCCATAAACTTTGCCCTTGATGAGTGCAAATACCAGCTAAGTGCCAAGTTCCTCCCTCACCGTGCTGCCCAGCACATTTCTGCCCAAAGACTGCGCTTAGTCTCAGACATCATTACTGAAAAATATGCTAAAATTCACAACAGGGTGGCAAACTGCTTCTGTATTTTCTGCTGAGTGTGTAACAAATTTGAGCCAATCTTTCACGAAAAAATTATATCAAAAGTCAGACAAAGTATTGCCCAAGGATTATGATGTGCATCTTCACTCTCCATCTCCCTGATGAAGAAAACAGGGAGCAAGACCATTAGGTGACATTGAAGTGTTTTTCAGAAAACATTGATTTGCAAGGCTGCATTTACCAGCTCTAAAATGTAAGTAGCAGCCTGCAGAGTATTTCAGAAATTGGCTAAAATATTTATAGGCAGCACATTTTCCTTCTACTCAGGTTTTCAAGATACAGAGGAAACCAACATTTCTGCTTCATAAAATGTAATGTATATTCAACCTGCAGCAGCTTGCAGTCCTGACAAGGAGCTTATTTTAAAAGCCAGTGTGTAATTTAAAATCAGTACTTAGAAGAAAGGGAATAGTCTTGCAAAAACTTTGAAGTATTGAAGAATGTTTTTCAACTACAGTATTCACCAGTTTGGGTTGATAAAGGAAGTTTCTGGTGAGTTATCATAGGAGATAAACTTTCTTTCTGCTCATTTGAAGAAGGAAATGACTACCAAAAAAAATCACTTATTAAAAATATATGATGAAATCTGGCAAATAATTTCTGAAATATAAAAGTTTCCGTCTCTATCAGTATCTGCAGTAAAAAGTTGAGATATATACTAGATAGAAGAAAATATCAAGCTTTAACCAACATGAGGAGGTTTTTTTGCACACTAAAGCTGTGCCATTGCCAAACAGCACTAAAAAAATAAGAGGGATATATAGCACTTCAAGAGAGAGAAAATTTACAGTAGGACAGTGTGCCGGTTTGGCCAAAATCCAGTAATATAGCCCCTGAGAGAAAACCAGGTTACAACCACCCTTCCCCCCACAGGGTTCGGGAAAAAGAAATTTTTTTTCCTCGGAAAGTGAAAGAGATAAAAACTATTTATTTTAACAAACACACAGGAAAAGGATAATGTTGCTAAATAATGAATTAAAACCCCCGCTATAGAGAGAAACCTGGGAAGATTTCAGAGTCCTTCTGTAGGTGTGGTCTCTCTCCTCCTCGGAGCTGGTCGGTGAGGGCGTGGGCCCACCCCCGGGCCTCGGGGAGAAAATTCTCCTGATGTGTTCTGATGTTGTTGAAACAGTTCAGAAGAGAAGAAGGGAAAAAAAAACCCAAAGTCCCAGGAAACAAAATTCAGTTCTCTGTCTCACGCCAAGAGGGAAAAAAAACCCAGCTGGCTGAAGAAAAAGCAAGCAGGGTGCTCCCTTCGTGCCATCTGCAGTCAGACAACACTGAGGAGTGTAATCTCTGTGTCCTTGAGAAGCTGCTTTGGAAAGTTCATCTGGGTTTTTGTTTTTCAAGCTCAGTTTAAAGGCACAGAAAAGGCACAATATTACTTTTTGGGCATAAAGCATGATAGGGGATACACATGACAGAGTCACCCCAAGACAGACAGATGTATTTAAAATCTGTTTAAAATACTTCAAGATGTGTTTATGTATTTCCTTCTCTATACGTAGCTTTAGTTTGACCATATTTCAGAGCTTGCATTTGAGTTTTTGGTGAAATTATGCTATTTTATATATAAGTTGTTCCATCTTAACTAGAGACAGAGCATTCTGTGTGCTTGTGCACATGGAAGGGATGTTTCTTTCTCTACCCACAATGGGCAGAAGAGTGAAAATCTCTGCTTCGTGCCACCAAGTGCTGTGTCCCGGGAATGCTTTATTGATGAGAGCTTGAATTAAGTGTCTGTTTAAGAAGAGGAGCATGGGCCAGCCTCATTAGTGCTAATACAGGAAGATTTAAATTATGTTTTTGTGCCCTAGCAAGGTCTTCTGTACCTCTGGGGGACTGCTGGAAAGGAGGGCAAGGAGGGCTTCCACACTGCTCTCCATTAGCAGAGCAACATCCTTAATTTCTTGCCCTCCGTTCCATGGGAGCTGTGCTGGGAGGAGCTGCTGAGATGATTCACGAAGACAGAGTATCCTGCAGAATGCCTGTTTCCTGCAGCAGCCTGCTGAACGTGGTGTTCTGCACAGCAAAAGGACAGCCATCCCCTGCTTTATCATTGTAAACAGTTCCCTGATGGATTTTCTTGCAACAGCACTGCTGCAGGAGCTGTGTCTGCAGTATAAAATACTTCTGGCAATGAATATTTACGGCTGATGCAAAATAGTAACCACCACGCTACGCAGTCTCTTAGGGCAGCCTTGTGACCCCAGATCTCATGCACTGGGAGTGAAAAAGCCAAAATCATTTTGTGTCTGCACAAACCCTAGCCATGGTGTAGCAATTTTTACGTTTTCACAGCCGTCACAGTCCCCACTCTCCTTTCCTTCTATCCAACACTCACAGGCTGCCTGATGCTGTAGGGCTTCAGAAGGAGAGAGGATTTAAAATGTTGTGTAGAAACCAAAAGTGCTTTTATGTCACGTCTCATCCATCTATCAAACCCCCTCCTTTCCTTTGTGAGGGGAGAAGTGCAAGCCTTTATAATACTGAGACACCCTGCAAACCTGGGATGGTGGGGAGTTCAGTTCCCTGCCCGAGGGGGTGCATTTGCTATCTATGTGTGAGAGAGAAAACCTTGATTGGAAGATAAGACAGCAGCTGCAGAAGTATTTTCATGCAACAAGCTGTTACCTTCATTGGTAAAGTGCCTTCTGATCAAAGGCCTCGCTTTTGGAACCTGCTCCAGAGCTATTGGCCTTGTTCAGCCCCTACCTGATCTAAAGTGACCTTTGTCCTCAGGTATCACTGTGAAAAGTCGAGACCAACTAAATTACTGCAGCCAAAAGTTCTGGATTGAGACGAGAGAGGGCTTTAACAGAATGATCTTTGTCTCTGAAAATCATTCCCTTGGGTTGTTTGGTTCCACGCTAGTCCCCTTTCCACCTTCACCCCAGGACTGTTCATAAGCAGTGGATTTTACAGCACCCTTCTCTTTCCACTGGGTTGATCCTGTAGGGTTTTTTGCAAGCTATGTATTGTGTACACTGATTTAAAACTAGGCCAGCACGATCCAGACCTGCACTATCACGTGCACACACAGTCTTGCTTTCTGTGTGTATTTACTACGTCCTAACACACTGCTAATAGCTCACACTAAATTGGTGCGGTAAAGTGCTTAAAATGTTAAGAGCAATTTTAATGAATATGTAAGAAAGCAATTAAAATATAATTGACAAAATATACACGAAAAAAGAGTGAGAACATGCCTTCTTCCAAATCTTAAGTATATAAATCTGCACTGTAAGAGAGAGAAGATGGCCGGCTTTTGATAAACCCATACATAATATACAGATACTCTTGAACTCCTTAACTGAGACACTTAGTGAAGTATTAAGGCTCATTTCACATTGTTTGCATAAATCATAAATAAAAACCATCCATACACGGACATAAATTGTGTTTGAAAGACTTAAGGCTGTGCACAAACCCAGGGAGTTTAAATCCAGATTTAAGTGAAAAGTTTTAGATTTGTGCATACTAATTCCTCGCCATGAAGACAGGGGTAGTGGTGAAACAACTTTAACAGACATTTTTGGGTGACCGTTTTCTGCAGTGTCAGAGGTGAAATCATTGCAGAAGTTATATCAGAAGTGTACTGGTGCAAAATAAGACACGACAGCATCATCCACACAAAACTTGTGAGACTTTAAAGAAAATAAGTCAGGTATTTTAATGCAAGGCTAACCTTGAGCTGCTCTATGTTCAATGGCAAAAAAAATTTACATAGATCTGTCAAAAATATCAGCCTGTTTCAGTCTTGTGTTCAGGAATTTCTACAGGTTAGACACATTTGAGAGATCCCTATCAAAGTGCACGTTCCTTTAAATCAGGCTCTGCCACCGCTTGCTCCCCAAAACTACTCCCCATACCCATTATGTGACCTGAGAGGAATTCCCAAGTGCATTTTTCAGGATGTTTTGCACAATGGCACATTCTCGTTCACTCTGACCACACGGCCCTCGTGTGATTCTTGTACGTGACAACTTAGGCCACTTTGGGAGAACTGAGCAGTTCTTCCCAAGGAAGTTGTTACAAGTTTGAAGGGATCCAAAACCATATAGCGTGGAGGAGTGGAAAAAAGGCAGAAAGTGATGTAATGAAAGAAATACCTGAAAGTTGTCAAGGCCAGAAGTTTTTTTTCTGATTCAGTCTATTGGCAAAGTCAGTCAGTAGGACAGATAAGATCTAAGATATGTGCACAAAGCTGAACTCTCACTTGCCATAATCCAGTCTTCCAGGCTGGAGCATGCACAGATTAGCAGATTGATTGATGGCAGAATGCACCACAGTCCCAAGAACCCTGCAAAGATTTCTCCTGATGTTTTTTCCCTTTTGTGCCTGCATATTTTTCACTACTTAAACCAGCCCTCCCTGAACTGATTTGCAATGCAAATTCACCAGTAGTATTTCAGATATTAGAAAAAGGTAGACACTTCCCAGGAAAGATGAGGAGAATCTATTCAAACAGTTGCAACATGAAGTTATTTAGAGGTAGCCCCTGTTGGGTTTGCTTATATTCTAACATGAAACAAGGCTGGTACAACTCCTTTTCATGGTTCACAACAGGTGAGGTGCTCACTTTATATATGGCAACAAGAATCCTTCTAAGTCAGTGAAATACATAAGCTCTACAAGATCAGAAACAGTCCTTTTGAACACCACACTTTTTATTTTAATGATGCTGTACCTTTCCCTCTCAGGGGCTTCTTTTTCAATTAATTCCTGTTGGAGAAGTGTGAATAGCAGCAGGCTGTTTACATGAGAATGTGTCCCATGAGACTGATGACAAGAAAATAATCACTTACTACTGATGGCTTTTACTGTAGCTGAGAAAACTATTACTATAAATTGCATAACAAAAAAATGGAGATAATAACTCACTCCTGTTCTTAAAATGCTCTGATATCGACTAAAATGCTGTAGAAGAGATGCTGCTATTATTATTTTAACATCTTTCCACTTTAATGTGGGGTTTTTTTCAACGGAAGTACAAAAATTAGAGCTAGGGTGGGTAATGTAAGCTCTTTCTTTGTTTGCCAATACTTCCCACTATAAGACTATTTTCATTTGCTTGCAGTTTGACTTTTGTTTGCGTAGCAGTTTTCCAGGCCGGGTGTCTGCCTCAGGCTGAGTCATTTCAGCTGGAAGGTTTCAACTAAAAAAGCTGCAACTCTTTGGCCATTTCCAAGAATAAGGTGGGAGAGTGGGAAAATTGAGACAGGGTAAACATCAATTGTGTCATGAAACAAACAAAAAAAATGGCATTGTGAGAACCTGAGAGGTCCCACCTGCCCCATGGATTTAGCAGCATGGATTTCAAGTTCAGGTGATGGCACCAGCCTCAGACATTCTTGCTGTCCCTATAAAAAGTCATCACAATGGTGCCCAAATTTTGCAGTCTGAGCAAAACCGAGCCAATAAATAAACAAAATCTCCTCATGATCATATCCTGACAGGACTTTTTCCAGCGACAAACAGGGTCCAAGCAGCACTGAACACATCCTAGTCAGTTCCAGCTACTGGGGCAGGTGCAGTCTGGTGAGATTTCAGAACTCAGGGCAGACTTGTCACTCTGGTGCTTGAACTTGAAGGTTGGCAGAGAAGACTGAAACTGGAGGCTGGGAAAAACGTTGGGGTATCCAAAGGGAAAGGGTAGTTTTGAGTCTTGAGAACAAGGCAATGTGGAAATGAGAACTGAGATGATAAAGACTTTGAGTTCAGATTGATTTTAGGACCCAGAGGAGAAGAGCCAAGACTTGGGCAAGGACGAGCTGGAGAAAACTGAGGAGGACTGGTCATTCTGAGAAGGAATGAACAGAAAATCTGCATCTTCTACAGAATATTCTTCTCTTTAGGATCTCTGACATCAATAGTCCTCTGCCTTTGGCAGATGTGTACAAACCCGTCTGGCAAACCACAAGAGCTGGGCTGAACACAGAGCAAAAAACTGGTGCTGCTAAGAATAATTCTGTTCTTGGCAAGGACCTGTGCAGTATCCTTAGCAAGGCTAATCTCAGTTACTTCTGATGATATCAGTAACTTCTGTTCCCACTTTGCCGGAGGGAGGGGAAAGGGGGTTCAGTTTACTTTGCAAAAAAAGCTAAAAAGAAAATTACGCCTAACATAGGCCAAAGCAAAACGTGCTGAAAAGGTGTTATTACAGTTGCAAAGGTGAGCAGTCAGCAGGTATGGAATACAGAAATTAAGTGTGTAAGTACAGTTGTAGTCTCCCTCTGTTACTTTTGCATTACAGGGTGGGTAGTGTTCATGGCTTTTTGTCAGAACTCAGAACTGGCCAAATCATTTGTCTAAATACAAAAAAAATAATGCCAAGATGGCTTGATTTCCAAAAAGCTCTGTTAGGACTCAGGCACGGTTCCATGGGAGTTATATCAGCCAAGCAGAAACCTGCATGTTTTCCTGCCAGCTCATCCACTCAGCTCCCAGCAGCCAGCTCATGGGACTGCTGGCTTCCAAATCCAGATTTTGGGACCGAGACAAGGGGCAGGCAAGGGCTGGGGGGAGAGGGCAGGGCAGGAATGACAAGCCACGCCTTTGTGGGACAGAGTTATTTGGAGTCTGCAGACAAGGGCAGCAGTTATTCCTAAAAAATGGGACAACAGATTTCATGTGGTGTCTCCTTGATTCTTCTGTTCAGCAGAGCAAAGAAGTAGAGGATCTAAGGTCAAATAGCACAGAAGTGCCCAGCTCCCAAGCTTTTGGCTTTCCCAGAGCCTGCCAGGTAGGAGGATGCACAGCAAGGTTTTGAAAGCCCCACTCAGGTTCTCTGGCAGCCAGGAGTTCATTCAAAATTATTGCCAGGAAAATGTCTGTTCTATCTGTGGCCTTATCATGATTTCTAAAGGATGATTTCACTTTCATTTGGATGTTTGTAAACCTCAAAATACTCCACAGAGTGGACAGCACTCTTATATTTGATGACATGCTCATGGTGTTGCATGTCTTTATTTAAATGCTGCCTTTAGCAAGTCTTCATTCAAAACAGAGCCAGGATGCTTCATGTGCTGGAGGATTTGGAAAGCGAAAAGTAAATGTGGCAGAGGGCTGCCAACTTTGAAAACCAGTTGCTTGCCTGATGCAGATAAATGCTGCCCCGTAGAGCCAAATTCTGCATTCACCTTTGCCACAGATCTATCAGATAAAGCTAATTAAATTACTTAAGTCTGTCCTTCCCACGGGGTTGCTAAGCTGGGTGATGTGGCTGCTCTGAAGGAGGAAACAGCACTCTTAGGAGCAACTTCATTTCAATGGGAGCACAGTTTTGAACATAAAAATGCTACATAATGGCAGGTGAACTGGAAAAATTAAGCTGTAAGCCTCAGAAATTGAATACACAAAAAAAAATTGTGGATATTTTTGAGTTCAGTCTGTGCCTTATTGCCATTTTTCCCAGTGAACCAGGTGGCTTTTGAAAATGAGCACATTGTTTCTGAAACATTTTGATATGACGGAGACGATAAACTTATGAGGAAATTAATAATTATGTCCCCAAAACGGAACATGGAGGGAAGAAAACCCCACTAAGTAACAGCTCATTGAGTGTTATGTATTCTGAATCACCCTTCAGGTGACTGGTTTGAGGTCACCCAGGAAGCTTGTAGCAGAACTGAGAGCAAAGCAAAGGAATTGTCATATTGGAGATGGACAATCATTCTCCCTCTGTTTCTCTGGAGAAAAAATAATTATACTGATGGTAGGACAAGCTGTAAATAAGGATATTTGAGCACTGATATTAACTGCCTTTACAGTGTCATATTTCAGAGTCCTTTTAAGCTCCAGTATGCAAGCTGGGCCATATTTTGTATTTTTTTGGTATCAAATATAACTGCTTAAAAACTCATCCCATTAACTTTGGAATCTATAAAATGAAAAGGCAACACACACATTAATAATATTTTAAAGCACCAGGCCACTTTTGACTCCTCAGTAATATGTTAGATAAAATCCACTGTGGCACTGCTGACCTCGAGCTACAACAGCAGAACACTGAGAACTGTTCAGGTCTGACCTGGAAACCTCACCTGTGACATTTTTGGCTTAGCAGATTAAGTCAGGCTATTAACCTTGTTTTCAAATTAGTGTCTTGTCAAGGCTTGGAGCAACCTGGTCTAGTGAGAGGTGTTCCTCCCCACGGCAGGGGCTGGAATGAGGTGATTTTTTAAGGTCACTTCCATCCCAAGCCATTCTGTGGTTCTGTGATCACAGGGACAGCTCAGCCCTCTGTCACTCCTCAAATGTGCTGCATGTATGTCAAAGTTATCCAGGGTATCTTTAGTCACAGTTTGAGATTTCTGACCAGCAGCTGAATATCCAGAGGTGCAGCAGAACACCACCAAGGAAGTAAAATCATTGGCAAAACTTACAGCTCAATTCAAATTGATAGAGCTGGCAATCTGCTCTCAGGGGGAGGAATTGTCAACTTGGAAAATGTAACCTAATGGAAGAAAAAACAGTATTTCACCTGAGAACCGGCTAGTGTTCTCAGTGACTAGTATTGTTTTGATCTCAATGCCTGTGACTGCTGGATTTGTTTTGTCTGGCTACATTCATTTTGACAGTCATTTGAAAAATGGTATCATTTAAGAGGCAGCTTTTCCCCACCAGAATTTCTATGGTGGCCTGTTAGTGCAGCAGCAACACAGTGACTGATTCGTCATTCAGTTCCTCAATTCTATCAACAGATCTGTGATAGCATTGTAATGTCAAGCAAGGCACAACACACATGAAAACCAAAGGTGACAGTAGTTTTTTATGCCACAGCCTGTGACCAGTGCCCCTGATGGTCTCAGGTGTGTGAGATGTCATGCCTTTCAGAGTCCAAATTGCCCACGGCTTAAAGCTAATCCCCTAAACTCTTGAGAAAAAATAGCAATTGCATCTCTCCAGACTGCTAAGGGCAAAACTAACAGAGCAGAGGGAAGTTAAGAGATCAGATGTCTATAACAAAGTCATTTTACCTTACTGTTCTCTGCATCTTATCTGAGAACGGATACAAGATTCAACCTCCCTTCCTTCCTCTCCTCTCCCTCCAAAAAAAAAAGCCCAGGAAAAGTTTCTAATAACTTCAGGAACAGTGAAATTACACCCCAATTCTTCCTACAGGCTCACATGAAGTGCAGTATTTAGTGGCCTCATTGCTCAAAACTAGGTGCTACTGCAATCAGGTTTTCTGTCTTTTGTATCCTCGTGAATAGGTCTGAACATTGCCAATGTCAGAACAGTCAGGACACAATGCTAAAAAATTCCTATTCTCAATCTGTTGCTGAAGTCTTTCAGGGCCATCTGAACATCCTTGTTTTGGACTATTTGAATAGATTTGAAGCATCCTATTAGAATTTCCAGTCACATTTATTTAAAGTGTTACCTTTCTAAGCATGAAGAGCACTCAGATAATCACTTAATAAGAGGAATGCAAGGTTAATGCTTTTAGTTCCTGTCTCTGCTTAGTGGCAAAAATGCAGACATTAAAATTCTCATCTCATGTTTTAAAAGCTGGGAAGTCACTGGCTAAATGAAAATTTGAACTTTGTTATCCAGTAGAGAAATAGTCACCAGTGGAACATAGGTGACAAACCACTAATTTCCTGATTTAATTCTAGTGAAAAGTGCTCAAAGAAAACTTGAGCTGCAAGGCCCCCACTTAGAGGCAACAACAACAGCAACAACAAGGTAATATTTTGCCAGTTGAGCCAAGGAGGGTAAAAGTCAGGAGAGAACAAGACACAACGACTGATTAGCTCTGTGTCATCATTAAAAATAAACACAAATCTGGATTAACCTCCTCAAGCTCTCATTATCCGACTGCCAGGACAATCCTAAGTGTGCCATTCCACAAATGACCCAGCAATTAGCTGGGCTCTGCTTTTCCCAGCTGTCCTCACCTTTCACTGTGACGTGCACGCTCTGGCTGGTGGACAGCTGGGGCTGGACCAGGACATTGCAGGTGTACTCGCCCTCATCCACCTCCTTCTGCACGTCAGAGAGCTTCAGCGTCCCGTTGTTCTCGAACGCCACTTGGCGATGGTTGAAGGGGAGCAGGTTGGAGTTCTTGTACCACTTGATGGAGTAGTAGGGGTACCCGATCACCCGGCAGTGGATGTAGGTGTCCCGCCCAGCGATGGCCGTGATGTTCTTCATCGGCCGAATGCTCGCTGGCCCTGAGAAGGGAAAAGAAAGAAACTCTTGAAGACAATTTAAAGGCACTTTTGCTCCAGGGAATGTCTGAATTATTTCTGGATATACAAATGTTAACAGATGCGGCTCACACCACACTTCTTAGCATTTGACAGATTTTTCCTTTTAAGAGCTACTTAAGCAGCTTCCCTAATCTTCGTATGCTCTAGTTTTTTCCTTACCCTGCAGCATCCATACTAATTATGTTGGGGTATATATTTGTGTTATCCAACACTTGCCTGATAAAATCTTTGCTGCGTTACAAATTAAAAGGCTGAGTGTGATTTAATTAATGTGAAATACTAACACTGATACGAAGCTAGAATCCTGTTACACATGAGAACACTGGCACAGTTAGCTTTATTATTTGCTATGTATATAAAGTATAATACCATGAGGATGGGTATTATGCCATGTAGAGCTGGAAATTCAAGCTAAAGTTCTGTATACACAAATAATTAAAATGGATGTTGGACAAGTAAAGGAGGAAAGAAAAAGAAAAACAAAACATGCACAGCAGGACTAAAGCAAAGAGACTGTGAACTAGTAGAGATGAGTACAGGAAAAATAGACTAAAGGACACAAGCCAAAGGGTTCTTCCAACATTTAACCATACCATACACTTTCTAGATGGGGCTGGAGAGGCAGGGTGGGAAAAGACAGCGGGGGAGAAAAGGAGAGGAAAAAACAGTAAGTTGGTTTTTTGGCATTCCGAGAATCATCTCATCACATGCAACAATCTTCTTCTCCACTACAATGACTTATGTGTGTTTTTTTTGAGGAGCTGATTTGACAAGCACCTCTTACGTTTATTCGAGCCTGGTACAGGACGACTCCCGCAGAGTTGTTGGCAGTGCAGCGATAAACGCCCCCGTCCCGGACCTGAGTGTTGGAGATGTTCAGGTAACTGACCACGTTGCCCTCGGACGTGATGATCTGGCTGATCCGGTGGCTGCCGTCCTTCACGATGGGATCCTCGTCCAGCGTCCAGGTGATCGTGGGCAGGGGAGTCCCCTTCACATTGCACATCAGGGACACTGGCTCTCCTGGGCTCACCACTTTCTCGCTGAAGGCAGAGATGATTTTGGGAGTTCCATCTGCCGAGCGAAAGAAAAGCAGGAAAACAGGGCTTACATGGTGTAAAGCTTGTCCCCTCTAACCTGGACTATATCCCATGAGCCAAGATCTTTTTTAGAAGCAACACAAACAATTGTTTTCCAGGATGTAACCCGAATTACTGAGAGAGGGAAAAAAATTCTGCCAGCAGAGGACTTAAATGACCCTTTGCTTATGGCAAGTTTCTTTTTCATCTTCTGAGAAACCTGGTAGTGGCTCTGCTGTAGAAAAAACTCTTGAATAGATGGATCAGGCATCTCTCTGAACTGCTGGGTTCCTGCAGAACAGTTTTAAAACCGTATGTAGTTCATTATAAAAAACACACAGCAAAACCTCAACACATTTGGAGATTCACGTCTCCTAGTAGATTTTAGCTCCTTGGGAAGTTAAGGACGAATCCTGTTGCCAAGAGCCAGGCACAACTTGCATAGGCTGATTTCACACAGCAGTTTAGTCCTGACACACAATGCCCCATTTAGGAAAGTATTTAATTAAGCTTTTCTGAATACAGATTGCCAGTAACAGCAATGACGCCAATTTCTTTCTGTGGTCATTTTGTGCTACAGATAAATATTTTGCTGAATGAGAGCATTCAAATGCTCTATCTTATGAACTGTCTCCCAAAATACTCAGCCTCTACCAGGCAAATGAATGAAGAAAATGGGTGGACACAGAAACTTTGTAAGCAGGGAGCAGGATTAAATACCCACCTCTCCAGAGAGTTCAGTGGGGTAACATTTAGGACTGATGACTGTCTGGTATTAGTTAGGAGGTTCTTTCTGTGGTCATGCAATGCATGTTTGTTTTCCTTTGAAAATGTTACTTTAAAAACAGGGCTGCAAAACTCCCTTGCTTGCCACATGGTAAAACGATAAGCACTGGCACTCTCAGAATGCTGAAAGGCCTCAGCATCCCTGGAAGAGCATTTGATTTTATTTGATTTCATTTTTTTTTTCCTCTGCCCCCTCTCTCTTTCATTTCTGTCCCATTGGTTATGTGACAGAGTTTCTAATTTATTTATTTATTTTCATTCCTGACTCTCTTGCTTTCCTTTGTGGTGTACTGGATACTGTCACTCCTCAGAAAACAGAACAGCAGCAACAAAAAAAACCCTTTTTATCCTGAAAGGGAGCTGACACAGGACCAATAAATCTGTGAGTGTGCACACTATGCACCTCTGCCACCCCTCCTCTTTTTTTCCCTCTTTTTTTAATTCAAGTGACAGGCTTTTTTTTGAGATGAAAGCAGACATTATTTTCCCAGTGAGACCTGAGTGTCTTTGAAATCTTCCCTGCTGTTGCTCTCTGATAACCTGCACTCTCCCGACACCATGATAGATTATCAATATGCTCTTTAGGCTTTCCTAGTCACGGGAGATGGTTGCCGAGGTAACTCGGTCCAGGCAGGTAATCTCCTCTTCTTCTACGGAGACTCTAAAAATAGTGTCCATGCCATGCCTGCACCACAGCCTCATTAGCGAGCTGCCTCTGTGCAAATTGATGACTTTCCTCACTTGATTAGCATGTAGAACATTGTATCAGTTATTTAAGATGATCTCCAAGCCTTCAGCCAATACACCCAACCGGAAAAGCAATGTTTGGATTTGTAATAGAGACCTGCTTGGGAAGGATTTTTGTTTTCAAATCAATTTTTCCATTCTGTTATGAGTGGGGCACAATAAACCCTATGGACATTTCATGAGTACCCTCTCTTTTTTAAGCTCCACTGATGCAAAAATGATTTTTGCTTGTATGTATTCTTCATATATATTCATAACTCTGTAGACTATTATTGTATAGTTACATAGTTCCTAGCTAACTCCAGTACTTTTCCTACCCTGATAGAAAGAAAGACAAAACACATTCCAAAGGCCCCAATCGTATCTCGCTTTTTCCTGGGAACTAAGGATGAGCTACCCTCCCAAGACACTTTCTCATAAACAAAGTCCAGCTAGTACAGCTGGTAGCAAGAAAGAGGGGCTCCAGAAGAGGTGGAACCAAGGCGGAGAATTATCTCATTATCTGTGGTTTTAATTGGGAATTCTTGTCAATTATGCTAATTTGCTAAACATATAAAACTGTATTCGGCCTATGTGGGGTGGGCATTTTTCCATATCTGCCCCTGCAGGCCTCCAATTAACGACCAGCTTTGATATTATCTCCTATACTAATATTGTCTCAAAAGTGTGTTGTTTCATTTCTAGATTTTTAAGGCATCACCACTCAAAAACGATGGCACCAAAGACGACTTGTGCGTTACTTTGGAAACCAGAATTGCCAGCCAGGTAGAGACTGACCTTCCAGCACCACCTGGACATAGTCTTGAGCTGACATCTTGTCCTTTCGCACAAAGCACTGGTAGGCCCCGCCGTCACTCTTGGCCATGCCATCCATGATCAGGTTCTCCCGGTTGACCCCGGTGATGCGGACGTTGTTGCCAGGGTTGATGATTTCCCCGTTGCGGTACCAGGACAGCTCCTGGTCCTCGGTTCCCGTCACGCTGCAGGACAAGGACACTTGGCTACCAACACTGCTTTTGACTTTGCGCGGGCTGATGGTGGCTTTTAGTGGTTCTGGAGGTTTGAGTCGAAATAAGCGAGAGAGAAAGAGAAATAGAGCATATTAAGTATAGATGTGCATTTATGTGCAAATAACAAATCAACTCTCAGTTAAAGCGAAAAATAAAAATCACAGCCATACCTTTCTTAAAAGACAAAATAAAACCAAATAACAGATAATTGCATTACTCTAAAAAAAGATTTTTGCCACCAACATTCATGACAGAAAAAAATAGGTCTATAGGGATAACCTATTCATCACGTAATCCCATGCCCAGGTGAACAGTAGGATCAGACCTACAAGTAACACCATCAGTGCTGAGGGCCTCGACATGGCACTACACATGTTTCAGGAGGGCAGGATGTTATTTCACATTAGTTCAGTGTAGATCTTTGAAACTGGTGCATTGAGTGCGTTCCTGAAACTCATTTTCTGGTTTAATTTCCTGCAAAAGGAACCAAATTTACAATTTACCAAACCACTCCCTGACGTGAACAAGTGCAGCAAATGCCGATGACAAGATTAGCTTTCAAGGGTGGAAGATATTAATACAGGTACACACATGGATATCCATCTGATCTGTCCACATGGAAGTGTTCTAGTGTGTGGGCTCACCAGATTTTCTGTTTTGGTGTGGGAAGACTACAATATTTTCAAGCCAGCCTTAACAAAGAGTAGGACAGGAAAATGTAAGTGTTACATTGCAAGAAAAAGAGGATGAACAGCACTGAAGAAAAGTCATAAATGTAAAGGCAAGGAAAACAATCTTTATCCTGTTCCTAGGAGTTATCAGCACTGCAGAACACAGATTTCACCTCTTGCTTTGTAGATATTGGTTTGACTTCCTCATAAAGATAAGGGACTACTATCACTACAGATAGTATCTGTGA
This sequence comes from Rhagologus leucostigma, assembly GCA_013397725.1. NCBI lineage: Eukaryota > Metazoa > Chordata > Aves > Passeriformes > Rhagologus > Rhagologus leucostigma. The sequence goes on from VZTD01004778.1 coordinate 925,070, forward strand.
CACTAAATACAGACCAGCCTATTTCCTCTTTTAGCAGCTTGCACACAAACATACACACACATGTGCACACACCCACTTAAAAAAGAAAAGCAACTTGTTCACTTTATTAAATGTTTTATAACGTAAAAGTTGGAATAAATCTATAGTTGCTAATTAGTGACAGAGGCCTGGAAAAAAACACACAGTGGCCTCAGACATTCTGGATCACAGCCATGAACATAACACAACTTTTCTCTACAATGGTTCTGGGCAATAGTTAATCTTCACATTCATAATAACGTTAAAAGTCACTGGATATCTCTCTGTTTCCTATAAAAAGACCACAAAGGCTCAAAGCTAGCTACAACCCACTAAACAAAATAGTCACACAAAATAGTCACACTCAAGTGCTTCACTGATATCCCAGAGCTATGATGATGTAAGTGAGCTACATCCTCCATTGCAGAGGAGGGTAAAATTTCTTTGCCCAGCTTTTGCTTCCTGCCAATCTGATCCAGAGAATTTCCACTGGCTGGCTGAGCGTAGAGTCATTAGGAAAAACACATCACCAGGCACTGGGGATACTTTGAGTATCACCAGCAATACAATTACATCATGTCTCTGCAAGTTTTGACTTTGCATCATACAAGACAGGTGGAATTCAACTCATTTTTATGAGCGTTTTTATGTATTTTAATGAATACATTTAGAACCAAAGCTCCTCAGTTACAACTCATGAATGGCGGATTTTTCACCTTGGTTTTATTTTGCCCAAAAACATTACATACAATTATTTGTGAAGATATTTTTATGGCCTGAACTGCTCACAAACTTCTCCCTTTTCAGTTTGCTAGTCATGCTGTCTAGGTGGAAACATTAGTTCACAGAGCATTATTTCCATTCCGGGAAACAATTTTGGGTTTTTTTCAACAGTAGTAGAATAACACTTTTCCAGTGTGGTGCTCCTGAAGTAATAATTATCTTTGTAGAATTTGTGAAACATTCTGAATATTCACACATGAATACTCGACTGAGGAGAGGTATGAGTATTCAATATTACTGAGCACCATGAGTCACGGCAATGAGAGTTTGGCAGCTTTATTTATGAGAACATTTGCAATTTCTTTTCCAGCATCCAATTCATGCTTCTAAATTACATATCCTCCATGTGATAAATTACAGAGCTACACTGGAAATTGCATCCATTTGCACTTCTGATCGCTCAATTGGCCAACTAACTCATCTCCACAGAGCCTGCTTTGTGTCGTTCCACAACTTTGAGGACTTTAATCACTGCTAAGATAAATTAAGGAAACAGAAGGTACGGCGAGGTAAGGCAACAACTTGATACTGATGCCTAAAGATTTTTGGTTTTATGTGTTTTTCATCTATTCGTAGCTCTGTAGAATACTACATAGTTATATAGCTCCTAGTGTTTTTCCTGCCCTGTCTCTTAGATTTTAGAACAATAAGCTAACCTTCTAACACATTCCTGAAATACTGTTTAGTCTTTTCAAGTAGAGGACCTACAAGAAGAATATTTTGTTTTCTGACCAGAATCTAAGAAGACATAACAAGAAGTGGGGCAAAGAAGCCCTGGACCAACTCCAAAAACTACCTAACCAACTGCTCTTCTAATCAGACAATATTTGTTAAGTATGCTAATTTGTTAAACTTATAAAATTGTAGAAATCTGGTTCCGGGTGTGCCCATGACTGTTGGGACACCTGGAAACTTCCAACAAAAGTTTGCTTTTTATTTTACTATTTCAACACTGTTGCAAGGGGTTTTCTTTTTCGATGTCAGACAACAACACCAACAGTCAACTGTGACAGGACCTTTCACCCCCTGACACAGCAAAAGACTTATCTGCTTCCCCCATGGCTAAACTAGGCTGGAGTGGTTTGTCTTGTGATGAATTATCTCAGCTGAAAACACCCTTAGCCAGCAATAAACATCCTGCCTTGAGTGCATGGGAAAGGATAAGCAGAAGTAAGTGACTGACAGACAAGCACATTTGCAACTATAAAAGACCACTATGATTTTCATAAAATGAGAAATCTCTTATACACTCTCTGAGTGTGTGGAGAGTTCTCCTCGATGCTGAGACATTGGTATCAAGCTATTTCCCTGGGATTGAGAGAAGTTAGGAGACTTCTGCACACCACTATCATTCACTGCTAAGTGACATTGGCTCCTAATCTATACTATTTCTTTGCTAGCTGTAACATAGGTACCTTTATTATCGTGCACTGTATTTTTATCTACTAGCAGTTCTTTCTGTGTTATCCTGTTTAGTAAGTAAGTCTGTTTAAAGCCTTATGTCTGTTTTCCTTGTGTCTACCTAATAAATAATTCATGCTGTAATAGACCTGATAGGTCATTATTAAGGACTTGTGAGCAAGAGTGGGTTTTGGGGTGCTGGCCACCTCAGTAAAAGCTGCTGTCTACTGCTAGAAACCTGCCAAAGCCAGGGACTTGTCTTAGCTCTCCCCTCTCATTCACAACATCAACCCACGACTTACGTTTGACATAGAGGCGCCCGATCATCTCGGCGGTGCCGTAGTTGTTCCACACCTCGCAGACGTAGCTCCCCGAGTCCGAGGGCCGCGTGTTCTCGATGAGCAGCCCCGTGACCGTCTGCCGGAAGCGGCTGTCGGGCTCCCAGGGGACGTTGTCCTTCAGCCAGCGGTACTTTGGTGCCGGGTGCCCTGATGCTTTGCAAGGCAGCTCCACTCGCTGTCCTGCCATGGCTTTGCGGTGGTCAAACCCATCTAGGATAGATGGAGCTGAATTCGCTGGGTCTGAAACAGAAAAACAAAGAGGAACTCTTTTCAACGAGAGCCTTAAAATTAATTCATTAACCAATCAATATTTTTTCTCCTGCATTTTCTGACTCGCCACCCCGGTGTTTCGGGTACTACAGTTTGCCTCTCTGACCCAGCCACCAGTCTGAGTCATGGTGGCTGGGATCCAGCAGCACATGCTGCTGAAGCAACTCATCGCTGCTTGGAAATCCTCTCACTGGATTATTTCCAGGTGGCAAACGTTTTGCTGGTCATCCTTCATGTTTCCCTTGTGAGAGGCACAGAGAGCCAGAAATGTGTTGCCTTAACAATTATTGCTACTTCTCGACTAGATTGAAGCCAACACATTGTCCCTTCTTCTTGGTGGTCTGAAGGCTTTGAATTAAAGGAGCAATTTATTCCCTTGTCAGGAGAGAAATGGGCAGAGGCACGGGGATTTCTATCTGCAGTCTAACTGACAGACAAGTCTTTTCTTCTTCTCTGGAAAAAGAACTTAACGTGACAAGACCAACTTACAGCTTAATAGTGCATCTTTCTCTGCTCAATTTGCTGACAACGGCAGCTCTCACTTGTGAAGCACCTGGCATAGATTTATGTATCTCACAGATGTCTGGCAGGATTGCCTTCATCAGAGGCGCATGTACCCATCAGAAATAGTGCTCTGTTTGTAATTTCAAGTTTGAAAATTTTGGAGACAGAGATTGACATGATTTAAAGTTTTGTGCAGCCCATCCTGGAGCTACGGCAACAAAAATACTGAACAAATATTCATCAAAGTATTTTCTCATCCCACTCACCCACTTTGCTAAGATTTCGGTCTCACAAGGAAACTCCACATGCTGACCAGCTCCTATCTGACACACTGATCTCTTTTTGGGTATATCTAATCATAGTTGACCGGATGTAGGTGTGATTGCCACAATTCTGGCATTTTCAAGTGGCATTTTAACTTAGCAAACTCAGGTACTGCTCACAGGGCAGCTGCAGCAGGTTCCTGTAAGGAACCGGAGAGATTAAAGGAGCAGTTCATGCTGAATTCAAGCTATTCCAAAAATAATCAGTACCTGAGCTAGCTGGTTTAAAACTAGCTTAGCTGTATCTCCATGAACTGCAGCCACACCTGGGATGGTACAATGACAGCAAACAGCTTAAGGCTATTCAAGTTAAACTATCAATCCAGAAACCAAAACTGTGATATTAAAAAAATGAACTAAATAATAATTTTTTTGTGAATATATCGAGATAAAACTCCCAGAATGCCAAGTCCAGTGAAAGGCGACAACAGAGGTTTTTCTGCTTTCTCGGTGCCGGGAAAACACTGAGTCACTGAGGGCAAAGCCACATTCAGCTTGCTGTGTCTCATTAGGAAGGCGGTGGCAGTGCTTAAATGAATGATTTTGGATGAATCAGTGGCCTCGAGGTCCATATTTGGCACCAAGATGGGACATATTTTTGAGCTTGCCATGCTGTTTACGTCTGGCTCAGCGAAAGCACAATCTGCCAGGATGCTATTGGGAAGGCCAATGTCAATTTGACTAATTGATCAGCCAGCTCCTCTCTCGCTGTTTGGGTCATCAGGCATCCCTGTTTCCAGGACAGATTCTTTTGTGGGGAATTAACTGTGAGTAAAACCACAAGCAGGCAAGAAATTACAGCTTCTGGCTCTTAAGGAGGTTACATCTACATGAAATCAATTTCTTCACTTCCAAGTAATAATTAAATATTTAGATAATAAAAAAGCAGAACTGTCTTTTAGAGGTATTGTCTGTGCATTCCTACTCAAGCAGCACAGCAGACCTTGGATTCTCTATCCCAGGGTCACTTCACTTTTTTCCTTCTCATCTTGAGCCTTGTCAGGAGCAGCACAGCCTAGAGTCCCAGTTGCAGGACAGCTAAACTGGGATTTGCCTACATACTGAAGAAGTTTTCACCCTGCTGTTATAGAGAGGGTTTTTAAAATATATTCAGGGATACACAAGATATGATTCCAGTGACCTGCTTTCTTCCACTCTGTACTTATATATTTAAATGGACAGTAAAAACATTTCTTTAGGTTGTCCCTGGAACAGACTCCTATTTAGAGCTCCTACAATGCATATATTCCAGTTAGGGGAAAAAAAAACAAACAAAAAAACCAAACAAAGCACAAAACGGAATGCCAGGGTTCATTCGCAATCACCTGCAATGAGGCAAAAAATAGCAAAGTAACATAACCCAGTTCCAATATGTGTTTAGGCTCTTTTGAATTATTATTTTACTATGCTTTAACAGTCAGCTGCAAATGACTTCCAGAAAGGACAGTGGTGAAAAACTGAGGGAAAATACTGTTCTACAATATTCTACTTTGGGTCTTCTTTGAAGGATAGAAGAAGAAAATTGTTGTGCTTTAAAAATACGGACTTTTCGTTGTGCGGAGGTTAAAAAGCAGTAAAGATTTTTGGAGCTGGGATTCATGGCAGGACAAATTTACTACTGGAAAAGCACATTATAATGGTTCTTAGAAGTATATTCTGTTGCATGTTAATGGCTTTGATTTTAATTTTATTTAGAAAGGCCATGTGATTTCAAGGAGGTGTTCTTACTCGAAACGAAATTTGGAACTTCATTTTGATCATAAGCATATTAATTATTCATTATTTTTGCTATTTTTTAAATTTGCTATTATTGGCATGTTACCATTCTCACTTTTTCAAAATAATAATGAAGCTTAACTTGTATTAAATGTGTCCAGGAAACATGAGAAATTTCCACCACAAACTATTTCATCCCTGAACAAGTGAAGAACATGGATGGAAAAGGCAGGCAAAAATGTAGGTCTCATGCAAGTAGACTTTTCAGAACTGTGTTCATGGATTCTCTGACCCCAGTTCTTAAAGGACTCACTCTTTTAAAATATAAATTCCAGTAAAGAAAAAGGAAAACCTTTTAGAGAAATATAAAAAGACAAACTCTGCCCCTGATTGCTGCACTTGTTCAGTAGATTAACAGGACTGGAAGTCAGAGCCCGCTCTAACCCTGATCAAGAATAATTAACCCAGTTGAATTAAAAAAGCCACTTATAGCACACAGGTAAAATTTGCTCTTTCAGTTTGGTCTGTGGAGGAGAACAGAAGAGGCAATTCTAGACAGAGCACAGCTTTTAGGGTGTTTGTCCTAAATTTCAAACAAGACAGAGCTTTCATTTTCCCCCTTTTGTTCAGTGAGATAACCAGAATTTTTCCTGTGGTAACCAAGACACAAGCCCGATTTTATTTATGTTCCCACTGGCTCAGCCTTAGCATGATTTCACCTGGAAGCAGACCATATTATGGAGCCAGCTGGAAGGGTAGAACCCTGCCTGTTCTTATGAGACCACAGCCGGTGGATTATTGTGCAGGAGAACTTCTTCATGTGGCTGGGGAAAGCAGAGGCAAGAGTTCTACCCACAGCGGACACCTATCAAAGGGAGAAGCTCCTGGATCTGACTGGTAAGTGATTCTAACCTGAATAATCCCACGATTTTTTTTTATCATTACTCTATTTAAGTGACTGGCCTGTGTGTTCAGAGGGCTCCAAAATACTTCAGTGTCCATTCTGGAGTAGGGCAGGAAGTATGTCAATAATGGAAAATCTTGTGCTCACCTCTGTGTCCCTCAGGGCTCTCAAACAGAGGAGTGGAGAGCTGAGACCTCACCACTGGAGGTTTATTCTGGAAAAAGGACCAAACGAGGAGAGGACAGGTCCAAAAGGGGAAGGATCACACTGTCTGTCAGATTGGGAAAGTCACCGAATCATGACTGACCTTCAGGGCAACTTAGCAACAGGGAAAAGGAGAAAAAAGCAATGTGGGGCTTTCAGTGGGATGGTGGGCATGATTTATGTAGGGTAAGGATACGGGGAGACAGTCTGGGATACAGCCCCAGTGAGCTCTGTGGATGCAGGAAAACCACTCTGGATTAGCTCAGATGCAAACGCAGGGAGCAGTTACGGACAAGCAGCAAATGAGGGACAGGAAGGGGAGGTAGAGAAGAGCTAATCCTACACAGAGATGTTTTGAGAGCAAGTTCCAGACCCAGGCTTGGGATCAGCTCCTCCTTCACCTCACCCACAACTGGCACTGCCTCCTGTGGACACTGAAAAGCTTTGGCGGAGGGATTTTTCAGCCTTCTGCTGCATTCTGTGAGAAACATAAGGTTCTCACAGAAACTAGGCAAAATACTGTTAAGGGTTTTTGTAAACTATTTCTCTATCTTTGCACCTGTTGTTTGTCAAGGAATTGTTATGATATCCTAACAAGAAATATTTTGAAATGGGTGTTCTGTGGATTGACCAATCACCCTGATGGGTGGTTGGTCAGAGGTCCAATAATCCTTTGCCATGTTGGCGACTCAACTTATAAAAACTGATTTATAATTAATTAAATCAGCCATTTTCTCTGGACTCTGGTCGTGTCCTTTCTCCTCGTCCCGGGCTCAACAGCGACAGCCTCCCACAGAGGAAAAATGGGGAAAAAGCTGAACTGGAGCAGCACCATTGAGAGCCCTGAGTGTGTGGTGACTGTGTGTGGGGAATCCAACAGTCTATCACACACAGAGCAATCAGGAGTTAATTTAAAACTACAAGGAAAAGTTAAAATAGCCCATCCACCTTCTCATTTTCCCCTCTGCTGCACAAATTGCCCTGGAACTCAGCCCCGAGCATGAAGAGCCTCCAGCCAGCCTCTCTGTCTGCCTGCAGCACCCCTGGGTGCACTGGCACAGGTCATGTGCTCCTTCTGGGTGGAAATCCCTCCTGGAAGCAGGGGAACATGCTGTTTTCCCCAGGGTAGGAGTGGGATGAATGAAAAGGAAGGCTGAAATGCATCTCAGCTAACCTGAGACTCCTGAAGTGGAAATATCTACATCTGAGGGAAATGTGCTGAGCTCCTGCTGCGGTCAACAGAGAGACATAGGCACCATGAGGCAGTTCAGATCACCCCAAAGTAGGACAGGTACACTACCCCTAAAAGTGTTCCTCTTCTTTGGTTACACAGGGAAGTTAAGGTGATTAAATCCTTTCCCTGCACAGGTCTACTTTTGAAGGGATGTATCTCATCCTCAGTCCTTTTATAAAATACTCTGAACCTGCAAAAAATCATCGTGCTAAATGCAGGTTCACCCTACAGGCCTTCAGGAAACAGTGACTAAGAGGTGAAAAACAGATGAAAAATAAAGGGTTTCAAAATGGCCCATTTTATTTTGCAGCAGCTCCCCACTTCCATTTGATATAAACCTGTGTTTGCACACAAGAATGTTCCTTGCCAGCTGAGCACACTAGAGAGAGACACATGCAGCATTTCATTTAGCAGAATACAGAAAAGGAGCACCTGATACAAAAAGTCTTGCGCTGTTGCTTTGTCGTGTTTCTCCAGTGTATCTGTGCCTTGTGATACATCGGTAGTTGTACAGTCCATCTTCATTCTGTACGTCTAAAATATACAAGGCTCCCGTGGATGTGATGAGAAATCTAGGTCCTGAAAGACACAAGAATTTGCAGGGCTTAAAATATCTGCAGGTTGTTACTCTCACACTGAAGGATGGAGGACACAGGTCCTGAAGATTTTTTTTGCCAGGTTTGAAGCTGCCAACTCCAAGTTTACCAAGTGCTCTCTGTATATGCATAAAAGGTATCAATTCATGCATATTTTATTTGCACTTCTTGTGTAAAAAGAAAGGATCTTTAAGGAAAATGTGAGACATGAAGGAAAGAAATGTGCCATGGTCTATATGACTATTACCAAACATACAAGGGGCATCTGAAGTATAATATGGGGTAAAGAACCAATGCATTAATCCAGTTTAATTCAATATTGTAGGATGAAATGTTGCAGTTCAGCAGCAGAGCTGCAGGGGTTAGAAAGGCAGTGAAGCTGCTCACACCTGCAATACCTGCAAGTCAAACAGCACCAGTGTTAGGAGCAGTCCCACCCCACCCCACCCAGAAAAGCAACAATCTCTAAAACTGTAGTAGGTTGAAACTTATTTGATGAACAAGTTGCTGATCCAATAGCGCTTCTCATGATTTTGCATATTTAAAGACAGCATAAGCACGGGAAGTGCCCTTTTTTGTTCCAGCTTTCCCGCGGGGCTGGGGGGGAAAATGGGCCCTGGGCTCCGTCTCTTGGAGAGGGCCTGGGCCTCCCCTGCCCTGGTGCCACGGCACGGGCCCCTGGTTGCTGCAGGGGAACTACCCCGGAGCTGCAGGCAGTTAAAAACAGCCAGGAACTGCTGCACAGCTAAAACCACGCGCGCGGCCCCGCGCAGAGCCGGCGCAGGCCGGCGGAGCCTCCTCTCTGCAGCCAGCACAGCTCACGTCGAATCGAAAGGAACACCGTACGCAGCCGACGAGGACACCTTTTCTTCCAAGCCAGCGAGAAAGAGAAGTAAAGCAAGTCACATGAGGGAGAAGAACATGGCGGCTCCAAGCTCAGAAAGAAAGGGAAAGTAGGTCACATGGGACGAAGCCAAGATGGCTGCGGGAAAAGAGGGCGGAGGTGCACCCAGCGCGAAGCTTAAAAATTCTTCTTGCAGGCCGTGGTAAAAGAAACTGTAATATCACACACTGTTTGTCTCTTTAATCCATTTTGAAGTACATGGGGAGATGAAAAATCCATGCTTGTGAAAATAAGAAATGCCTATCCCAGGCTATACAGCTGTGAAGAGGCTTTTAGAGATTTTGAAGCAGAGAGCCTTTGTTTTCAGGCTAGAATAATTCATCTTTAAAAAGACTGATAACCCCGTGTGGTGGCCCATGACTGGTAGTGTGAAGGGATTGTGAGATTTTCATGGGAGAGATAATTTTTCAGGTCAGCAAATTGTGTTTACCAGGTGGATTGCTGAGTTGTGAAGAATTCCACAGCATAGCAGAAGAAACCCTTTTCCTTAAGCATAAGAAAGAGACTTTTAAGAACTGTAGCACTGACCAAATCCCATGTTTTGTTTATCCTTTGTGCAAGTGGGTTAGAAAGACGGGGTGCTGGAAGAAAGAAGGGTTTGCTTTTATTTCTTATTATTTCTTTTTACTTTTAATTCTGTTAGCAATAAACTTTCTTTATACTGCCAGCGTTTTAAGTTTGAACCTGTTTTGCCTTGCAGTTTTCCAGCTTTCCTCAATACTCTTTATTCCCCCTTATGTAACATAACAGATTTCATGGGGCTTGGTGCCTAGCCAGCTTCAAACCACGACAAAAACCAAACAAGACTGACATGTTCAAGGTCAGAGTTTCTCCCAGTGTTCTGTCAAAATAAAAGTATTACAGGTTAAATTTTCTTCAAATATGTATTTTTTATTCTTAACTCTAGAATATGTGGAAAATATCATAGTGCCTATGGCCACGTGCAGTTTTGACCATTTCACAGCTGCAGAAGTGCCTCTGTTCCTTTTTAAATGCTCACTCTAAAAGCAAGGACACAAAACCCCCTAAAATCTACACAGTATGTGTTTACTCTAAAGCACTTCTCATAATGCAATAAATTAAAATAACATGTTTAGAACACATTGCAAACTTAAGCCTCACCTGGTTAATATTTCCACTTAAAAAATACTGTAGTCTAAGCTGTGTGTGCTTTTCCAAAATTTTACACTGAGGTAAATATTAATATCTTTTCTTTTTCATGTCTGCTAAATTTCTCTAGTAGCTGGTAGCTCTTACAAAATATGTACCTGTATCTGTGTATTATAAAATATATCAGGCTCCAGAATTAGGGGAGAAATACACAGGGGTGAAACCCATTATGAACTAGTATCCAGTAATATGCAGTAAGAAATTATTCCTTTTCTTCAGAGCTCTATTTGAGCAATGACTTTTTAATAATTAAGTGTAGTCAGGATGCTTGCTCACAGATGCATCAGTGGGAAAGCAATCCAACAGAGAGAAGACAGAAAGGAAATGGTTTCATTACAGAGGGCAATATCCTTTAAACCAGAATATAAAAGAAATTGGGAAAAAGTTAACAACCGTTTAATGTCACAAGACAGGTCTGACCCTCAGAGCAGAGAACACTGAACAACATCAGCCCACCTCTCCCATCCATGTAAGTATCCAGAATTATTAAATGACCACACCAGGATTAAATAAGTGGTGGGGTTGTTTAGCCTGAAGAAAAGGAGGTTCAAGGGTGATATTATTTCTCTCTAAATCTCCCTGACAGGAGAGTGCAGGCAGGGGAGTCGGGCTCTGCTCCCAGGGAACAAAGGACAGGAGGAGAGGGAACGGCCTCAAGCTGTGCCAGGAGAGGCTCAGGTTGGACATCAGCAGGAATTTCTCCATGGAAAGGGTGGTCAGGCCTTGGAAGGGAGGTTTGGAGTCCCCATCCCTGGAGGTGTCCAAGGAAGGCCTGGACGTGGCACTCAGTGCTCTGGGCTGGGGACAAGGTGGGCATCAGGCACAGCTTGGCCTCAATGGGCTGGGAGGGCTTTTCCAACCTCAGGGATCCTGGGATTCTGTGAAAATAAATCACCATAATGGAGGCATAGAAGGTATTGAGCTCCTTTGCTCATGAAGAAGAAGATCTGAGCAAGGGAAAGTGTGAAAGGGAGGGAGAACTGGATGGGAAGTGCTCTCTCCTCAGCCACGAACAACACTGTTCCAGCCTAGGTGGATTTACAGAGTTACAGGCTATAGAGGTTCTTTCTTACACAGAAGCCATACTGACTTCATATGCCTCTGAAAACTTAATTGAGTTTGCATACTCAATTTGAGCTTGCATAGAGAAGACTTAGGAACAAAGGTACTGTAGAGTGTAGTAGGAAAAGCACCTAAATAGGCAGTATTTCAGTTTCACAGCTAGGTGTCTGAAACATGGCATTGAAAAGCTTACATGAAAAAAGCAAAACTGTCTTACATCTTATATTTTAATATGTTAGTTGTAATGTTTGGATGAAATGTTATAGACACGTAGTAGCAATAAGTTAAACCAGTAAAATATACTGTAATTCCTTGATATAATGTAGTGTCCTGTGCTGAGTGTTTCTTTCTTTTCCTTTCACATTCCAAATTACTCAGAACACTGAGTGTTTATGTTACTCAAAAACACTTGTGCCTGTAAAATTCTTTACAGAGAAGCTCTCTGAGATAGCTTCTCATCACATAGTGCTATTTAACATCTGTACCCTTGAACAAGTTTTGCCTTTACCCCTAAATTTAGGTTAGGATATTTAGAATTTTGGTGTGAAAACCATGGGCTGTTTGACTTCAGTTCACAAGCAGTTTCCACACTCCTGAAATATTCATAAAGCAAATCTACCTTTGCCAGGGAATACGCTATAAGAACTACAGGTAATTGAATCACAGTTTTTTCCCTCATGCTCTGTGGGCAGCACAAAATCACAGCTTCAGGAGATGGAAATCACATTCACGGGCTTGGCTTGGGGGATGCAGCAAAGACAAGCCCCCCTTGCTTTTGTTTCCAGCTGTGTGAGCATCAACCAGCTCTACATTCAGACAGCACAGCGGGTTCAGCCGTGTGCCTGCCCGCAGCAATGCCCCTCAGCCCTGCCTGCTCCATGCAGACACATCCTCTGCAGCCCAGTCAAGGCTTACATTGGATTTTTCCAGCTGGGATGTGAGTCTGGTACCAAACCGTGCTGGGGTGGATGTCAGCGGAGAGGCTGCAACCACATCGCAGGCCCAGGAACAGATCAAAAGGTGCTAATGGGATGGTTGGGACTGTTTTGGTCCCTCCAGTAAATCTACACATGCTATGCATTTGTGTCAAGTGAGCGGAGCCTAAACAGCTGAGAGGAAGAAATGTGCCCCTTGTGCGAGGGCTTCCTGTAGCTTTCTCTTTCTGGGGTCCATTTTCACCTTTGCTAAATACACATAATTCCATTTCTCCATAATTCCATTTCACACCTTTGCATAGTACTAGTATGCACAAGTTTAAGTTCACACAGATGCGGACAAAGCTTAAAAATAAATTCTTTTCTCTATGCTTTTCTAAAGCTCTCACTATTTGCAGATGCTCTGCACAGTTTTGAGAGATGGTCTACACAGGGCATCCTTAGTAATCAAATTTGTCTCTCTTCTAAAGATAAGCATGAAAAAACTGACACAGATTTTAAGTGAGAAGATCAAACTCAGACCTTCCCTTAAAACTCTAGAAAACAGTTCCGGAATCACAACTGGGGTGTGAATTGTGGATGTGGAGTGGCTGGGTGATGAATATAACAGATTTGTGGGCTATTTCCAGATCTCGTAGTACTGACTGATATTTGCAGGTGAAGCCTTCCCTGCTCAGCCCTGGCAGTGAGTTTCCTCAGATGCAGTTACACTTTTGGCTCTGTGAGAGCAGACACACTTATTAAAAGCCTGCCACTTAATAAAAAAGGAATGTGAAAGCTGTGCAGAGCCAAGAAGTCGCTCAGTGTTATCTTGCTGTATTTTCTGGAGAAGTTATGAATGCACTCGAGCTATCTAACACTGCTTAGATCATCTTCCTGTTGGAAATTACTCAGGCAATCATACAATAAAACCTTCACTTAAAGCATTATCTAGAGATTTTTGCCTCACCCTCTTCAAAGATAACTAAAAGTAAATAGTTATTGCCACACATCAGATGTTATCCCACATTTCCCACCAACAGACATTGTGTATAATTGCAGGGCTAAAGATTTTCCTTTTCCTCTTTTCTTCTTAACATATTTTGCATACTTATGTAATGCTTTTAATAACCCACCCCTCCTTCTCCTGTAGAAACGCGAGACAGAAAAGATGACAGAGAAATAAAAGGGGAAATGCATGTAATTTCTGTCATCTTCTAAACGGAGAGCATTTTCATTAAACCCGACAGGCTGTCAGCTGTGACAAAGCTGAAGTGTTGAGTGTTCTGCCTTCTGTACTTCAAAAAGTGTTTAGAAAGGCACCAGGATGGGACAGACAAGCTCCCACTGCTCTGTTGATCCAGGCGAGGGCTTTCTTCTTGAGGCACATTTAATTTAATCGCTCTGGCTTTGCTCTAACGAAGCCTAATTTTTTTGACTCACCTACTTAATATGCCAAATAAAGATTTTTCTAAAGTGAAAAATCCTTTCAGATCAACTGAAGCTTTTTATTTGTTTGGCTGTTAGCAGGCTTCAAGAGAGAAAGACAGAGAAGCCTCCTTCACAACAATTAAAAAAAAACACTGTCAAAATATAGCTCATAATTCCCATTTATTATTTCTCCTCAGTAGTGTTTGTATTAATGCCTTGAATACTTGATTATAATAATTTCAGCATCTGATTTTCAGAGATGTTGAAATCTCGTTTGGTTTTCAATGCTTGATGCCTTTGAAAAGCTGGTTCAATATCTGGAATATGTGTCTCATTCAAAGACTTCAAAGGCTTTCAGGAACCCTCACTATCTCTTGCCTTGGTAGTGTGGGCAAGCATAGTAATATATTACCATTTAAAATAGTATTTAAACTTATTTAAAAATAGAATTTAAACCCAAGGCCAGGCTGGATGGGGCTCTGAGCAACCTAGTCTAGTGGAAGGTGTTCCTGCCCATGGCAGGAAGTTTGAATTAGATATTCTTTAAGATCCCTTCCAAGCCAAAGCATTCTATGATTTTATGATAATTTAAATTCTTTACAGAGAAGCTCTCTGAGATACATGGATTCATATAATTCATACAAGTCAGTGGGAAAACAGGGAATGGAACTCATAACTCTTTCGCCAACATCCAACCTAATACATAACTTTGCCTCACTGGGAGACTGAAAACAAAATATATAGATCCAAGGACTAGAAAGATCATTAGAGTAATTTATTTTCACCTTCCATCCTTTTGCCATTAACTCCTGCCCAAGTCCATATCTGGAAGTTATACTATAGGTTTTTAAAAAAGACATTAGTCATGATTAAAGATTTCTTGTAAGTGGGGAGCATGTGATAGCCCTGAGTAAATTATTCCAATTATTCTTACTTTTGAAAATTAGTGCATTGTTTGGGTCCACCTGTCTTTGCCCCAGTTATTGGATCTTACTGTGCCTTCATTAAAGATTTCCTCCGCAGTCAGAAATCTTCTGCCCATTTAAGTACTTACAGAACATGAGGAAATTACCTTTTATACCATCTTTCTCCTTAATTAGTTATACAGATTGAACTTCCTAAATCATTTACTGTGAGTTATTCATGTCTTGAAATATTCCTGTAGTTTTTTGCTCAACACCTTAACAACTTTTTCAAGTTCCTTTTCAAGCTTGGATCATGCACATAAATTCAGTGATGGTTCTGGTTGTAGCGAATGCAAAATGTCACCGTTTTCCTCTGTACAAATTTTTTTCCACAAACCCACTCAGTAACTGAACACATCATGGAAAATTGTGATCTCCTTTTCAGAGTCATGGGCTTAGAGAAGAGATTTCCCTCATTCTGTAGATGTGATCTCTCACCTGTCTGTCGTAAAACTGGAACTATTGACATGAAAACCTCAGTGTTCAAATCAAACCTCTTTCACACAACTCACAAATCTGTGTCGTCTTTTGCCATTACATCAATATTTTAACAGTTTGCATATTTTGCCAACAGCTTTCCTTAACAAAATTTCATTCCTTAATTGAAAATCTAAGTTTGTGTCTTCATCTGAGATATTAGCAAACAACTCGGTTTGGAGATATGGAAATGGACCCCAAAGAGATGGGTCTTACTGTCCTTAAGAAAACAAACAGGGAAGAGGTGGAGGAAACTGGGTCATATCTAGGCTTGACCAAGGGCCCCAAAACCCACAACATTTTTGAAACACACCCCTCATTTTACTATCTGCTGACCAGTGCCCTAATGACTCTACTGACTTCATTAAAGGTGAGCAGTGTTAGCAAATCATGTGTTCATTTCTCTAAGTGAGAAGAGGTCACATTAACAATTAGGAAATTGCTCTTATGTAAGGTTTTAATGCTTTCCATTAGACTGTATAATATTAGAGATTAAAATAAAATTCTGTTTAGGTTTCCTGTGTGAGATTGTTCTCATGTATAATTCATAGGAAAATGCGAACACTTTCCTGTCGAATTAGCGCATCATATTCTTGTATGAAAATGAGAATATTTTAAAATCACAACGTTAATTATTCTTTTATCATGCCCTTTTCTCCCCACATGCTGGTAGTCTTTAAATAGGGGTAATGTTACCCTCAAGATGATTTAAAAAATCATATTTGATTTTTCCTTTGTTGGAAACACATCTAACGGTGTTGTGTTATTGCAGCCTAAATTAGGTTGATCAAAATTAAGAGAACAGATGGCTGTTCTAATCATGCGCCAAATGGTAATATAGAACAAATAAACTCTTGTCAGTGGTACTCGTCACCTCCAGTGGATAGAATCTCTTCTGCTAAGCAAGTTCCAGTGTGACTTGTGCATGGAAGGGGAGAGAACTCCCCACAGAGCCAAAGGGGACAGAAACCTATCACTCAGTTTTATGGCACTGCTACAACATCATCCTCAAACAAACCAATCTGCTGCTCAGGGCATGGGAGGTGTGCTAGAACCTGCTTAAACTGTGCCCTACAGTCACAGTCCTGAAAACGCTTTTGATACCCAGCCCAAAGATTAGATGAGCAAAGAAGATGTGGAGGGAAAGGTAAGGATTTCGCTTTTCCAAGTATCTCTCACTCAATGTACTCAACCTTCATGAGATACATTGAGAGGCCACCATGACTCATTTACTGGGAGAAAAATTCAGTGACAAAGTTTCTGAAGTGCCACCACAGTACAATGTTACTCATGAGGAATTAAGGTGTTTGATATTCCTATTTTTTCCTGACACAAGGAAAGAAAAAACCATAAAATCCATAGGAAGTGTTGTTGTCCAAGGTGAGGGAGGCTGCTGTCATATTTGATCTGTTATCCCAGGCTCCTCAAAGCTCACAGACATGTGTCTTATCATAAGACCAAGCTTACAGGTCTAAAGTTTTCTTCAGTTCCAAAGCAGTTGGTTTTCCCTTCTCCTTCTGTTTTGTTGTTTATTGTGGTCTTTTTTTTCCTCAGAATTAAATTTGAGAATTTATAAAACAAGTCATGAGGTGTTTTCTATTTTATTTAGACACATAATCTGTTTAGATTTCAATAAAGAATAACGGAGATTATCTCTCTGCAGAGCTTTCTGCAGACAGCTAAGGACATTCACAAATATTTCCAATCCTATGACCTGATATGGTTCCAGTTGTAACAGAGATGGATTCACAAGTAGGCAAAATTTATGTAGAGCTGACAGCTCAAAACTAAGATATTATTTCTTATATCATTCTTTACCCTCCCTCACCTCCTCTACCTCAGTCAAGGGTACAAGGAGCACCTGTTTTGGTGGCAGCTCAGTCTGAATCAGGGTAATTTATAATTAAATTACTAATTTATAAATTTACTAATATATACTAATTACCTGTTACTAATCAATCACTCTGCCCCTCAATTGGTGGAATTCAGAACTGCTCAAAGTGCGGGAGGCCCAACCCAGACGCCATCACCACGCCTCTAAAACACCAAGCAAAGTCATGGAATATTTTCCGCTTGATTCTTCAAAGTAGGAAAGATTAAAGAAGAAAAAAGTCAACAAAAAATTGCTGTTATTTTGACAACTTTTCCTCTAAAGAACAGCAATGTCTTTCTGCATCTTTCCAAAGAAAATGGATCTAGAGAAATTTAGATGCTATGGTGTTTGCTCCATTCCAAAATGTCTTTCTGTTTCATAAACAGGGATTTTGCCAGAGCTGCAGTTTTCCAGGTTTACCTTGATGTTTGGCATGAATTATTACTACCTAAGACAACAAACCTGCCTATTTCTTGCCTATAGAACCATGAGGTGAATATGACTGGAAGAGAAAAGGAGATGGAAAGAAAGAAAAAGAAATAAAGACAGAAAAAAGGGAAGAAAACAAGAAAAAAAGCAAAAAAGGAAAGGAAGGGGAAAAGAAGAGAAGAGAAGAGAAGAGAAGAGAAGAGAAGAGAAGAGAAGAGAAGAGAAGAAAAGAAAAGAAAAGAAAAGAAAAGAAAAGAAAAGAAAAGAAAAGAAAAGAAAAGAAAAGAAAAGAAAAGAAAAGAAAAGAAAAGAAAAGAAAAGAAAAGAAAAGAAAAGAAAAGAGAAAAGAAGATGGAAGATGGAAGATGGAAGATGGAAGATGGAAGATGGGACTGAACTATATAAAGTTCCAGTTTTGGCTTTGTAAATCGAGCTGAGAGAGATTATTTGCTGAGTCAATTACAGCTTTAAATAGGAACAAGAGCTGTGGTTCCCTGTTGGTTTCTCATTGAGACAGGATGAGGCCTGAGTCCTGTGCTCCAAAATCAGGCAGGTTCTGAATGCTGGTGGTAGCGGCATTAATGGTTTTAGCTGCTTTAAATTTAACAGTACCATAAGTTTATTTGTGCTTCTGTAATCTCAGATATGCTCTTACATGTGCAGTGCTATAATTTTCTGAATGAGTTTGGCCGTTTTGAAAATGAGACTGTAAATTACCCAAATCAGAACATATTTTATTGCCTCTCTGTGTTTGAGACTGCAAAAATGGATTTCCAATTGCCAATGCCAATTGTCTACACCAATTCCACTTACATTACATATGCAATCTTCAAGTTTTATAAAGGAGGAATAAACATGTTTGTTTGTTTTGGTTTGTGGAGTTTTTTTCAAATAAGGCATAACTAGATGCAGGAGCTGTGTTTTTGTGTACACAGACTAGGTTATGTTAATGGTTACTATTCTATGATTGAATGGTACAGACCTGACTGATCACACAATGTTTTTATTTAATTGTTCCCCCTATTAATCTTTGATGAATTTATTAGGCATGAGCAGCTACAGTTCTCTACCTGCTGTTGTTAACTGTCATCCTCCAGGATATTAAATAAAACTGCCGTAATCTTTAATACCTTAGTTTTAGATTATTTGAGTGCTTGCATACGTTGCTGTAGAAGCTACTTTCCTCGTTTCAGCTAGGAAGCAAGCAGATAATTTTAAATCACCAGCTAGTTTTAGGGGCTCTGATTAAAAAGGATTTGGCTTTGCCCATGATATATGGAGCTGTCTGGAGGATTAAAATCTTTTTCCTCAGGCTTTTACTGGTGCATCCCACGTACGTAAATAGCCTGGAGCTGACCAGTGTCTTAGCACAAATAAACTTATGCTCTGCTCTTTGTATCATCAAGGAACATAACCCAACTCCTTTTCTATCTGCATGTAAATTTAAACACAAGCTCGTTAGTTAAAGAGAAAACCTCCATCTCCTCTGGCCTGAACAGCAGCTGCTTTATGTCACCGCCATCAAATGTGCACCTTAATAGTTTTGGAGCTTTGAAGTCATTGTGTTTCCAGAATATAAACCGTTATGGACAATATGATCAGAATAAATCACAGCCCTGCAGACACAGAATTCCAACAGCAGCGGAATTATTTTGACTAAGTGCAAACAGCCAATATTATCCCACAGTAATTACAGCAGCCGCAACTCTCTGGCTCCACATATTTAACCACATTTATTCTGCAAGTAACTGTGAAGGTAATGGAGCATCTCAACCTGAAGGAACAGTTTTATGAGAAATTTATCATAGTACCCACTCCTTTCTGTGAGAAGATCTATTCAAAGCTTCCCAAGACACCTGAGCAGTTGGAATTTTTATTTAAAGCATGTGCAGTAGCAGAGACAAAGCTTCACGTGGTACATTCTAGTGTAGTATTTTTATTTGGGGAGTGCAAAATGAGGGAAAGTGAAACAGGTTAATTTGGTTTTAGGTTAATGACATGGGAAGGAATTAATATCTTCCTTGCTCAATTTGAAAAAGTAAACCTATGTTTGGATAAAAAATTATTCAGAATATTCACTGCGGGAGGAATTAGCTCCACTAGGAATTAGAGATAAAGTAAATAATTTCCCCTGGAGACTCTTGGCCAGTCTACTGGGAAAAGAATTCAATGTTCAGTGAATAATTTTAAAAATGAAGAGGAAAAGCTGCTAATGATGTACATTTCTATCTTTTTGAACAATACAATAGTATTAAGTCTATAGTGTTGCTTTTCAACAGCTCTATAAAAATGAAAATATTTTTTACAATTTCACCTGACTACACCCATTTTTCCTCTACTTTTCCCTCTCTCATGCACACTAATTTCTACTCTCAACATAACAAGCTGTTATATGGTGGGACCCTACTTCTGTCTCTTCTTTACTCTTCCACACAGGCACAGAACTCAGTGTTATGAATTTTATGTATTTAACTCCTTTCAGTTCTCCCTACCACTCATACACTTACTATTTAAAAAAAAATTGTCTTGTGAAAAACTATTCCCATATTTTGGGACTCAGTACACATTTTCCTGAGTATGGAAGCATACAAAACCATTTGTACTCAGTGTTGCTTCAAAACAACTGATGAAACAGAAAAAGTAAAAATAGTAAGGGCAGAAGTATGTAAAGACTGTTTATATCATAAAATGAAACAGAAGAACTCCTGCAGCCCCTGATCTAATGAAATTATTCCATAAGGGAAATACTAGAAAAACAACATTTAAGTGTTACACAAGTCACATGTATTATCAACATTGCTGGAAGAAAAAAAATAACCCACACTGATTTTAAATTGAAATAACTGCAAGCAATTCCTGAGAATCTGTTTAAAGACTGAATTCCATGAGCATATGGGAATATAGAAGACCTCATTTTTTATAGGTTACAAAGTTTTATAATTCTTGCAACTTCTCAATAAACAGGAACACTTTGAATAAGAGTTATATTATAACAGTGTGAGTAGATGTGGTCATCACACTATTAATTTTCTGTTTGCTGACATCTCTGTTTAACTTTATAACAATGAAAAGGGTTCAGTAAATATGACTTTTCAGCAAGGAGTAAATTCACAGTGTGATTTATGCTGAGCATCAACTCAAGATTATGGGAAATTTCAATCCAACTTCATTTCAAAGATCTATGTGAGATAAAACTAGGAAGGATGTGTAATTCCATACCATGTCATAACGATTACTGTGATTCTGTACTATTACTTTCCTTAGACTGGAAGCACAAAGAAAATATCATTATAGACACAACAAGCATCAGTCCTTTAGAATAAATGTAAGTATTTTAAGGTTTTTTTATTTCCTTCTCTGAACTGCTCAGAGAATCATGACTTGGAAGCCTGTCCAAATATCAGGATGATTATGGAAATATGCCCAAATACATTCCTAAGATAATTTTAATAATTTGCCTATTTCTATTTGATTGGGAAATTGAGGCACACTGAAGCAAATCAATTTGCCTGACTTTATCTTGTGAGTTTGTGGCAGACTTGGGAATCTCAGTTCTGGGTTTTGAGCACCCGAACATCCTTTCTTACCCCTCATTTTACACGCTGTGCCTGAAGCCCTGCCAGATTGGATTCAATTCTTTATGGAAGTGCACAACAAGGGCACAGTTTGGATGTGTACATCTCTGTGTAGGAGCTAAATATTATTATTGTTGTTCTCTTTCCACTGTCAGAATGTTCACCAGTGGGCTGGACATGTTTCCTTTGCACCAGTGCTCATTTTCTGTGAAGACCTCAGAATAAATTATTTTTAAAATACAGCCTTTGGCCAGATTAATGTTTAAGGCAAGATGTGTTAAACATTTTTCCACTTTTCCTGAGCTTTCCATGTACTTACAGATGCAATTAGTTCTACAAATGATTTAAAGCATCTATTTTGCTAATGCTTAGATTTGTTTTAGGGTTGCATTGCAACATTTGTTAAGCAACTAGAGTCTATAATGTATTCTGTTGTTTCTTTCAAATGATGAATGTTAAGGAAACAGAGGTGTTTTAGGAAAAAAAGCGGCAAACATATTCTACATACGGGACTTTAGGCTGAAAGTTGCACAAAGCATTTTTTCCACTTCCAAAACTTATTTTTTTCAGGAAGCATAGCACTAGATTGTAAAAACCCCAAAATAAATATGTCCAAGCAGACACAGACCAGCATTGCCTGGACGCTAAGCACTTTCCCTGAGCAAACTCTCTTTCTTTCTCTCCACAGGCCATTAAAGAACGTGTTGAGTCACAGAGTGACCTTGCCATCACCATATGACATTAGCACAGATGGCCTTGACCATGCTAATGACGTTTTCATATGAAGATCCATATCATTGACATTTCCTGCAATCCCAGAAGTTGCCAGCAGCATGAGGTTGCCTAAACAGGATTGACCTGACAGAAAAGCCTCCATGTGTACAGCATGTTCCGGCCATCCAAGACATTCAGAGTAGCATTCCCAGCAAAAGTCAGACACACCTACATCCTCTGGCAGCACTGGAGATGGAGAACAACGGCCAAGTGTGTGCATGGAATCACCACCAGGATCATCCAAAGCACTGTGGGAAGCAGGTCCAGGGAGGTGATTCTCCTCTCTACTCTGTTCTCATGAGATCCCACCCAGAGTGCTGTGCCCAGTTCTGATGTCCCAACATAAGAAGTACATGGAACTGTTGGAACAAGTCCAGAGGAGGCCACGAGGTTGATAAGGGGACTGGGGCACCTCCCCAGTGAAGACAGGCTGGGAAAGCTGTGACTGTTCAGCCTTGAGAAGAGAAGGTTGTGTGGAGACCTCAGAGCAACTTCCAGTGTCTGAAGGGGCTACAAGGAAGCTGGAGAGGGACAATTCATCAGGAACTGGAGTGACAGGACAAGGGGGAATGGGTTTTAACTGAAATACGGGAAATTTAGGTCAGATATATGGAAGAAATGCTTTGCTGTGAGGGCGGGGAGGCCCTGGCACAGGATGCCCAGAGCAGCTGTGGCTGCCCCTGAATCCCTGGAAATGTCCAAGGCCAGGTTAGACATTGGAGCTTGGAGCAACCTCGGACAATGGAAGGTGTCCCTGCCCAAGCAGGAGTTGGATTGAGATGATCTTTGAAGTCCCTTCTAACCCAAACCATTCTATGATTACCACATAGGCCTAAAATACACCTTAAAGCAGAGGATCACTATGAAACCTGTGAACCACATATGTGTGTCTTATTTACGCCATGGGACCATGGCCTTAAAGGGATTTTAAATTACGTACCATTGGTCTGTTCTTATTTGTGCTTCAGCTCACTAAAAAGAGATATGACTCTCTGCACGAGGTCCTTTCAACGCATAAGGTCTGTAAGTACTCTTTTTTGGACAAATTAATGTAAAGTAAGGATATTCACCCAATTCACTTCGATGTACTTCTTTCTCCTGAGAAAACATAGCACAGTTTTGACATTTTACATAAGCATTCAAAAAATGCTGGTGTCACTTAGATAAGAACATTTAAAAATAATTATCCCTATTTTTCAAAACTAGGCAGCAGAAAAGTAATGAAGAAAAAGCTCTGAACTAAAACTACTTTTCTTCTTTTTCCCTGATACTCAGCTTTAATCTTGGTATACTCTTTTATGCAGTCAGTGGCTTAGGGATGTGAACAGCCATAAATGAATCTTAAAAAAGAAAATTAACGTGGCAAAATCTGACAGCTGTATGGCCTTTATTCTAAGCAAATTCTGCATTGGTTCAATCTCTTGAGCAACTGTTATTTGGGTCAACATTATTGCTTTCATAGTTCACAGTCTTTATCTCCTGGGAGAAAGCCAATTTTTTTCTTCACTCCAATCCTCTTAGGCAGAGCCCCAAGAGTCTGTATCACTGACCTGAGGATTTGCACTCTACACCATGTCCGTGGTCGGGGCACACTATCTCCCTCCCAGGAGCATTTCCATTAAAAAGGTGGAACACACATGCAATCCCTGTAAATTGAGCCTCGTGGACTTTTTTAGTTCTTTGTGGAGCAAAGGGAGCATTGTACAAAGCACAGCACACAGCAGAGCAAAGACCACGGAAGACAGGAGGAAATAAATAAATAAATAACATCCCAAAGATCCAAAAGTCAATACAACGTGTTTAATTTC
Organism: Rhagologus leucostigma; assembly: GCA_013397725.1. Lineage (NCBI taxonomy): Eukaryota > Metazoa > Chordata > Aves > Passeriformes > Rhagologus > Rhagologus leucostigma. The sequence continues at coordinate 948,746 of VZTD01004778.1, forward strand.
TTTTTCTTTCTGACAGGAGCTCTGGCCCCAGAGCCTGGTCAGGGGCAGCTCAATAATAACGATCTAAGGCTGGTCTTCAATAGAGACTCAATAGCTGACAGCTCTTCTGTTCAAATTGACAAGGGCACAAAGAAAGGCTTGAATAATTAATTGTGAATGGTTGGATGTGATTTGATTGTGTGACCAACCTGTTACATCGACTTGCTTTCACCTAATCTTTCAAAATGAGATATTAAAGCTGAAACTCTACTATGCTTTTTTCTTATTACCTGGTTGTCTCTTCCTCTGTGGCAGAGCCTGCAGAATGTGCCCTCCTTGAGATGGAAGGGGGTGAAGGAGAGCCCTGAACTCACTCGGGTGTCTAGGATTGCACTACAAGCCTGCGTGGTCTCTATAAAAAGTACTTTTAATTTCTATTATGCAGATGCATCCATCAAAAAAATAAAAAGCAGGGATGGGAAAAGAAAGTGGCATCAGGAAAGGTAACAGCTATTCACTAATTAACTTATTCCTCCTGTAAAAAAAAGCCCACAACCAAACAAAAAAACCAAAAACCAAAAAGACCCAAGCAAAACCAAACCATACCAAACCAAGCCAAAACTAAAAAACCCCGAAAAACCAACCAACCAAAAAACCCACCACCTAAAAGTCAAATCTAAACTCCAACACCTTTCTCACTTCATTTCTGAGACACTTTTTACCTAAATTTTCCTAGAGCAATTTCCCACTTAAGTAGAAACTGCAAACACTTGAACATTCAGAGCCAAGTTATACAATGAACATCGTCTCAAACATAATCTGCATTTATTTTTAATAGGGACATAATCTGTTAACATGCATGGCTTCAGCATTGTCTTCTAGCTCAGATGATGCTTTCTCAGCAACCCTCAAGTATAGGTGGCACAATAAATCTTTGTTTAACTCATTCACCACACTTGGGTGACAGAAAGAGTGGGTCTCCAGTAATTTCTGGTTGCTAAAGTTCTTTGAATGAGAGAAGGAAAGAGCACCATTTTAAGCTGACCAAGGTCTGCAAATGTGTAGTTAAGCGCTGATTCTGTGTTTTAAAGGAGTATTTACGGCAGTGAACTGTGGTTACAGTGCTAAACTGCACCTTGGCACACCAAGAATCTCCCAGTGATTAATAAAAAGTATTTTCTGTGAGACCCAAGCTTCTCTCTCCCCTTATTCAGAAAAAAATTCTCACAGAGTTTTACTCTCTATGGAAAGACTGAGCGACTATGGAGTGCACATTTCAAAGTTTGTTTGATAGCTCATCTTCTCAACAACAGACACCACTTAAATGAAAGAATCTGATTGTTCGGGGCAGTCCTGATCGTCTCACTGTGTTCTAACCCCAGCTCATGGCCTATAGAACTGAAAGAGTCTCCAGTGCTTAATTATAAGAAAAACCCTGTCTCTGTAATATATGACTTATGTTTAAGTTCAGCACTGGCTCTTAAAAGACATTAAGTTTTGAAGAAGAAATTGGGATACATAGAAGTAGAACATTAATAAGATTATAGAATTTTAGATTATCCTTATTCGTCCTTTCAAACAAATAATACTCTGTAGAGAGGCATCATGTGTTTCCTATCAAACTGTACCCCGTGGTACATATTAGGGTTGCTGAAAAAAGGGTTTTCCAACACTTTTAGGAGCAATATTTCCTTAGACTATAAGCTCCATTAACTATTTATACATTAATCTTTATTTTTATGTAGGAAAATATCCCATATATGCATGTGTGCACATGCATAGCCTCATCCTGCAGGTGATAAATAATAGAAGGTCCCTCTTTATGATAAATTATGGATGAAATGTATAATATATGAATTAAAGTTAACAGCGGGAGAAATCATTCGCATACAAGAAGCTGGGGGAGGAACTAAACCCTGCAAGAGAGAGGTGGCAAACAATTAACATTTTAGTTCAGGAAAGCAGATATGAGGCATCTATAACTGTGCAGCTTTCTCTGCTCTGTTTATGGAAACGCTTTCCACCAAAGAAACTGGGAAAAAAATAAATATGGAAAAAGTAAATATCACTTGACTGAAATTCTATTGAAAATTTGGCAGGTTCAAGGAAGAGCTGCGGAAATGATTCAAGAGATAGAAGCCCACTTTTACAGTCATGGTCTAAGGAGACAAAGACCTTCAGTTATGAAAAAGGAGCTGATAAGGAGAAATAACAACTGCCTGAAAGAGGAGGGAGAAGACTTCTAAACTCTCAGGTCAGTTCATAACTTCATACCCTATCAGAAAGTGAAAACAGAATTGATTGAGCATAGGCAGAAGATAGAAAATTCAAGGGTATTCACAAAAAATACCACAGTTCATGCAGAAATTACGAAGTGGATACAGGAACTCTCTGGTAAATTCCAAGAAGCAATATGGAAGGTCAAAACAGTTTAAAAGGTTCTTTAGGAAAGAAAAAAAAGTAAGACATTTGTCTTTCCTATGGGAATTTCCACACAGTGACAAACTTGCACAGAACAAGAATTGCTCTCAACAAGTGCTGGCAGCCTGATTCAAGCATCACATGAACCAGCCTCCAAAAACTTTGAGATTTAGAGGAATCAGGATAAGAAATGTATGTAAATTTTAGATCTATATCAGTCTTCCTCCTAATTCCTGAAATTCCTGGTTTCCGTCTGGATTAGGACGAAATCTATGTTAGAAAATTAGTAGAGGTACTTCTGATTTCCTACAATTTCATCTTTCAGAATTACAAAAGCATAAATTTTCTTCTTTTTTTTCAACTTAAAAGTCATTTTCATATTAATATAAAGCTATATTGTGCTCATATTTTCACACTGGTCCACTTCATTTTTTTTTTGTGGTCACAGATGTCTCTTCAAGAACATGTGCAAAACCACAATAAAAAAAAAGAAGTGCATTGTGCTTAATTCCTTTTCTCTAGAGCATCCTTGATGTTTTCTGTGAATATTAATTCCTAGCATTGGCCCAGAATGTGGGAAATTTTAATTATGAAATTATTTTTGCTCCTTGGTCTGGTGTCGTAAATCTGAGAAGGAAAACATTTTGCCATACTGTTTCTAGTTCAGAGGTTAAAATTAATCTGAAATTCAGCTTATTATTTATCTCAAGTAACTGACTGTACAGTGACCATTTTTTTAAAATGATATAAAAGTCCATCAATTTGAAGGGATGCAGAAAGAGAGGACTATGGATGTTTTGATGGATGGTGGGACAACTCTGAGCTACCAGTGAGACACAGCCATGAAAGAACCTAATAGGATTCTAAGATAAAGCAGTAGAACCACTGAATAAGATAAGAGCTCATCTAGGATATCATCTGTAATCCAAGATGATTTTTTTCCCACAGGAGATCTCAAACAGGAATTTAAAATCAGATATATAAGTGCTTACAGAAAAAAAAAGAGCCTATTTTTCAGGGAGACCTTTAAAAATTTGGTTTATTTCTGCTGACAAAATAAATGTAGCAATAAATGTGTCAATAATGATATTACAGTGAATAACAAAATACATATGTTTGGGTGTATATGTCAGGGAGGGAGAGGAGAATTGTTCGATTTAAAGAGCATTACTGGAATGAGATTTAATGGCTTTGAGTGATCCATTAAAAAAACTTAGTCTAGACAACTGGAGGAGATTAGAAGACTGGAAGATGGAGAGTGTCCCTAACACAGCACAGGGAAATCTGCTTGTTCCAAGATGGAGCTTGGGACAGAACTGGCAGTGACTGTGTAACACAGTCTGGGAGTTTGGGAAGTTTGAGGCATTGAATTCAAGCAAAAAAACCCCGTATTTGTTAAGGTTTCTTGGAACGCATCATATTTTGTTGATCCTATGATTAAGACCTGATCATTAATTGTAGAGTTCAGGAAATTTTTGTCCACCAGGCTCTTCTTTGGTGTATCTATTTTCTTCTGAGCACAGAGCAGGTTGCTTCCCTTTGCTGCCAGGCAGAAAACAGCACCATTCTAAGTGCAAAGGCTTAGAAAAACCTGAAGTGCTTAATTGGCATCTGTTGTTTGCATGCTCAGGATTATGAACCATCTCCTAATTTGGGAATAATAAAGAATGATGGTACCAACTAGACTGGCAAGGTCCAGGGGCTATTTTACTTTTCTCTGGGCCACTTGGGAGTTTATTTGTGAGACCTGTCCTGCCATGGAAATATATAGGATATCAGTTTTTCATCCCTTCACTTCATTGTGCCATATTGTTTTGAGCAGGCTGTTTTGGTTTTTTGTTTCTTGGGTTTTGGTTTGCGTTTTTTTTTTTCTGAATTTCGATTCTGTACAGCAAAAGTTTCAAGATTAGTTGAGGGAGAGCTTAAGAAGTGCTTTTAGTTTTGTGGATTTTTTTTGAGATTAAGAATAGATGTTTTGTGAACTCTTCAGAGTATATATTTATGTTCATGGAACTGAACTTGATGACCCAGGTCGCCCTTTTCCGAAATTCTAATGGAAGCTGCAGTTATTTATTTCTTTTATGTCCCCATTTCAACTGAGTTTCTGAAAGTTTCACAGCTGGGAATAAAGCAAAAGATCAATTTTCTTTTTTCTTGTGAGGTTTTTCTTTTTTTTTTCCTCCCCAGTTCTGCGCAAGGAATCACAAGGACAAAACCCTCTTGGAACCTGGTTGAGGAGCTTCACTTCCTCACAGAAAAACTGAATGTCTAATTTGGCATAGTTCTTGCATTTATTTGCAGTAGGTTAACAGTGATGCACTCTGAAGATAGAGAATTAAACCATTTGGTACATCTTGAAAATACGATCTTCACATGAAGATTGTACTGTGAAGTCTATGCATAAGGAGGATTGTAAAAATCTCTGTTCCTGCCTTATATCACGCTTTGCAAAACTACAGGATTTGTCAATACCCAAAAGAAAAAAAAAGGCCTGTACACAGTGAAAAACACTGAGTTTTTTTCTAATTTACACCTTGGATACTGTGGTTATTTCTGTCACAGTGTCACTGAAAAAAAGCCACCACATTATTTCTGCTGGTCACTGTTGTTAGTACAGGTGTCTTGATTTTGGTTGGTAACGACAAATGCCACTTCATCTGCTGGAAGTACAGGTAAACACCAGATGAAGCGGAAATTAATGAATCTCATCATCGCCAAAAGGTAAGTGTGAACCTCAGGAAAATTCAAATACAACAAAACACAGGTTTGTTATTCAAGTTTTCCTGGAGCTGCAGAGACATAGAGCATGTGTAAAATAATACCATAATTATCCAGAAAAACCAATGACACCAAGAGTTGGCATGGGTGATTCCAAAGTTTCATAACGGATTCGTGGACAATATTTGTTGGTTTTGTTTCACACCCAAAAAATATTCACAATCATTTCCCTGAGAACTGAAATCTACAGTGGACCCAGGGAATCTACAGGCGGCATTTCCTCTGGAAGAAGACAATCCTGTATTCCCAGAATCATCAGAACAAAGTTACAATATATACAAAATGGATAATCATAAAAAGGTTTAAATCCTATAAGGTGCTGGACAGAATTAATATGTGATGTCTCAACAGTCCATCCTCTAAATAAATTGGGAACAATAATGACTCAGAGAGCTCAGTCATCTCCTGCTGATTTTAAAGACAGAAAATGGGCTCAACAGTTCACAAGTGAGTGAATAACAAACCTCATTCAAAGAGAATGCTCTGATTTGCTGATCACTTAGCAAATCCTGAATATTAGAAACTAAAATCTTATTGCCTGTTGTATATAACCCCAAAGCTCCTTTGCACTGGGAGCCTGAGCACTGTTCCCAAAACCATTCTCTACAGGTCATAAAGTACCTGCAAATCTCTCTAATGTTGCTCGTGGCAACAGGGAACTTAAAAAGTTAAAACTAAAATTTTGTGAGAACAAAGCGAGCGATGAGATGCATACAATTAAGCTGTTATCTTTTTGAGCATTATGACTTCTAAAAATCTTGTTTTGAGTATTACAAGTCATCCTGAAGCAGAGGCATTCAGAAGTCGTTAATATTTTAAATACTCTTGACATTGGATCTTCTGGAGAAGCCACTGACCTAGTTCAGTCTGGTTTTTCAGCTACTCCAAGAAGTTCTGTAACTGAATAGAAAAAGAGAAAAAGCTCTTTCCAGATCTCAGGAGAGAGAAGAGAGAAGGTGTGGATCCTTTTAAGGGATGATGGACATCCACAAGCTGTACCACCCGTCTCTGGAGGAGAAGGACATGAAAAATCTTGCAAATTTTGTACCCAGACAAGAAGCAGAAATTGGAGTCTATTCCTCAACACCCTTCTGTGGGTAACACAACTTTGACTGTACATTCTTAAATATTAGTCATGAATTAGGATTTCGCATGTAATTATAAACAGAATTGGATCCTAGAAGAATGCATGGGTAACATTCAAATATCAAATCAAAAATTACAATTATTCCTTGTCTAGATCAAGTTTATTCCTTAAATCTGACCTTTTGTTTCTCTTTCTTCTGGGCACTGGGATTATCTTGACTAAGTCTGTGGTTCTGTGATTTCTTTTGATTTTTTAATTTTTTTTTCCTATGCTTTGCACTTACTGGGAAGGGGGGAAAGAATATTGGCATCTGCAAAGCGATTGACTGTGCAGCCTGATCATTTGCTAAGCATTATTAAAAGCTCCCTGAAATCACTCCAGTGCTTTGCCCTTTACAAGCCATCAGCCATCAATTCAGACCGTCAAATGCGATTACCAGCACTCCTCCTGAAGCTACTTCCAAACCATTAGTCTGATCGAAAAGCTGTGTCTTTCCTTTCCTCCCAAGTGCATGTAAATCCACCAGACCAGTGCTCCTGTGTTTGTGTGGTGATTCATTACACCTCCAAATAGCATTTGTGGTGTTAAAACTCCAAGACGAGCCAGGATTCATTAAATTTTCAGAAATCATCCTTATTTAAGCGAACTTTTTCAGAGATAGGCTCACATGTCCCTCTCTCTTCTCCGTGCCTCTATCCATTATGTATTTAAAATGTTCTGCTGGTATGTGCAAATGAGATTTACTTGGAAAAGTACAATTAGACTGGAATCAAACTCTGCTTTCAGTATCTACCAAACATCCTTTCTTAAGGAGTATATTGTGGCTATTTGGCACTTCTGTCTGAGCTGGACTTGATGAGATGACTCCTAGGTAAGACTCACCCATGACCTTATGACATATTTTGTAGGAAAGTGGTAAGTGCTTTATGTTTGCCACAGATTGATTCCGGGAACTCAAGCTCAGCACGTGCATGGTTTTCTGCACAGAGTTATAACTGAACTGAGGCGTTGCCTCTCCTTCCAGCCCAGCCTTCACTCCAAGAACACACAAAATTACAAACGTGAACATCTCAGAGAGAAATGTCGACAACTATCGAGCTGAAATAGTCAGGACTAGCCACCAAACATAAACGTGAAAAGCTCAACAACCTGCACCTCCTTAATTTCATCCTGACTAAAAATGGAGGAAACTGAACATTACATGAATATTCCGAGAGAAATTCAGCTCTCAGGCATGTTACCATCCCCTCCTACTGTAAATTGAGCAAATGACCAATTTCTCATTCATTTGTGTGGGCTATATTTTTCATGCAGTTTCTCATTCTATACTTGGAACACAATGTGTCCAGATTATTTATCTTCATCTGATTGAGAAACCATAACAAGTCCTCGCAAAAGGAAGAGGTCCTGCAGCAACAAAAGCAGAAAAAAAGTCATTATAAATGCAAGACAGCAAGATAGACAGGTAACTAGAAGATGCACCATTCTATGCAAATAATTTATAACAAATCATTTATTTATCCAATTTCACTGTTTTTTCTGCTCACAATGCATTAGCAAGATCCCAGAGTCCTAGAACTGACTTTTTACTTGAAATTATTCATGATTTTTCCCCTTTAAAGATAAAAAGGTTTGTCTTCTCCTTTCTTTTCAAAAAGATTTTACAAGATTTGAAAATTACGTAGAGTTAAACTAGACAATTTTATTTGAGCTTCAGAAAACTGAAAACTATCTAGATCTTAATTTTGTGGCACAATTATGCTTAACGACTTTTTTTTTTTAAGGATACTTTTCCAAGCAGGATGCTTCAGTAATGCTATGTGAGTAGTTAAGATTTATTTCACTCTGATTTTAAGCAAATCAGATGTCTAAGTACCATCTAGGTCTAAGTCAGTCCCATTACTCCTTGTCTTATGGCTACAGTTCTTGGAGAAAAGTCCCTCTCCATTGAAAGTTGAAATCCAGAGATTTTTTTCCCGTTACGGACGACTTTTGCATCTGGTTCAACTAGAAGCTTGTCTTTTTTACTGAATTTCTTTCCTAATGAGAGTGATAATCTCTTCTTCATGTGGATTTTCTCTTGCACAGTGGGATGGCTCTGAGAAGCCCAACAACGTATCTTCACTTCTGTTCTGCAGCACAGATGTTTTCCTAAAAGGCAAATTTCAAATAAGCAGGGATGGTTTTGGGAATCGTTTGGAAGGACTTTGGACATTTGGAATATCTGCAGTGAGGAGACTCCATAGCCTCTCTGGTCCCTGCCCAGGGCAGAAGTTGTGCCTCCTGTGCAGGGGAATTGCTGGGCTCAGCCCCTACCCGTCCCTCTGGTGCCACTGCTGGGCCCCGGAGCAGAGCCCGGGCCCTGCTCGGAGCCCTCCCTGCAGCCAGGGACACCCAGGGCCGAGGGCCCCTCTCGGCTGGGGCTCCTCTCGAGGCTGAGCAGCCCCAGCTCCCTCAGCCTTTCCTGGGCACGGAGATGCTCCAGGCCCTTCCTCAGCCCCGCAGCCTCCGCCGGCCCCGCTCCAGGAGCTCCCTGGCCCTGCTGTGCTGAGGAGCCAGAGCTGGACACGGCACCCCAGAGGTGCCCCCAGGGCTGGGCACAGGGGCAGGATCACCCCTGACCTGCTGGGAATGCTCTTCCCAATGCACCCAATCCATATTTTTAACTTTCTTCAGCTGCATAGTGTCAGACTCAAGTGATGTTCCAGTAGTTACAACACCTGGTTAGGTGTTGACTTAAAGCAGTGTATGGATACAAATGCCCAGATTTAGTATTTGAGAACTCATTTAAACACAACCCTTCGTGTGAGCAGCTATCACAGCTGGACCATGTCATGGAGCACGGAACAGGCAACGCAGAGCCTGAAACAAAAGGTTCCCCTGCTCTGAAGATTCCCCTGAGAGCTGTGTAATAAAAATGACAATGGCCGAGGACCTTTAGCAAAAGCTTAATCAGCAGTTTCTTTTATGAAGTAGTGTTAAAATCTGTTGCAAAATTAATGATTTTAGTTCGTCAACAATAGGATACCTTTAATCCTGCCTGTGGCATAAAATACTGCTTTTAACATTTTGACTTTCTGTCAGTATTAGAATACATATTAAATGACAGGAAATTCATTATGTGTTGCAATATAAATTAAGGGCAAAACCCCATACAGATCAACCACCTGTTCACTCAGATAACAGACAGCATATTCAGAAGTATTTCTTATATGACTTTGCATTTTTCAGTCTACCCTTGATGCTTTCCTTCTTCTACTACATATACTAAGCTATGTGTATTTTACAAAGTACATATTTGCCAAACTTAATGCTTTTTCCTCAGAAATGCTGCTCATAAAGAGAAGGTGTATAAAGCACATATTAAATTGACATATGCCACCAAAGGGAAAGAGAAGAGGAAGGCCAGAAGGTCTTCTGAATTTTTACAGTCCTCCATAATTTTTCATTTATTAGTTACCAAGACAATAGAAGTTTTAAATTAACCATTGCTACAACATTTAAAACACCCAGGGATCACATTTTTTCAGAACTGGTACCCCAAAATTGCTTATTTTTCTGTCATAAAAAGACTGTCAGGTAGGACAACTGTTTTAAAAATTGTATCCTGAAAAGCAGCATTAAAAGTATGCAGCACGAATTGCTTTTACCTCCTTCTACCAAAAATACTATCATATTCCAAGTAAACTATGGCTGAAAATCTCAGAAAAAAATCCAGTCTCAGCACTGCACATAGTTAAGCAGAAATACATAAGAAATGGGATGCTGTGGGAATTTCAGAAGCTTAATATTTTAATTAGAGAAGGTTTAATTTTTGGTACAAATATTTCTGAAGCCATCGCACCGGTGGGAAGACAAGCATTAACATGGCACAACTAGACAATCCCTTTTGTTGTTGGGACTGAAAATAAATGATTGATTTATTGATTATTACCGTTTGCAAAAGGATCAATATTTGTTTCTTATCCATTGCTATGCCATATTTCCATCCATAAAAGAATTTACGAGCAATTGGAAGAATTTGCTATTTCAGTGCCTAACAGCTGGAATGATCTCCCTGTTTTAAAATCAAAGTTTTAAAACCGAAGGCTGTAGTATTTCACTTACAATAGTCCTAAACTTGAAATACACACTTATAAGCTGCATGTTTCATATTTGAGGGACTTCAAAGGTGGTTTCAGAGCTGGTTTCGGAGCTGGATTGAAACACAAACCAACTAAACGACTTCAGGACTTGCAGTCCACCTGCACATTAAAGTATTACCTATAGTTTAAGACATCTGGACTTCCACTGCCTTTGAACTTGTAGCTGTACAATTTTGCTGAGCCTGGAGATGAAGTTTTGCTGAGTGGTGAAGGATTTTAAACTAGACTCAGCACATATGAACACAGTAGGTTTTTGGCTTGTGCACAAGAACTCAACTGCACGATGCCCAAAGCACAGGAAAAGCAAGGTCTGGACTACTTCGAATGANGGCACCCTGTGCCAGGGCCTCCCCATTCTCACAGAAAAGAATTTCTTCCTAATATTTAATCTAAAACTACTTTCTGTCTGTTTGAAGCCATTCCCTGTGTCCTGTCCCTGCAGCCCTTGGGAATTGTCTCTCTCCATGTTTCCTGTGGCTCCTTCAGGCCCTGCAAGGCCACACTGAGCTCACCCCAGAGCTTCTCCTCTCCAGGCTGAACAATCCCAGCTCTCGCAGCCTTTCCTCCCAGCAGAGCTGCTCCATCCCTCTGCTCATCCTGGTGCCTCCTCTGGCCTCTCTCCAGCAGCTCCACGTCCTCCCTGTGCTGGGCCCCAGGGCTGGGGCAGCTCTGCAGGTGGGGTCTCACCTGAGCGGGGCACAGGGGCAGAATCACCTCCCTACACTCCAGTTTAGGCAAATGTATACATTTTGGTTTCTGTGTGTGTAAATATGTTTTCTGCACTAGTTAAGCTCCCCTTTTCTCCAGTGACAAGAAGAACTTTGTGATTCCCTTATTTAAAACTGAACCTTTCACTGTGCTCTAAGACATACCCCAAAGAGGGTTGCTCTATTTACACTGAGTGTGTAAAGCTGCAGAGCTTCCTTCTCACTCAACACATTTTTGCATAATTCTAGGTTCATTTCCATGACGAAAACAAGTCCTCTAAGCACGTACAAGCCTGCACAAAAGTGCATGTACCTAAATGCAGCACTGCACTTGGCAATCCCTGCAACCTCATTCATAATTCCAGCTGACATAACCAGTGTTCCTAGCTTGATGTATTTCTGATTAATGAGGCATTAGTTCTGTATCAGGTAGCAATTTCAGAATAGTCTATTTCCAATGAGTTATGAATATGACTTGATTATTACCATTTGACCTACTCTTGTGTTGAGATGATTTGTGGCTGCATTTTCCCGGAGGACCCACCAAATGTCACTGCCGTGAAAAACCACCGTTATGTTCCAGTAATTAAATGGAGATTAAAAAAAAATTGCGTGGTAACCCTGGAATCTGGGCTTGGTGTTCGGCAATCTGGAATATTTGTACACTTCCTTACAAGAGAATTTCCTTAACATGAATGAAAATGAGCCACATAAAAAGTCTGCAAGTGTTGACCTAATACAAAATACAGCTGCTTCTATCTCCCAGACGTTTGGAAAAGTCAAGTTCCCTGACTGACCCAATTTACATGTGGCAGTTAAAAAATAAAGCAATCATCAGACGCAGTCAACATGGGCTCACAAAGTCTGTTCTATTCTCAGTCTAGGAAAGGACTGCACCCCAATGTAAATTTAAAAAAAAACAAAACCAAAAGCCAACCAACCAACAAACAAACAAACAACATAACCCTTTAACCTTTACATAGGAATCAGACACAGATAATTTATTATCCTGAGACCAACTAAACGTTTTCCAACTTTCCCAAATTATGACTTAGCTGAACGGTCTCTGACCGAAGTTAAAACGAGCAACAATAGACTTAACTACACCCTGGGAAGGAATTGTTCTGTCATCTCCCACTTCTTGCTAGCTGGCACATAAACTAGTTGCCACGATTTTAATGACTTGCTCTGCTTTTTCTGATGACGAGGGGAACGGCTTTGTTATCCCTTATTCATTATATAATAACAAAATTAACATTATTATCCCTTAAGGAGGTACTCAGAGTTATATAGGCTGGAAAAACACAGAAGTCTTGAATTACGTGGTCAATTAATGAGAAGACCAAGAAACAATACCAATAGCAATCTTGAATTTTTTGTATAATGCCAAGGTGCAAAATCATTGTTGAACATAAATTGTCATGTGCCATCTGTTAAAGAGAAGTCATTCTCCTTTTTAAAACGATGACAGAAATGAAGGATACCTTGATTTAAAATTCTCTTTGCCCTGTGACTTGCTGTGCCACTTGTCACACTATTTTTCAGAGTAATCTTTTTTCAAAAGAGTGTGAGAGCTTGAGTGCTAACTTGGATGCTACTGAACTTCCCTTTCCTGCCAGTTTGATTATTCCACAACAAAAGACCATCCTTCAATTCAATGGTCTGTTTATTCTCAAGCAGATGGGAATCAAATGTAAACCTGGCACCCCAACTTCAGGAAAAATCAAGCGAACCTGCAAGCTAGAAAGAGACAATATCATCAGACATCACCAGGAAGAGCAGGAAAACAGTAAAGCCAATTTAAATTCAAACATCTTCAGGAGCAAAGCACATTATATTGAATTTGTTTGTGACAAGGGGGTCCTGATCACAGAATCACAGAGCAGAATCACAGAATCACTGAGGTTGGAAAAGACCTCCAAGGTCAGAGAGTGCAACCTGTGACCCATCCCACCTTGTCCCCAGCCCAGAGCACTGAGTGCCACGGCCAGGCCTTCCTGGGAAACCTCCAGGGATGGGGACTCCAAACCTCCCTGGGGAGCCCCTTCCAATGCTTGAGAACCCTTTCCATGAAGAAATTCCTCCTGATGTCCAACCCGAGCCTCCCCTGGCCCAGCCTGAGGCCGTTCCCTCTCCTCCTGTCCCTGTTCCCTGCGAGCAGAGCCCGACCCCCCCGGCTGCCCCCTCCTGTCAGGGAGTTGTGCAGAGCCACAAGGTCCCCCCTGAGCCTCCTTTTCTCCAGCCTGAGCCCCTTTCCCAGCTCCCTCAGCCGCTCTTCATATTTTTGATTCTCCAGTAAGAGAGTGGAATTTCCTGATGCCCTGCAGATCACTACCTTCACTGCACAGGTCTTCCCAGACTGGGAGAGCTCTGTGTGTTCTGAGCTGTAGAGGGAAACAATACACCCAACACCAGCCTGCAGGTCAGTGGCAGAGAATGGTTTGCATCCTCTGCATTTCCAGTCTAATTTCCTCCTCCCTAGATGATTTTTCTGTAATTATTTCTCTGCGCTCGTGTAAAGTCTTTCATTAAACCTGAAATACAAAGTGGCTCAATAAGAAGTTAACTGCAGCCATTTGCTCTCCAAAGGGTGCAGTTAGCCTAGCCTAGAGTTAGGCTACTTTCCACAAATAGACAAGCAATTTTACTCTTTTTTTGGTTTATTTTCTTATGAGTTTTGTAGCAAGGGCTGCGCAGTTCCACACACATTTTCCAGCTTTGCTTCACGTGCTCTGGAGGTCTCGAATTCCTTCACCTACATTAAAATACAGAAACCAGATGCAGCTTCCTCGCCATCACGTGCACTGTCCCTGAATGAGGCAAAACACCACTGCCTTGGGATAGGGAGTGTGCCCCGGGGGCAGCCAGGAGCACCACCAAAAGTAGGGAAAGAGGGAAAGCGATAAGCTCGGGCACGAGACGAGGCAATGAGTAAGGAGCGCTGTCATTTAATAAGGTCTGTTCTCAGTAATTACAGCGACACAATTTGATCAGCAAGGACTAAGTATCTTCATCTGAAAGGGATCAGATGAAATTAGTGCTGATGTAATAAGTACCATTTGTCACTGTTAGGGAGAGAGGTGTTGACAGGTCCCTGCCGTTGCCGTGGCAACGCCGCAGCGCCGTTTCTCCCGGCGTGGGCTCCGACTCCAGAGAGTGGCACAAGTCTGGGAGGCAGAGGATGCTCCGCTGTGATAACCCAGTTACCCTCTTCCCCAGCTGGGTCAGGCAGCGTGCCCTAATGCTAATGATGCCGGGATTCCTGGGGCTCGATTTGGGGCACTGGTCTGGACCACGATGCTCTGCTCAAATGTGACGTTCCCCAGCCTCAAGCCTCCCTCAGTTTCCCTGCTACCAGCGACCTCAGAGCATCCTTGGGGATGTCCTCCCTGGATCATTCCACCTTTCTGCCAGTCTCTTGCAGCCAGCTCTCACACAGGCCCCGTGGCAGGTGGGAAATTCCTGCATTTTCTGGTTATTTTGACAGCATCCCTACACGCCTGCTGGGTGATTTTCTCCCACACAGCCTTAATACGAGATTTAGAAACACTGCGGGCTTTGTGTTGGCCAAACTCGAGCTGAAAGGTGTTCTTTCCAGGCAACCACTTTCCACCAGGCAGCCCCATAAAGGAAATTTTCATTGCAGGCAGAAGCTGAGCTTTCTCTGACGCTGGAAGTCCAGCAGTGAGGTTATTCACAGGTAGATTACATATTGTTACAATATTTTCCACTGACAGGTTCCATGATGCAAAATAAAAGGGGAAGATTTGCTGCCAGCAGGGTAAAATGCTAAGTGTGAAATAGCACATGAAAGGAAAAAAGAGAGATTCTCTTGATCAGATACTTGTAATCAATGCACATAGCCAAAACACAATCTTAATTACTATCAGTGGGTGGAAGTTTCCTGAATGTTAAATTACCTGCAGCAATTATGAACTACTGAGTAACCTGTTTACAGCTTCCTGAAATTATCATCACATAATTTGGCAATCTGCCATATTTTATTTCATTAAAAAACTTAATGTACCATAACATAATAGCCATAATAAAGCTGTCAAGATCCACTCATTGCTATTTACTTTGTTATCATCTGTTTATTGTCTCTCAAAACCAAAAGCCAAACAGAAAGAGAACCTGGAAACTCACAGATCACATGAGAAAAGGAGAATATGAAGAGCTCCCTCTTTCTGCTGCACAGCCCCAGCATCCATCTCTACCCCATTTCTCTCACAGTCAAAACCACGTACAGAAAATAGCTAATAACCTGGTTTTGAGGACCTGAACTGCTTGCTAAAGTATGTTGCACATAGATGGGACAAAACATAATTTGCCAAAACCCAGCAAAAATTATCAGTATTTTACGCTATAGCTAGCATTAGCAACGCCAATAAAATCATCATGATTTTCAAGTTGTCATCTGGAAGAAGTGCTTCCTCTGCCAGGATATCTTTAAAATTAAACACTGAAGCATTTGAGAAAACTGCAGTAGCTGGAACGGATGCAAAATCAAGAAGTCAGTGACCATGGCAAAATGTAAAACTGTTGGATGAGAAGTTAATCCCTTCAATTAGGGCCCAACAGCTTCAGCCAAAACGAGGCGAGCTTGTGGCTGTGCTCTGGCCAGGCACTGTCTTCACTGAGGTTTTGTGGTTCAGATGGAGTATAGGTCTGGAAACTCGAGCATTTATGAGCCACTGAGAAACCCAACTGGTCTACTTACAGCGCAAGTGTTGATTTCCTTCCCCAGCCCCCTCCTCACGTCCTGACATGCACCAAAACTGCTGGGGGTTTGAAGCAGACGAAGGGCTAAGAGATGCAGGCTTTGGGAAGAAATAAAGCTGCATTGCTACGTTCAGGTGCAGGTGGGACAACAGTGACAACAACAAGAGTTTCACAGGTGAGTAGCAAGAGAACAGCACTAACAGAGCTGAGGTACTCCAAAAACACCTCACACTTAGTGAATTTTTTGCACTAATTTCCACCATGTTAATGACAAATACTATAATAGTTTAACCTTCTTACGTGATAAAAATAGACTTACTAAGTAGCACATTGGTTGGTTTATTTTGCCCACTTGTGTTTTGTTGTTTGGGTTTTTTCCCCTGGCTTATAAATCAAGAAAATAGATAAAATTCCATTATGTTTCTGTGCATCACTAAGATACTGAAATTGCAATGACAGAGCATTTCATTTGCAAAACATTCGAAGACAATTTCACAAATGGGGCAAATAAACCAAGACACAATGCATTAAGTTTTCAAGTAGTGAGGGATGAATTAACGCTGTGTTTCGGAGCCCATAGACAGCTAAAAGAAGCGTTAGTTGATATTATTTAGGTAATTCACAGTTTTAATCTTCGAGTTTTCGAGCAAGGGAAGAACTGCTCGATACACTCAATTTACAGGCAGTATTTCTCTGAGTTTTAGATTAATGCATCAAATAGAAGACAATCAACACATACATATGTACTGAAGAAATCTGAAGGGAACCTGTAATAAAATAAAACCCTGGCAGAGAAAAAAGAGCACTTTTCATTAAAACAATTCTGCTGACATCATTTTACCCCTGGGTTGGGCATTAACCGTAAGTGTGATTTACAGCGAGCATTTCTTCTGCTTACAAGTGCTGCATTTCCAAGCGTGAGCCAGAAAATGAGTACATTTCCCTTAGTTTCATGCTCAGAACAAGTGCTTATGCTATGGCATCTTTATCACAGGATATTAGCTAAAAATGAAAAAGCAAATACTCATTTGACTTTCAAATTCGTATCCAGATGTATCCTCTCAGAAAAAAACCCTGTCAGAACTCTTATACCAAAACCTTCACACTGCTTTAGCTGCACTATGAGATCACGGAATCATTGAGGTTGGAAAGACCTTCAAGACCTTCAAGGCCAAACACAATCCAAACCAGTGATTTCTCAGATTTTTCTCCAAGTTTTCTTCCCTCTTTGCCTCTGGGTGCAACTGGAAAGTGCAAAGGAAGAGGAAAGAGCAGAGGCTCTGCTCTTATCCTCAATTTGAAGCAAATGACAGACAGAATAAACAACTAAGAACAGCAAAAATCAAGAGTCCTACACTTGAATTAGGGAACAAAATCTGAAAAGTAAGATTTGGGGTTTATGCTACACCAAGTTATAAGCTAAAATAAGTATAGAAGACTTTAAATGCCAGTTCTCAAGAGTCACTGGTAATACTGGAACAACTCAAATTCAGGAAAATGAGTTTGAAATAAGAAAAATTGATTACCCAAGTGGGCATAAGGCAATGACAACACTTCGCCACAGCTGAATCCGATTACTTGGTTATAGTTTTGAACTAAAATAAAGCATTAAACCTGAAATTTACCTGACTCACGTTAGAGGCTTGAATTCTCTCTTTCTTTTTAATGTATTTCCTCTTCTGCCTAAATGGACCCATTTTAATCAATGTTATTGCATCTATAAAACGTAAATATTCTTTGTCCATCTTTCTTGTAGCTCCCTTCAGGTCCTGGAAGGCCACAATGAGGTCACCCCAAAGCCTTCTCTTCTCCAGGCTGGACAATCCCAGTTCTCTCAGCTTTTCCTTACAGCAGTGCTGCTCCATTCACCATCATCCATCGAAGTTCTTCATGACAGATGATTTCCTTGGTGTGGGGAAGGTGAGGAGGCCTCAAATGCCCCAGTGCCTTCAGAAATGTGTAACAATTGCTGCCCCAGCGAATTTCTCTGCTTTTGCTTTTGCTGTTATTTGTTCTGTTAATGATGCCACAAATAACTGGACTCCTTGAGAGGTTTTCAAAACACTTTTGCAAGATTTGCTTTATTATTTTAAGCTATTAATTGTGGGTTTTTTTCGACAAGAGATTCGTAACCAACTTATTGAAATGCATCCTCAGAGCGAGTTCAGGAATGATTACATCATTCTGTCCTTCCTGCTGTTATCATTGGAAGGGCTGTGCTATCATTACTGCCTGAAATTTTTAAAAAGGCTTTAAAAAACCCCAAAACCACCACAAAAGCACATCAACACTGCTGAACATGCTCTGGCAATAATTTCAGTTTTTACAAAGGCTTTATTTAATCTGAAACTTGTACTTAAAGGGAAAAGGCCCAAAATAGTAGCTGCTCACAGCACAGCAGATGGTCCAGACAATAAAAAAGGCAGAACTATTTGAGGAACGTGAGTTGTTCACTGATACAGATAGAGCCAGCTAGCAAGTGTGCAGTGGAAATGGTATTTCACTGGAATAAACTGATTTGTAAATGTATGGATTCATCTTTACCTTTTTTCCTATTTAAAAAGAAAGGTGTTCTGAACCTGTCCGAATGGTCCATTTTAAATGTGTGTTTCAAAAGGCTATTTCATTTAGAAACCTTGGATAACTGCAGTAACTCCTTCAAATATTGTGTGGGGAAAATTTGGGATGATAGACACATTTCAAGCCAGGGTAGTTTCAGAGACATATCCTACAGGCACCTTATTGCAGGATTAGAGAAGAAATTTTAGACTGTAGTTTTTCTAGCACATAGAAATTATTTCCTATTTCAAATGAGGATTTCATGTGACCAAGGAAAGGGGGGGGTAATAATCATGACAAAGAGCAAAATACCTAACTGGGAAATCAGAGTTAAATATTGAAATTACCTGATTAATAACTTGGGGGTTTATTAGCACACAAAGCTATAATCCATGTCAGTGAGTCCTTTAAAAAGCCACCTCAAGGTGGAAACATTTAAGTAATTTCCTAAATTTGCAGTAGCTGTAGAGTTCACTCATTAATTAATGATACAATCTACACGTACTGAGTTTCCAACTATTTCATTACTTTAAATAGTAAATTAACTCCTGAACTTTACCATGTTCTTCCTTGCAGTTAAAATAATGTGCTATTTAACCTGAAATGCCTTTGGTCACCTTACTGTGCACTTCCATTCAGGTCACACAGGAGTTCTTTAAGGATTATTTGGAAGAAAGTGGAAGTTGAAGGGATTTTCTTGCCTGAACTACCACTGATTTCTGCTTTAGTAGGAAAACAAGATGTAGACTTTTTTTATAGACTCTGGAAGCACCACACAGGTCTCTTCTTCATCCACACTGCTCTCTCTTGAAAGGCAGTTTCAGAACTTAGTTTCTGCATGATGCCTGGAAGCTTTCTTCCATTTTCCAGGCTAAATGTGTTTGGGATCAATTGACATCGATGTTTTCCTTTAACAGCTTTTCACCCTCTCTGACATTTTGTATTATTTTCTTCAGAGAAGGCAATGGTATTTCCCTGATATATTTATTCTAATTGATTGAACCAACCACACTCTTTTAGCGTTGCCTCCTAAGAAATTTTCTTTGTCCCTGATTCCTGTCAGCCAGCCTTCTCTACACTTGCTCCAGCGTGAATTTATCTCTGTGGATAACCATCCAGGAGGAAAACGCTCCAAATGAAGGGTTAAATTTGTTTGCTTAACAATCCTAATGCTTCCACCTCTTTTGTAGAGATACAACCCCTACCAACCATTCCATGGTACTTTATTGACTTGATGCGTGTCTAGCAACCTAGGCGATCCAATGGCTGGAATTCACAGGATTTCTGAAGAAGAAAAAAAAACATTTATTTTTGCTGCAATATTATTCCCTATGGAGTTGAAGGGCCTCAAGCCATCAGAAGCCTGGAAATTCTTTTCACTTCTCCTTTCTAATGGCTGCCTGTTTATCACCAGAAAGTATTTTTATTCCTTCTGCAAATCTAAATCCTGTGACAGAAATTACTGATTTCTATGATTTCAAAGGAATCTTCCGTGTCCTATGGCTCCCGAGCTTTGGCTAGCAGCTAAAACACCCCATAATTCATGGTGCTAATGAGAAAGCAATCACTGGGACAAAGGATTTCAATGCTTTCACATTAGCAGTTACCATTATATGCTAATCCCATTTTAATTGCTAACCAGCCGCCACCAAAAAAGAACAGGCTACAAAAGCAGAAAATAAAATTCATGAAGCAGAAGCTTCCATTTGTCTCTGCTTTCATATTTAATTTCCATTAGTTACTATCTGACCTGCATCTGTGAGAACTGCATTAGTTTACAGGAAGCTCAGAGCCCTTGGATCAGGTAATTCTACAAAAAATTAATCTGACAAACATTTCTTTTTCAGTGAGTCTAAGCCAAAATTTTGGATTTTCACATGTCCAATCACGTTTGGGGTGGATTAAGAAAAATTTTGTTGCTTACTGCTCTTAGCTTAAGTTCTCCAAAGTTGACTATGTTCAACCTGGGTCTGTTTTCACAGCTAAACCACCAAATCAGTGCTGCTGCCCGACTTCCAGACGTGGTGAAGGAGAGGTTTTTGCACAGCACTGGTGTAATTCACTCAGCCCTAAGCACCAGGAATTCACCCCTCTGTGCTTTGGAAAAGAGGGAAACCCCCTCTTCCTGAGTAATCCCACAGAGGGAAGAAGTTTTCAGGAGAATAAAGTAGAACAATCAATAAAACAGCAACCCTGTCCTTTTTAGCCAGTCACAAGTTATTTCTACCCAAATACAGGTTATAAATGTTATTTCTGAACACTTGAGAGTTCCTCTGGCCCACAGAAGGCCTTGGAAAGGAGTTTCACTTCATCCTGCTAGCAAGCTCAGAAATCTTTCTATTTAGGTGCTGAGCACAAAGCAGGGAAGAACAACAATTACTCAAGAGGCACATGAGGAGAAAATTCCTCTGGTTCCTCAGGAGAGGGGAAAAAACCCTTCAGGATAGAGGATCCTGCTGGGGGCAGGCTTGAGGAAGGTGGTGGAGGACAGAGGTTGACCTCACTGCAGGTGCTGCACCTGAGGACGTTCAGGCTGGACATCAGGAGGAATTTCTTCCTGGAAAAGGTTGTTAAATATTGGAAGGGGCTGCCCAGGGAGGTTTGGAGTCCCCATCTGTGGAGGTGTCCAAGGAAGGCCTGGATGTGGCACTCAGTGCTCTGGGCAGGGTGACAAGGTGGGGCTGGGTCACAGGTTGGACTGGATGGTCTTGGAGGGCTTTTCCAACCTTAGTTACTCTGAGTTCCTGTGAGTCCACTGAGGGCATAGGGCCTTTCGGTTTCTTATTGCCACTGCCCTGAAGGAACGAGTATTAGAACAACTCAGATATTCTACAGGAAACAGTAACAGATTGGCAAAAGACAGTCCAATCAACACATTTATTTGCCTTTGACTCATTATTTTTCAATTTTTTATATTCATCTAGTATGCATTTTTCCATCAGGAGAGATTTTTCCAAGCCTCATTGCTTTTGCCAATAAAGATCTCACTTACAGTAACACTCTGATGTTTTTATTTTAGATTTAAAGAATTCCCAAATCTAATTGCTGCAAAAGTTAGTAATGCTAAAAATCACTTACAACTGCACTGGTCTGGGGGGGAGACACAGCAGCTGAGCTATGAACTTTTTGCTACGGTTCTTAATGTTCTATGATTTTTCAAAACACAGCTTCATAGAAAAACTGAAACAAAGTCAACAGGAAAAACACCAAAACCTGAAGTTGAGTTATTTTGATATGAAAGCACATCCTATAAAATTACTGATTTCTTGCTATTAGTTACAGCCTAATGAGCAGTGGTAATTGTTCTTAAATAATATCCCTGTGAAGCAGAGATACAACAACACTCCCAGGCACAGGGTGGGATTTTGGGGTGTCCTGTGCAGGGCCAGGAGTTGGACTGTGATGATCCTTGTGGGTCCTTTCCAGCTCAGGATGTTCCACGACTCTCTGAACACCTCTGAACACCTCTGCCTTGTCACCTTCTCCTGGCAATTGTCACCAAATGTCCGTTCCACTCACCCGTTAGGTGGGGTTTGAGTGCATTTTTTAACTTCTACAAAACAAAAAGGAATTTTGCCCACATCAACAATGGGCACATTACGACCAAGCAACAAAAAAACAGAGAACAGCTTTTCACCCACTTGACCAGGAGAGAAACTTCTACTAACAGATATCAGGAGTCAAACCAGATGCTCCCTTCATCTTTCACTGGCTGCAAAAACAGCCTCACACTTGTATTTATAGGCAACATTTCTATGGCATTTTCAGGTTCAGCTGTGCTGGAAGAAGACAGAAACAATTATCTCAGCCCCACATTCAGTTTTTTTAATTTCACTTGTAAGCTGTCCATCCCTCTCTCTCTCTCTCTGATTCTTACTGGCATCTAGTGGTACAGTAGGATTTTTGTCTAAAAAAGCAAATTCTTTGCTGGTCAAAACAGGAATTGCCCAGAAACCAGATCCAGCAGGTCCTGGACTCTAGAGGGTTAAGAGAGCTGGAGTTTATGGGTCTAATGGTGTCACTAGGCAACAAGTAACTTGCTGCAGCCAGCTCTCTTCAACCTCCTTGCTCCCTAATGCAGTCTGGTCTGCAGGCTGGTTTAGAGACAATAATAACAAAAAGCATGTTCATTCCCTCTTCTTCTCCCTCCCCACCAACCAGTTAAACAAAACAGCTCCCACCCAAATTCAAGACTGGTGCTGGAATTGCAGGTGCACCATGGGGGAAGCAGTTAAAAACACTGATTTTTTTAAGGTAGGGATGGTTGTGGAGGTCCTGTGTTTTAGGTATGTTTCAAGAAAGGGCTGTAGCTGTAAGTCCAAGAAAAAAAAGAAAGAGTGAAAAAATGAAAGAAAATGACATTTAACTATTTTGAGCAGTTTTGAGCTTGTAATTACAAAACAGTGCTTTTTCAAAGACCCAATAAAATACAAACCAAACCATTTTGTGTCTTTTTAAATTGGAAATTTAGTATTTTTTTCTGTTGCTTGCCTCGTAGTGTCAGGCATTCTTACCTGTTCTAAGGGATTAAAACGTGAGCCAAATTTAAACAGATAATTCTGTACAGTTGTCTTGTAGACATTATTTTATTTTCAGTAAAACAGAAGTATTCAAGACACTGTGATGAACTGAAGCAAATCTCATGATAGGTTGTTTTGCAAACCAGTTGTTTAACCAAACAAAACTTCCTACAAGAAAGGAAAGAGCAAATGATGCTCAAAGTCCGCAGGAATTTTACAGAATTTGAATATAATGCGAAGAAGATAAATCAGTGCTATGCAATCATGAGGGCATATTTTGGTTTCTGCATTTAAACAAAATAATACCACACGCGTTTTATTTACGTGGTCCAAGAGATTACACGTTCTTGCATTCAACATTTTCAGTTCTTTACCATAAATCTGAATTCAGCACTTCTACAACGGGAACATTTCTGACAAGCTGAGCTATTTGTTTTATTTGAAGATGGATCCTTGTACATTTGGCAAACTTAGTATGTCGTGGCAAGTACAGAAATAGAAGCATATTGCATTATACTGCCAGAACAGCAGCCCTGTGTAGTTTGGAATCCACACACGGTGACCTGTGCCCTACTAACTTGCAATTGCAGCACATTTCCCCCAGAGGTAAAATTCAGACACACTAAACCTAATTTCACACTTCATGTAAAACTAGTCACTCTGTTGGCCTGGCTGAGATACAACATGATTCTTTTTGGTTTTTACAAAGCATATTATGGATTTAATTAATATGGCTGCTCTCAGAATAGAGATTGAAAGCTTTGTCCACCGAGGTCCTAATTCTACTCCCTGTTCAGTGTTTCCTGCAGGCTTTGCATCGCAGAGCGAGCTCAGAACTGCAGGGGTTTTACTGCAAGCAGGTTTTAATTTTTGCAGATAATAAGCCTTATTTCCTCCTTTGAAATAACTTTTCAGACAGTCTCCTTTCATGCACGCTGTCTTTCAGGTTTATGGCCCTCCCTTCTTGTTCTGCACAAGCAGCAAGTTCTTAATCTTCATCTGCTCTCTACAATAAGTGCCCACACACTCAGTAAAAATTAATTTCAGACACAAACATGTTCCCAGACTGGTGATCCCTTTTGACAGGTAGAAAACAAATAACCATGCAATCACGGAATCAAAAAATCATGGAATGGTTGGGGTTGGAAGTGATCTGAAAGATCATCTCATTCCCCCCTCTGCCATGGGCAGGGACACCTTCCACTGTCCCAGGCTGCTCCAAGCCCCAGTGTCCAGCCTGACCTTGGACACTGCCAGGGATCCAGGGGCAGCCACAGCTGCTCTGGGCGCCCTGTGCCAGGGCCTGCCCACCCTCCCAGGGAACAATTCCTTCCTAATATCCACTCTAAACCTACTCTAACCTAATCAAGTTCACAGAGAATGAATAATTAAACTGATTTGGTAAGGAAAGGGTTACACACAGCTCTCCAATCTCCTTTTAAGATCAAGGAGAACACCAAGTCAAATTACTAGGTTCTAGATCAGCCATCCGCCTAAAAATCTCAGATAACTCCTTGAGAGAAATCTGGAAAAGAAATCAAACCTTTTCTCAGAGGTACAGTTTCTAATCAAGGCAGCTCGGCTCCTGCAGGAGTCAGGCCACCGATTTTCACAGCTGCAGAAAGCCTTTCAGTGGCCAAACACAAGTCTGAGCCCAAGGAGAGCATATCATAGGAATGCAACACACAAATATCATAAACTGGAGGTGCTAGAGCTGTGCTTTGCCAAGGAATGGCAACAACATCCCACATGTGCCATGCTGGATGAAAAGGAACCTGCTCTGGCAAGGAGAACGTCGGAGACCATGGAGCTCTCTGTGTTTCAGTCGCAGCTGGCTCATCCCCACCCAGAGCTCCAGTTCAGAGAGCCATCAGGAACCCTGGGGAAGTGATTTACAGTCGACACATCACCACATGGACAGCCCAGCTCTCAGTTTTCCTCATAACATTCACGTGTCCCAAGAGAAGTGGAGATGCAACCCCTCACACCTCATGTACCAACTACAGGGCCTGCAAAAATTGGGTTGAGGATGGAACTAAGCTTCTCAGACAGAGAGGTCCAGCATGTGTGTAAATCTCTTACTGAGCACTGGTGCTTGCACAGCCTCTTTTGCAAAGGATGGCAGTGTTTTTTAATCCCCTGCAACATCAGGCAGTTGTGGTTGTTCTTCTCTGTTATCCCTGGGCTGACAATTTAACGAGTACAGCCCCACCCAGCCGTGCAAAGGAAGCTTGGATCAGAGGGAGTGTGCCACAGGCCGCTCCATTTCCTCCCCATCTCAATCAGGAAACAACTGTCTGCTCTTCTCAGCATGTTCCTTTTATCTTGTCTTGCTTCTGAGTGATTTACCCCCCCACAGCCCCGTCCCTTTCCCACTCCAGCTCTGGCTCTGAGTGCTGATGAGACTCCGTGTGTCACCCAGGTGGGCATTTTGGGACTTCAGGGACAGAGATTCCCTGCCCCACAAACACCCAGGGACCAGTCAATCCTATTACCTGAGAGAGCCTCAGGGAACACTTTGGGGCTGCCCAAATCACAACCAAAAATCTACACACTGCACACAAACACAACCCCTGTGCAGCTGGTGGGGAGCAGCAACACCAAACCCACAGCTTTTTAATGAAACAAAGACCTAAGGAAAGATATTTGCTTTCGAAATGCAACATCTCTTGCTTCTCAGAGACCTGCAGTAATTAAGGATAAACAACAACTTAGATGTATCTTATTTTATTTGCAATGCTGAAAGCTTCAATTTTCTTTCACTGAGGGGGAACAATGTGTTTCTTTCCAGTAGGAAGAAAATTGTTCTGTGATTATAATGACATCATTGCTGCCTCTCACGGGTTGCTGCTAGTCTAAAAGCTTGAAAAAAGGAAGGGCACGTGAAGCACAGTACAGCCTTTCAGCTGTTTAAGTACAAATTCCTATACATATGCATGTACAAAAAATAAGGAGTAAGGGAACTTTTTTTTTCCTTTGACTCTGAACTCTCTTTCCTTTAGCTAAAACACTCATAAAAATTGGGATTGGAAGAAATGTATGTGATTTTCAGTTTGATTTTCCTCAGTAAAAGAGCAGTAAGCCAAAATGAGGATCCAAATACCTTCGACAGCAAATGAGAATTGCAGTTATGTTCAAATTTTACAGCGCAGTTTCATTGCCATATTTTTTTCCACATTTTATACTAAAAAGTATTTGATCAGCCCAAGTTATGTTATAATGAGTGAAAACTGCTCTCATGTCACTTGTAGAATTAAAATACTGAAGTGACAAAGCATGAATTTATTTCCAACAACTTAAGTCTGCGCCATGGAAAATTAGAATTGCTAAATTCAACTCTGCTTCATGCTTGAGCACTAATATCAGTAAAGTCTATTTACATCTTCGGGTCTTTGGGACCAAGACCATAATATTCATATTTTTGGGGTTCATTTAATGTAAAACAGTGGCTGTTCATAACTTTTGCTGCCAATCCTCATGTTGGGGAGTACAGAGAGACCACTCACAGGGAAACCTCAGTGGTCCAGGGACCGACCTTGTTCTGCCTCCTCCCCTGCTACAGCCAGACCTGTTTTAGGACCCTCTGAGGTCACCTGCCCCTTTCTTCTATGTCTCATCACTTCTTGTGATTCAGGCCCCTCATCTTTAAGCAGCAGAATGCAGTTCTGCTTGCTTTACTGCCGTGCCTAAAGCTTCCTCCAAGCTATGGCAATACACAAAGGAGTGGCTGCTTTGAGCTCTTTTTTCCTGGGAGTCTGGCAGCCTTGTTGTCATTCTCAAACTTGGAGCATAAAACTCCCTTACAAAAGACTGAAGCAAAGCCTCAGCCACTGAGGAATTGCTGGATATCATTACTCAAAACAACACTGCAGAAAGCGCCACATTGCTTCTTTGCGCTTCACTGTTATTTGGGAAATGCTTTTATTACAGAGAAATGGAACAGTACATATGTATTTTGTGAAGCTCTGCTTATGCAGTACCAAAGAGATTACTTTCATGACTGAAATTTTAACATTTGTAAAAAAAAAAAAAAAGAGTTTTGTCTGGTAGTAGCTGCCTAACACTTGTTGATAAAGGAAAATTGATCCACACAGATCCCTGAGAGCAAGGGAAGGTTATTATTGGCCAAGAAGTGCTTTTGCAGAATTTATAATGCAGTGACAGTTCTTTATTCCAGTTTCTGTCTTGAGTTTCACAACTGCACAGACTGTCCTGGTAGGAATCCCAGACATGCCATAAGACACTGAGCTCACCTTCATTTTATAGCTCTCCCTTGCCCAAACTCAGAAATCTGCCAGGGAAAATCTCAGTTTTATAAACTGCAATGCAAAAGTAGCATTCTCTTGTTAAGGCTGGGAGAATTGGGATTGTTCAGCCTGGAGAGGAGAAGTCTTTGAGGTCACCTCATTGTGGCCTTCCAGTGCCTGAAGAGAGCCTTAGGAAAGATGGAGAGAGACTTTTCACATCGGCCTGGAATGCCAGGATGTCGCTGTTTTCCCCAGGAACGAGTAGAGAAATGACACAGAGTCCAGGCGCAGGGTTACAAGGAAACAAGGCAAAAGCCCCTCCCCTTTAATGATTTCTCAGAAGGCTTTTTATATGTTAGTTTGCAAAAGTGCATGAAATGGCATAAGGGAATTGGTTTTTGCCTTCCACCCCTCAAGGGGATTGGTCAAGTTCTAAGACACCCATCTCTGGATGTTTTCCTAGTTAGAGCCATAACAATTCTGCAAAACAATCTGCAGCTGCAAGAAGTTTATAAAACGATAACATCGTTTTGAGTTACTTGCATGGGAAAGACGGAACTTTCACAAAGGTGCTGCAGAGAGCTAAAGAAATTCTCTGCTGAAGCTTTTTCAGCATCCATACCAGGACAAGAGGAAATGGCTTCAAACGGAATGAGAGCAGGTTTACATGTGATATTAGGAAGGAATTGTTCCCTGTGAGAGTGGGAAGGCCCTGGCACAGGGCGCCCAGAGCAGCTGTGGCTGCCCCTGGATCCCTGGCAGTGTCCAAAGTCAGGCTGGACACTGGGGCTTGGAGCAGCCTGGGACACTGGAAGGTGTCCCTGCCCATGACAAGGGTGTCACTGGATGATTTTTTAATGTCCCTTCCAAGCCAAACCATTCCATGATTTTTTGATTGTTCAAACAACGAGGGAAGCCGAGGGAGTAATGACTGACAACATCTTACAGGCAGTTTCAAGACCCTTGCCCATGTCAATGAATTCCAACTTAGCTGGTATCACTGGAAGAGGGCAGTAACCCATCAAATCACCAAGAAATGAATGGTTTGGCTGTGGAAACAATCCAGAAAGAGATTGGAACTGACACAAAAACTAGAAAAACATTCATTGCATTTTCTAACCAAGCAAGCAGGAAGCTACAACTCCATCAGCCATTTCAGATCCCAAATCCTGCTCAATCAAAATTCCTATCCAAGCCCTGAGGCAGCTGAGGCTTCGATGAGCACAGAAAGGCTGAATTAGGAGGGAAAGTCAGACCCTTCTCACCAGGCAGAGGTGTGAGGACACCAGTCTGGCTGCATCTGCATCTGGTTCTTACAGATCATCCCAGGCTCTAATCAAACCCTGAACTTGTAAATCTAACACTCAGAGTGCTGCTGAGCTTCTGCACCGAGGGTTAAAAACACCTTTTCAGTCATGCTTTGGGCAGCCAGGGCTCTTGGGGTTGTGTGATTTAGGGCTAGGTTCGCTCATCTTCCAAGGGCAAGTGTGCACTGGATTAGTGGTGCTGGAAAACACAGGATTTGTTCAGCACCTGCTCTGAGGGCCTGATGGAAATGGTCAGGGAGGGGCATTGTTTGAACATGTGAACTCCTTACAGGCACCAACGTAAATACATATTTTTAAATGGTATTTCTGCAACCTGTCCTACAAATACCCATATTCAGAGCACGGCCATCTGCAAAGGGTGTGATAAAAAATTCCTGGAACGCTTTCTCGCTGGTCCTGACAGGCATGAAATTTCTTAACAAACTGGAGAGAACATACCTATGGATACCCAAACTGTTAAATTATATTAGCTTTCCTGCCCACTGTTGCAAGCACAGAAAGAAAGAAAAAAGTAATAAATCACCTCAAGAAGCTCTTCCTGGCAATGACTCCCACCAGCCTTTTCTCATCTGCAGCTCAGGCTGAGGCATCCAATGGACTGAGATCAGTCAGCCCACTGAGATCTGCAGGATCCCAGAACATCTATTCCTGAAATCAAATTTTTGAAAGCAGATCCAGCCTTCTGTGACTTCCTGCTGAGCCACTGCTGAATAATTTCAGTTCAGTGCAAATTTTTATGAACACGGTGGCTTTTCTCTTTTTCCAGAGTGTACCACTGATTCCAAAACAAAGCAGAATCTCTGCTGAAATGCAGATGCTGAGGGTAAAATGCAGAAAAACAAAGGACATGTTTTAAAAACTGGATCTAGCCAAGCCTGCTTCAAATAAAGTGAATTACTCAACTCAAAAACCTACTCAAATTCTCTGTATTTCTGAGGTTTTTATTGTAAACTACCATGCCACAATTCAAATTCCAGTAAAGATTATTAAACCTACTCCCTTTAAGGCCTGCAAATTATTTGCTACACTTGCAAAGGGTTCTTTTTTGTTGTTTTTAAAAGCTCCTCAAGTCAGTCTGCTATAATTACAGGATGAATAAGGATAAACATGTAGGAAGGCACCCCTCCTTGCAAACCAGCTGGAAGCCAGTTGTTTTGATTTAAAAACATTTCCATGCTTCTGCTCTGGCAATGTTTAAGCATTTGCAAATATTCCAAAATGCCATGTAGGAAGGGAAGTGATAGCAGGTACATGGAACAGAGAATGGAAATTTCAGTCAAAGAACTGGTGAAAAGAAGGTTGGGGTTGGACTGGAGGATCTTCAAAGGTCTCTTCCAACCGAAACCATTCAATGGTTCCATGAAAATGGAATTACTGCACACTTCAGAGAGATTCTTGGAATTTTCTTACTGCCTTCACTCCCTGCTGTGGCTATAACTTGATCAGCAGAGAATGCCTTCCTCCTCTCTTCTCAAAATAAAGCTGTGTCGGGATTTTTTAAAATAAAAATAATAATTAAATAAATATCCTGATAGCATTTTGAACATAAACCAGTGCTATATAGAATTAATATGTTGAGCTAATACTGAACATGATAATTCTATGTTTTTTCCTAATTCTATATGCTATAGAGTATATAATATATAATTATATATTATATATATAATATATAGAATATATATTCTATATAATTCTATATAATTCTATATAATATATGGAATTATATATTCTATACTCTATAGAGTATAGAGTATCTATTTTTCCTAATTCTACACTCTATTAGTCTTCACAATTGCTGGATTCTAATTTCCTGCTATAGCACCAAGACCATATAAGCCCAACTTCCAGAAGCTTTAATTAAGACACATCTCACCACAGGGCTTTCCAAACAAGCAAAACACAAACCGGGTAGAATCAGGGAAAAGATAAATTCCCTGCTAGCTTTACTTTGTTTATTTTGTTGCTCTTTTATCTTTTATAGTTCTTCATAATTTTATTATTATTGATTTTATTTTATTTTTATCTTATTTTTTTGGTATCTTTTATCTTTTTATTATTGGATCAGCCAGGACCATTGAGGTACAGAGGTCACATCCAACCCCTCTGACATTCTGGTTAACAAGCAGTTGCCACACAGGTTATTTCCTGCTCTCTGGGTTCCTCCTCCACTTCTCCTGAGGGTTCCATGCCTCTGGATAGTGATGAGCCCATGGCAGAGGAGTTGGAAAAAGATGATCTTTGAGGTCCCTTCCAACCCAAACCATTCTGTGATTCTGTCATTCTATGAAATGGGCACTGATGAAAACACCAGCAACAAGATCAGAGAGTTCTTGTTTTCTTTGGAAGCTAATCTTTAAAAGTTTCTCTTTGTTTTTTTTTTATGTGGATTGTGATGAATTTTCTTCTTGGCGAGAAAAATTAATTTAATAGTCCACGCTAAGTTTGGAACATAGTAGCAAACAGTATCAAGCTATCTCTGCTTTATCTGTTTCTATCCAGACATTTGACAACATACATTTAAAAGGCATCTGTGCATGAATTATGAACTACTTTTATATTAACTAAAGAAATGGCCATAGTGAGAATAGAAGCCATGGATAAAAATGACTGTGTGCCTGTTTCATCTAGAGCATGAATAATTTATTATAACTTTTTTAATTTAACCCTGTTCTNAATGGTTCCATGAAAATGGAATTACTGCACACTTCAGAGAGATTCTTGGAATTTTCTTACTGCCTTCACTCCCTGCTGTGGCTATAACTTGATCAGCAGAGAATGCCTTCCTCCTCTCTTCTCAAAATAAAGCTGTGTCGGGATTTTTTAAAATAAAAATAATAATTAAATAAATATCCTGATAGCATTTTGAACATAAACCAGTGCTATATAGAATTAATATGTTGAGCTAATACTGAACATGATAATTCTATGTTTTTTCCTAATTCTATATGCTATAGAGTATATAATATATAATTATATATTATATATATAATATATAGAATATATATTCTATATAATTCTATATAATTCTATATAATATATGGAATTATATATTCTATACTCTATAGAGTATAGAGTATCTATTTTTCCTAATTCTACACTCTATTAGTCTTCACAATTGCTGGATTCTAATTTCCTGCTATAGCACCAAGACCATATAAGCCCAACTTCCAGAAGCTTTAATTAAGACACATCTCACCACAGGGCTTTCCAAACAAGCAAAACACAAACCGGGTAGAATCAGGGAAAAGATAAATTCCCTGCTAGCTTTACTTTGTTTATTTTGTTGCTCTTTTATCTTTTATAGTTCTTCATAATTTTATTATTATTGATTTTATTTTATTTTTATCTTATTTTTTTGGTATCTTTTATCTTTTTATTATTGGATCAGCCAGGACCATTGAGGTACAGAGGTCACATCCAACCCCTCTGACATTCTGGTTAACAAGCAGTTGCCACACAGGTTATTTCCTGCTCTCTGGGTTCCTCCTCCACTTCTCCTGAGGGTTCCATGCCTCTGGATAGTGATGAGCCCATGGCAGAGGAGTTGGAAAAAGATGATCTTTGAGGTCCCTTCCAACCCAAACCATTCTGTGATTCTGTCATTCTATGAAATGGGCACTGATGAAAACACCAGCAACAAGATCAGAGAGTTCTTGTTTTCTTTGGAAGCTAATCTTTAAAAGTTTCTCTTTGTTTTTTTTTTATGTGGATTGTGATGAATTTTCTTCTTGGCGAGAAAAATTAATTTAATAGTCCACGCTAAGTTTGGAACATAGTAGCAAACAGTATCAAGCTATCTCTGCTTTATCTGTTTCTATCCAGACATTTGACAACATACATTTAAAAGGCATCTGTGCATGAATTATGAACTACTTTTATATTAACTAAAGAAATGGCCATAGTGAGAATAGAAGCCATGGATAAAAATGACTGTGTGCCTGTTTCATCTAGAGCATGAATAATTTATTATAACTTTTTTAATTTAACCCTGTTCTGCCAGGCATTACATTGTGATGAACAACATGAAAAATGAAGTATTAAATCAAGGGTCCTCTTCATGTCATGGTTTCAGTGCCACTGTTTTGAAAAGAACAACAGAACGATTTGAAAAATCATTAATAGAATTTCTTGTAATCTGTTATCTGCAATTCTATTCAGTGCCAACTGTGGCACACGTGAAAGCTGATTTCATGGAATAATAGAAACACAGAATGGTTNTAAATATCCTGATAGCATTTTGAACATAAACCAGTGCTATATAGAATTAATATGTTGAGCTAATACTGAACATGATAATTCTATGTTTTTTCCTAATTCTATATGCTATAGAGTATATAATATATAATTATATATTATATATATAATATATAGAATATATATTCTATATNTCCCCATTTTATGATCATTTTAGCCATCCTGGGTGCCTCTGAAAAGGCATCTGTAATTTGCCCAGTCCATGTCCTTCTGCGTTCTCACAGTCACCAGCTGCAAACTGGAGCTGGAATGGGGCGTTTCCATTTAGTTTGCATTTGTCAGAGGCACGGTGATAACTGCATAAAGCATCTGAGTGGCATCCCAAACCAGCGCTGACATTTCAAGTTTGTGCTTGTCACCTAATGTTAAAGCACCGCTACTTGTTTCGCCACTTTCTGTCAATTTTATAGTTGTTTTTCGGTTGTTTTTTTTTTTTTTATAAAAGAAATTATAACGCACAAGCTGCTTTGCCGCGTGACCTTTCTCTTTAGAGTGGTCACTGAATCATCAAGCAATGAATATCCCATACCCCCATCTTCTTCCTTAGGATGCCAGCACTTTTGAGAAGGTGAAAGGGAAGCATTAGGAAAGCTTGGCTCTGTCCTGTCATGTTGTCTTAGTGTGACATGAAATTCTGTGACATGTGACATTAAAAAAGGTCACTTTGACAACCTGACTGCTGGAATGCCAGCATATTGTTCACTACTGCTGGTAAATGAATGGCAAATCATGCAATATCTGCAACTAAAATTAAAACTATTTCCTTTTTCCCTTGTATTTTATCCAGTTTTATGACCTCGTGGAGTTTTAAAACTGTGGAACTCCTCCAGCTTCCCTCCATTTTTCTCATTTCTTCCTTATGGAATTTTCTTAGTTGCAGTGAGGTTTGTTTTGTTTATTTTTATTTTATTTTGTTTTGATTATTTCCATATTCCTTTTTATTACACTTCCCAGACAAAGAAGTAAAACTGAATTTTTTGTACCATGTTTCAGATTCAAAAGAGGGAAAAAGCCAAGAAACAGATGTGAGAAAGGCCCAAATCTTGCTTTTGAAGAATTATCAGCATTTTCATATTTTGGCTGGAAGCCATTCTGATATAACAGAGGCTCTAATCAATACCACAGAAGCCAAACATATATTTTATTTATATATATATATATATATATATGTACAGAGAGAGAGAAAGAGAATATAGCTGGCATTGTAACTTTGTCGTGAAAATTAACAGAAGATGATAAAACCCAAAAGATGTAGGTTCTGGCTCACAATAACAGTCTAGTTTTCATATCCCAAACATCTTAGAGATGCACAGAGCTGATTATCAGACACAAGAACAAATAAAGGGTTATGTGAAATTTAATGTTCTCAAAAGTCAAAGTATCATAATTTTTTTTTGTATATGTTGTTTTTAAATATCTTAACTGAGTTCTCAGAGATGTAAAACAGAAAACCACCGATGCTCAGCCACCATTCTAGGGAATGAATGTAACAATTTCCGCCTGTCCAGAAACCAAACTGAGTGAAGAGTTTGTACTCAGATGTCCCCTAGAAGGGACATTTCTGAAAGAATTGAGCCAAATGGAAATGCCAGCCCCAAAAGGAAAAAAAAACTTAGTGAATTCCAGAATCTGTTCCTCCCATTTATATTCAGCTCACTGCTCCAGCACATTTTTTTATCTGTTCCTTAGACTTTTCACTGAGACAATTCATAATTGTTAACATAACTGCCTAAAGCCTTTTAGGTGAAAATCAGTAAGCAATGAAGTGAGGTGGAAAAGCAGCTTCACTGCAACAGATGCGTGCTTGAAAATGAGGTGATAATAGGTAAAAAGGTATTAGGAAGACTAATGACATACAATAACAAGCCTGTCTAATTGTGAAGATTTAATTAAAACAGAGCTGCTGTGATGCTGATGCAGTCGTTAAGAGACTGGATTTCTGTGTCAGACCAAGATGCTGTCTCAGAACAATACAATCTAGACCTTTAAAAAGTCTTTAAAAAGGTCTAGATCCCAGCATGTCATAAAAATGTTTTAATCTATGTGTTTACTTTGGGTTGAAGTGGAGTTGAGAAAAAAAAAAAAGGTATTTCTGAGGTGCTTCAGCAGCACATTATTTGTTAAATCCTTGCTATTCTGCAACACATTTATTGTCTGAAATTTTTGTAAACAAGATCGCACGAACGATGAAAAAGCTGGACGAGTGACAAGCTGCAAAACACACAACAGCTTATTGTAAGGTTAGGTGGCTTGTGACAACTCCAAAGGTGCTCTCAGCTCTTTCTCACTGAATTATATTTGCAACTGTAGCTAGCACCATATGCTATTTGGCATTAGCCAAGGTGTGTTAGACACCAGAACCAGACTTCTGAGAGAGGAACGGAGAGAGCAGATTTCTCCTGAGGCTCCTTGAACCGTGAGTGAAAACCTAAAATCTCCTTTCAGTAATTCCTAATAATTAAGACCAGGGCCCCTGGTGAAGGCTCTGGAGGGTCAGTCCTACAAGGAGGGGCTGAGGGAGCTGGGAAAGGGGCTCAGGCTGGAGAAAAGGAGGCTCAGGGGGGACCTTGTGGCTCTGCACAACTCCCTGACAGGAGGGGGCAGCCGGGGGGGTCGGGCTCTGCTCCCAGGGAACAGGGACAGGAGGAGAGGGAATGGCCTCAGGCTGGGCCAGGGGAGGCTCGGGTTGGACATCAGGAGGAATTTCTTCATGGAAAGGGCGGTCAGGTCTTGGAAGGGGCTGCCCAGGGAGGTTTGGAGTCCCCATCCCTGGAGGCGTCCAAGGAATGACTGGACATGGCACTCAGTGCTCTGGGCTGGGTGACAAGGTGGAAATCAATCCCAGGATGGACTTGATGATCTTGGAGGTCTTTTCCAACCTAAATGATTCTGGGATTCTATTCTATGATATTGTCTTAGGAAACCCTGATCTAGAAACTGAGGTAGATGGTAAGAATTCCTCACTGTTCCTCCTTTCAGTCTAGTCCCAATGTCCAATTTTTCCTGGGATTGGAAGGATTGGAAGGAGAGATAAATGGCTGACCTCAATCCCCAGAAATTTTTGCTTGAAATCTGTTGGCCAAGTCACACGAAGCATTTTTCTTGTATCTGCTGTCACCTTGTCATGTCTACTTCAGCACTTGTGCTTTCTCCTTTTTATGCCCTTTTCAATATCCGTTTACTACCTTGGTTTCCTCTTCATGCTGAGCTTAATAACTGCTGTGATCAAGGAACTCAGTCAGCATCTCTCTTTGGGAAGTGTTAAAACATGCAAGATCCACTTCCTGGGACTCAGAAGTCCTAACACGACCCTTTCCTTTCCCTCCACCAATTTCCTTATTCACAGCGAGTAAATTTTTGCACCCTGTCCAAGCCCATCAACACCATTGTGCCATGGGAAACTTTGCAAATCAAACCCTTGCTTAAGATTGTTCTGGAAAACGGGGTAATGCAGGAATAACTGAGACAGGCAGCTCTGCACTCCTCTGCAACAGGAGAGCCCAATACTTGGTCCAAAAAATCTCACATCATCTGTGCAGACCAGTGGTTGAAGAGCAAACACAGCACAGCCCACCATGTCATTTCCTCTGCTTAATACTCTTATAAATTAGATGTTCATCTTGAGAATTTTTTACGGGTGGACTACCAGCAAAAAATATGGAAATGAAGAAGAATCATGAGGAATAACCTGTCTGGGCCCACACTCAATCCTGCCACTCACTTCGTAAGGCAGGGACACCTCCTCTGCCTTGCTTTGCAATATTTCATTGAATGGCTCAGAAACTTGAAGGACAAAATACGGCTTTATAAAAACATCTAAGAGGGACTGGTTAATGTATCCCAAATGCAACTACTTTAGAGATAATATAAATTCTATTGTTGTCTAATCCAAATTAGGCAAAATTCAAGTGGAAGGAAATCTTTTCCCTTGTCCCTCCACAAAGCAACAACAAAAATTAACAGCAGATGGTTTGCAAACTATTAGTCATTTCAATAGTCATTCAAAGTCTATTTTAATCCTTTCACGTATGATCTTCATTGTTTTTCCTTCCATTCACTGTTATATCTTTCCTAGTTATTTCAGCATTTCCCATTCCAGCCAACAGCCGGAAGTGAACGTAGAACTGTGCTCCTGACTTGTACAGAAGATTTGGTTCAGATTGGTTGCTATGAAAACTGTATTTATAGCCAAGGAGGCAAATGGACAAACACAACATTTTACTTAGGCCAGAGAAGTAATTTAAAACTGTTTTTCCATATTTAGACTTACAGGCTTAAGATAGCCGCCTACAGGTAATGGGATTCGTACTTCCTAACCAGTGATTTTCCCAGTGATTCCACCCCAACAAACTGCTTTGATATTTTCTGTTTACTTTGTGTTTTGTATTAATTGATCCCCCACGTTAGAAAGAACATCCCCCTAAGGTTTCCTCCATTTTCAGCTTGTCAGATGTTGTTCTGCCTTCACGCACACTCTCCTCACCCCTTCAACACTTCACACCAGGCCTGTACATCCCAATTTATTCTAGCACTGTGTAATGTTAAAACATCTTGTTTTCAGCATCAGTAATGATATCTCCAAGGAGAACGTGATTTAAAGGCTGGTTTGTGCATGAAAAGATTGCGCAAATTAAGTTTCATGAGTCTCAGAAAAGCAGAATCAGTTTTCAGCAGTTGAATTAAACAGAAGTCACAAAAAAGGAGTCCTTAATTGCTCATGTTTTACAAAAATCTTCGTCTTGCACTGCTTAGCGTCTTTCAAACATGTACACTCTGAAGTTGAATGAAATCTCAATGTATTCATCCCTAAACGCTCTTTTTTCATCTTGCTTTCCTCCTTTCCAGCTCACTTATTCTTCTGGAAATAAGTCTGAGGTCTTTCAAAATCAAAAATACGTCTGAAAATACTGGAAGTTATCAAAACTCCCAGAAGACATCACTGGCAAACTATGAATCCAGAAAGCGTTGGTGGATTCGCAAAGACTTCACAACTTTTTTGATGTCAGAGGACATCAAACTCCAGGACATCTCTAATGGGAAGCAAATATTTTTACTCCCCTAAGAGCTGAGGAGGGAAGTTGGTCATGATTTGATTAAGCCGAAGGAAAACAGGGAACTCTTAGAAAACTTTTAGGTTTACCTCGGTTGTATTTGCAGAAGGAAGATGTCTTAAAAAAAATGCATTTCTCTTTACAGGTGAAATCACAATGGAATTTAAAATTTCAAAGAGAATTCAGAATGAAAGTAAGAACTTTTCTGTTTCAGAAGACTGAAAATAAGATTCCTGTCACTTTACTTCCCTCTTCCAAGTGTAAATAACCAGGTTTCCAGGAAAAGAAAGTAAAGAATCACCTCTGTACAATCTGCAAAACCCTCACCCCAGGAGCTATTTAAAAAAGCAGAACAGCTACATGGGATAGATACAACCATGAAATGAAATGATGAAACAACTTAAATAGTTATTCTGTGTAAATATAGACATCCTGTCTATCTCAGAAAACACTTCCACATGGAAAATAGAAAGACAGAATTAGGTAGATGGAAATAAATCTCGGCATGGGAAAAAATGAGCGATGCAAAATAAGTTAACAGAGAAATTGCATAATTTCAGTTTTATCTTCATTTTTGTTTTGTTTCGGTTTGGTTTGGTTTGGTTTGGGTTTTTTTCTTTTGTTGTTTTTGTTGTTCTTGTGTGAAACAAACTATTTCGTTTTATCAAAGGATAATTTGCCCAAACACAACTGTTACCAAATTTGCTCCACTGCATTCTTCATCTGTGAAACCAGTGACACACACAGGATGTGCTTGAACTGTCAATGGCTTCTATTTGCATGGGAGAATGAGGGCCTCATTGACATAAATTACTAAACTCCCAATAAATTTAGAAGGATGAGTCTTCATCCAAAGTTTTACTGTTTCTCAGTATTCAGCTGCAGCGAGGCTAATTCAGGAAGAAATTCTTTGTGGAAAGGCTTGTCAGGCAGGTGGAGTCACCACCCCTGGAGGTCAGTCAAAGGTGAACTTTGAGATATGTTCCAACCTAAATGATTCTGTGATTCTGTAATGGATTGATCTTGTGAATTTTTGTGTGGATGAGTGGCTGTACTTGCTGCGAGACCTCTCACAGAAAAATAATGATCCCATTTGTAGGATTTGAAACCGGGAGGCAAAATGCAGCTTGGGGCAACATTACCATGGTAGGAAACTGTCTTACAACTTGTATTACTTGTGAGCTCTGCAGTCTTAGAGCCCTGTCTGACATTCGACCCGGGAGAGGGCTCTGATCCAAAGGGCAGCCCTGGAGGCCTCTGGCGTAAAAACAA
The DNA here is from genome assembly GCA_013397725.1 of Rhagologus leucostigma. NCBI lineage: Eukaryota > Metazoa > Chordata > Aves > Passeriformes > Rhagologus > Rhagologus leucostigma. Next base: position 987,816 of record VZTD01004778.1, read on the forward strand.
AATTATTGTGTGCAGAAAATGCAGCAGAGGAGAGAAATCTTTGCATGCATTCACAGCTTCCAGTTATGGCTCCGGGACAGAGTCAGTTGGGATCTTTGCCAAGTGACCAACCAAAGGCAAAATTCAGATTTAGATCCCTGTGAAACTCATGGATGGCCCACACCATAGCAAAGTCTGGGTACTTTTTAATTTGGCCACATTAGACATAACTCATTAAATCACTGCTGCCTACAGAGCAATGGCCTTTTATTTCTGTGTCATGGCAGTACTTTGGGTTTGTTTCTGTTCTTCCACCCTGATGGTGAATCATCTCTTCTTATTCACAAGACATGACTAAGGTAACATCTATTGCTGTCACAGTTTATCAATAAGTGAAAATTTAGACCAGTCTTGATCTGCTACGAATTTCTGCACATTCTTAAAGGACTGGAATCAGAATAGATACTCCAACATGAAAAACACCCTACTTATAAAGATATAAGATGCATTAAACTTTTTACACAAAGTCTAATTTTCTTTCACAGTTGCTTTATGTACTGGTGATTACGCTGTAGTTACTGAATAAAATCCAGTGATGGAAAGAAAATAACTTATTGCCAAATGTAAAACGCTCTTAGAATTCAAGAAATTCAAGCTCTAGTTTTAAGAGGAGAAATTATTTCTTTTTCTTGCCTTCCACTGGAGCATCTCCTGCTTCTCCACATCTATCTCGACAGCTGCATTCCAGCTGTGACCTCACCAGCACCAACTAGAGAAGGAAAATAACTTCCCTCCCTCGGCTGACCATGATCCTCCTAACATAACTTTTCTTTAGGGGAAGTTCAATTTGGAGTTCAAGGTCTTTTTGTTAGAAAAGATCGCATTTCATTGTGTCCACTTCAGTAAATACCCTATGGTTAAAAAAGTCATACAGTATAAAACCTTTTTCATATTTCCTTTTACCAACTTAGGATGACTTTTTTCTTTTTTCACTATTGGAGTTGGTTTAAAAACATGATTATTGGTAATGGTGGTTTGCCTGGCACAGAGACACTGTTGTGCACCATCACTGCTTTAATAGCCCCCGTGCAAACACCAAACAAAAAATTGTGTCCATAATAGAGTTTAATTGAACTTCAGGTTTCTGCTTCACAGTCTGCTTCTGCTGATCATTCTCAATCACCTTTTTCTGACTTTTCATGCCCAGATTCACTGATTTTCTGTGATATAATGGCCCTAGATCCTGTAACATCAGCTTTAACATAAGGTCTTTCCTTTTAGACGCAGAGTTTATAGTTTCAGTTCATTGGTCATTTGTACCACTTAGGAGTCTGTTTGCTTCACTAAAATTACTCCTCATTTAAGGAAGAAAATTAATAGCAGAGTAGTGCATCAGTGGACCAGGTTTTCCAAGCAGGTTATGAAATCCCAATATTCAATTATCAGCCATTTGCAGATTTATTCATTTGGAAAAGTGTCCTTAGGGTTCTTTGCAGTAAGCACAATAAAAATAATTTTTGTTTTCTTATAAGTCTGTACAATTCCCTTTTATGGCATAGAAAATTTCAGTGTTCAAGAACCATTTTACAGAAAACTAATTTGCAATTATAATTTATTCTCATATTGCCATCCAAGATTGCACTTAGGAAGACAAATAGAATAGAACGAACTATAAATTTCCCTCCTCATTGTGAATGATCAGGATCCTGCAAAGGCATTGTGCCCAATATAAATATGTGAAATATGGTCTTTCACTAGTGAATTTAAGTAAGTTTGGTTTTATAAAAACTGAGCTGAAAATATTTTTGTGATCTTGGAAGATCTCAAATTTTCCTGCGAGGGAGAAAATGACCAAGATGGAAAAAAATATAGGAGTAACAGCCCTTCTTGAGAGGTATTGCTGACCACCTGCAGCACTGAATGGATGACAAACAAGCTGTAAAAAAAGCCAGCATATTTCACACTTATCTCTAGTTGGGCCTTTCTTCTTCTTTTTATTTCCCCAAATGAAGAGAAATAAAACATGCTACAAGAGCGTTTACACTAACAAAAAATAATTATGGCCTCTGAAAAAATTTTAAATTGAGGTAATTGCTTTGTATGACCTGCTGCTGACTGTGATTCTACTCATGTTTCGCTCATTATTTTTCCCTCAAAATATTTTGTTACTCCATTACGGGGTTTTGGTTCAACAGACATCAAAAACTTTAAACATTTTATTTTATAAGTACTGAGCTTATCTCACCATTGTTACTGAATTAAGAATAGTGAGATGTTGTTTAATCGCATTTTTATGTGAAAGTTGAAGGTGAGCGATTCCCATCCCCTTCCTTTACAAAAGGATATTCTGGCAATGTTCTTTCCGAGGAGGACTCTCTGAGGTTCATGTATACGAATTTAACAAGCACTTCCCTTTGGATAGATACCCTACAAATATTTTCGAAAACAGAGTTTAAAAGCTTTTCTTTGTAAGTGTTTTAAAGGTAAGTTAGAGTGAGATATCCAGAGAGGGACTCTTCATGGGGTACTGGAGTGACAGGACAAGGGGGAATGGCTCCACACTGACAGAGAGCAGGGTTAGATTGGATATTAGGAAGAAATTGTTCCCTGTGAGGTTGGGGAGGCCCTGGCACAGGGTGCCCAGAGAAGCTGTGGATGCCCCAAATTTTAAAGTGTTCGAGTCCAAGCTGGATGGGGCTTGGAGCAACCTGGGATAGCGGAAGGTCTCCGTGCCCAGGGCAGGGGGCTGGAATGGGATGAAGTTCCATCCCAAACTATTCTGTGCTTCTATGATTCTATATTCCACCTAGACCAACTGGGATTTCTTCTGCTTGTTGAAAGCCAAAGGACCAACAATCCCTTCTATACAATAACCCCTTCTACACATTCACAGCACAGTTTTGTCCCTGCCAAAATAATTTGACTTTTCAGTCTCTTCCCAATATTCCACCTGAAGCCAGAGCTGTTGCACCAGTACAATTATAGTTTGGCTGAAACTTATGCAAGAGAAATTTGCTTTCTACATCAAGGTAGCTGGGTTTTCATCATTAAGAACAAATTTATGAAATGAAAAAGAATTAAAATAATCCAAAAGGCTGCAGAAACTTATGCTACAGAGGGTGCTAGAAGGTTTTGGGACCCCCATGATTTCATATACCTGTAGATACATCAAGTGGCACAGGAGAGTGTGCCATGACCATTAAGTTTGCCGTGTGCCTTATTTTCTGTTAGCCTGCCTTAGACATTATTACCCTGGGCCTCAAGAAAACTATTTATTTTCTCCTTAATTTTTACTATATACAGTACAGTTGCACTGTAGCAGCTTTTTGAGGGAGGAAAAAAGATCAGCTCACACTTATCTTTGTAAATTCTAAGAACGTAAGAAAGCAAAACATTGGTATTTATAACAGGATGGCTCCCAGGCATTGCAGGAGCTGTGCAGGGCACTGTTACCATCCACATTGTATAAATATACACTCAGCCTGTCACAGACCCTTATCCACAGCCTCTAAATGGACAATATAAATGGACAGGAGCGAGGGAAATAGAGAGGAAACTGAATTACCCAGAAGAAGACCTGTCCAAGGTCACACCGCAGCTGCCTGAAGTCACCGTGTTGACACAGCAGAGCCACAGTGGCAGCACTACTCAAAGTTCTCATATTTTTTAACCTTGAACTACAACTCTGTCCATGGGACCACACTGCTCATCAGCTTTTAAATTCACTGCAAGTAGCACCATGGAGTAGGTTTAGTCACTGGGAGAGAAGATAGGAGGATTCTTGCAATTTAAGTATTATCATTCCACTCTGACAAGTTACCGAAAAAACAGGAGGTGTTACAATGCTGCAGAACAGTAGTAACTTTCTCAGAACTCAGATTCAAAAATTGATTTATTTCAAGCAATAAGAGACTCCTAGAGTTGTTCGCAGCATTAAAACCGTCTCATGAACGGCCTTCTTTTATTCCTTATTACACCTTCATTCACAGTGCCTCTGAGGAAAGGCTCAAAGGATTGGAAAGTGTAGGAATAAAGGAAAACCAGTAGAAATCTTTCTGTCTCCAATACCTAATGGTCAAAAGAGTGAAATTGGCAAAACATCTAAATATGCTGCAAGAAAGCTGGCAGCAACTGCAACATGAGAGCAAGCAGCAGGGGTGTGTAAAAGTGATCATTTTTATATTATTATAATCATCACATGAGACATTCAGAGCCCTGAGCTAACACGTTTTAGATGGAATATGATTTCTAGCAAAATACTTTTACAAAAATGTGTTGAAACAACCACAATAATATGATATCAAATTTTGGTCAATTAAACAGAAGAACTAGAAAATTTTTACTATGACAAGAAAAAAAGTTACTTCAGAATAATTGCTTCCAACATATTCTGCCAGTTATCTAAAGAAGAAGATGGACGCGTGGATTATGAAACACAATTGTTCCCTCAAGTCTATAAAAGCAAGAGGAAACAACATTGTCAGCCATGTGATTTTAGCTAACACCACACAATAAACCCATGGGAAGCATTAATAGATTGAGAAAGGGAAAAGAATTGTATCTGCTGTCTAGAAAAGTTACTGCAAACATAAAAATTCAAGTATAAAAGAGCAGCAAGAGCATTTAGAACAGGTTTTTCTGTTACAGATCAACAGGATGAGCAGAGAAGGAAAGCCCTTGTTTTATGGAAGGTTGTAGATAAGGTTCATGTATCTGTGCTGGTTTAAGATGAAAAATCCAGCCTCTTAATTAGAGGAATGTCCTGCCTGATACAATTAATTTCTAACAAATGTGGCCCATGCTTTGGAATGCCCAGATCATAAATATTATCACTTCGGTTTCTGAAAAACCTTCAGACATCCCATCATTCTCTCTGACCTCAAATATATCACATTTCTTCTCTGAAAACTACAATGGAAAATGCAACTTCACATGAAAACCGAAAGGAATATACAGCTATAGGGAGATTATGGTCACTATTATTTCTCCAGGTTACAGAAACTGCAGTTTAATCCAGCTCCTGCACAGAATGAATTAGAATTCAAACATATCCTTTCCAATAAAAAGGAATTAATTTGCTCTTCCACACCAACCTTCTGCACCTTCCTCTTTCTCGGGAAAAATGACTTTTCAGATTGGTGTGGGCAATCTAAGCTTGCATGTCCATGTTTTCATCCAGCTGGAGATGAATTGGGTACAGTTTGGGGGGATGTCTACCCATGTTAAGTGTAAAATACCAAACAAGAGGTTTTGACAGGGACTTTGGATGCAGATCTCTTTAGTGTGTTATCCAGGAAAGCAGACTTTAAAGATGAAGCTTAAAAGGAATGTTTTGAAAGAAAAACCTCTCTCTGCATCTGTTAAAAGGCACAGTGCCCAAGCCTGGGCTAAAGCAAAGTAGAGAGCTTCTCAGCAGCTTAAGAACTTACAACATCAGATAATTTAGCCCATCTGGAGGTACATAAATACTAGAAATTGCCAAACTATTGCTCCTAATTTGTATTTCTTTAAACGTGGAGGTTCACCACCTGTCAATGTCAAAACCAAGTACTTTCAACCACAAACATGATTCTGAGTATCTCAAAATCTTTAATTAGAGCCACACTGAAAAAAATTTAAATTTTGTGCATGGCATAATACCTTCTTCTATTTGTGCTACTCTGTTCCATGAAATGGTCATTCCAAGATCATGATATTGTTCGTGCCATCCATAGAGCAGTTCCACATAAAAATACTAGATGATGTCCAAAAATTTGCTGTGCTGGTACTTCCATCTTCTCAGCAGTGAATACTTAGTGCAATACATCTCTATTAAGACAAGGCCTTAAGCATCACTTATAAGGAAACACTGATTTTGCTTCTTAATCCTATGACCAGATGTAAAAGTCAGATCTTGCAAACAGAATTTTGATCACCTGTTATCTCTTTATCCTTTTTCTACCACAGCCTAATGACTTGTTTGCATTGTTCCCTACTGCTGGTCACCTTCTTGATTATTTCAGTGATTTCTCTACAATAAGCAACACTTGTTTCCTCATCAGTGTGCTGGACGATTGGTTTCCTTTCCCCAGACTAATTATTTTACATATTTCTATACCACACTCTTCACCATCTGTTGACCCAATTACCTAAATGATCCAAATCCTCCTCAGTCTGGTTGCAGTTTCTCATTATTCCTTTTAAATTCCATTTTCACTAACATCCATAAGCCGTGAAGACTTTTTTTCCATTCTTACTCTGTACCAGTAGATCTTAAGATTGCAATCTAGGGGGTCAGATCCCACTGGAGAATATTCCAAATCTGATGCACAGGACACATATTTCTTCAAACAATATAAAAGGTGATACTAACCAAGATGGAGAGGGACTATTCACAAGAGGACGTAGTGACAGGACGAGGGGGAATGGCTTCAAAATGAAAAAAGATAGGGTTAGATTAAATATTAGAAAAGAAATTCTTCCTTGTGAGGGTGGGGAGGCCCTGGCACAAATTTCCCAGGAAAGTTTTGGATGTCTCATAGCTGGAAGTGTTCAAAGCTAGGCTGGATGGATTTTGGAGCAACTTGGTCTAGTGCAAGGTGTCCCTGCCCACGGCAGGTGGTGGAATGAGATGATCTTTAAGGTCTCTTCCAACCCAAACCATTCCGAGATTCTATATATGAAACTCCTGCCTTACTTTCAAGTTTAGGCCCAAATGTTCATTCATCTGCTCAGCCTATTCCGAATTTCTAAGGATTTCAGAGATATTTCAGAAGTAGGGAGCTATTGCTGCACACATAAATCATTTCCTTCTCAGCTTTGCTGGGTTTGTCTAACACCAGCTAACCACTAACCAGCAGAAAGGAGGCCAACACACCACTGGCTGCTCACGTCCTCAGCTGCTCCTGGCAACTTGAGTTGTTTTCCTGATATTCTGCAAGGATTAAACATTGCACTTTCTACTCATGGAAGTGGGTTTCTGAATTATATCTCACATTTCATATGAGAATGGCTGTGATACCAACTCAAGATGCTACAGGAAGCTTCAGTCAGCAGGAGTGGCTTTGAATTTTGCAAGAGAAGATACCAATACTGTTTCTTTTTGAGAAGGAGGAGGATGGAGGAGGATTTCTGAAAGACGGTAAAAAGCCTTTTCTCACTGTGATTTTTAAATAAGTGGGAGAAATCAGAAGGGAGTGGCAGATGCACAGAGAGAGTTAAAATGCTGGAGGGTTTTTAGGGCAAGGGATTTGCAGTTTGCTCTAATTGCCTGCTTATTCCTTCATTATGGTTGAAGGGTTCTGGTAATTCACCATTATTAAATATTCAAGGTCTGATCTGGAGGAAGCATTCTTCAGGGATTGCTCTCATCACTCCAGTGCCAGTTAAAAATCCTGCTTTGTGCCTGCACATGTGTGCAAATAAAGCTCTGCTTTTCCCGTTTTATTGACTCCCTTTACTAAAAAGACTCCAAGCATTGTGGTAATGTGAGATGATTTAGGAAATTAGCACTTGTGCATCTTTCATGGAACTTCCCTCATATTAGCAAGAACAGTGTGTTGGCTTTTTGGAAGAAGAGAGTAAAAATGTTCCTTCCCCTGAGTAGAACTTCTGTATATCCACACTGCCTCCACACCCACCACGCTTTTACTCCCTCCTACCTTCATCTTCCTCACCTACAGACCTCATGGCATGAAAAATCCTTTCTCTTACTTCCTTGTCGAGGTGAACCAGTATAAAAACGACAATCATAAGTTATACAGTAGTTTCAAGTCCTTTGAAGAACAAGAGTTCTGCTGTGGAAATATTGCATTACTGGAAGGGCTCCATCAGCACCAGGACCCTGCCATAACAGGGAGCATTTACAAGTGCAGGGATCAAGAGTCCTTTCTCCAAGTCTTCAAAACAAAGAGGCACAAAATACCTTCTTCTACTGGGTAGGGACAAACACAACTATAAAAAATCTGAGAAGAGTGCTTGGCTACTGCAGAGTTTTGGTAATGTTCTCACTGAGGTCTGAGTGCTGCAGTGGGAGTGAAAGAGAAAGTCAGAGAGTCATGGAATAGTTTGGGTTGGGAGGGATCTGAAAGATCATCCAGTCCCCCCCCTGCCATGGGCAGGGACCCCTTCCACTGTCCCAGGCTGCTCCAAGCCCCAGTGTCCAGCCTGGCCTTGGGCACTGCCAGGGATCCAGGGGCAGCCACAGCTTCTCTGGGCACCCTGTGCCAGGGCCTGCCCACCCTCCCAGGGAACAACTCCTTCCTAATATACAATCTAAACTCTCTTTCACTTTGAATCCATTACTCCTTGTCCTGTCACTCCAGTTCCAGATGGATTGTCCCTCTCCAGCTTCCTTGTACCCCCTTCAGGCACTGGAAGGTGCTGGGAGGTCTCCATACAACCTTCTCTTCTCCAGGCTGAACAATCACAACTTTCTCAACCTCTCTCCAAAGGCGAGGTGCTCCAATCCTTTTACCAACTTCGTGGCCTCCTCTGGACTTGCTCCAACAGCTCCATGTCTATCTTATGTTGGGGACCCCAGGGCTGGAGCAGCTCTGCAGGGGAGGTCTCACCTGAGCAGGGCAGAGGGACAGAATTCCCCCCCTGACCTGTTTCTCCCTCTGCTTTGGATGCAGTAGTCCTTCAAACAGTACTGGAATTTTGTCACCAGCAAGCACCTTCTAAGAAGTCTGAGAGTTCCCCCTGGAATTGCCATGACATGATTTGGCACTTCAATGTCCAGCTCTGTAAATGAGTTTTCACTTTAGCAGTTTCTAGTGAGCACATAACATAATTTCAAATTCAAATATTATCCATTGCTACAAAAAAAAAACCCCAAAAAACAGAGGTTTGGAATATCCTTTCTCAGATCCTTATGTATGATTCCATACCCAACTTAGCATGGATTGTCCTGGATTTTATTTTGGTTTATCTTGGAGAGTCAAAGCAGCTATGGATGGACAATGTTCAGTGTCCTGGATTATGATGAGATATTTTCATTAAAATTTACTTGTAATTTGTCCTCTGCCTGAAGCCAAGTTCTGCTTTCATTTAAATTTCAATAACCTAAGACAAAATCTGAAGAAAATGAAGGAGCAAAACCTTGCATTGATCATACATAAATAAACAAAAAACCCTTAACAACCTGATGGCAAATTTCAAACTGTGAAATCGGTATTAAAGCGGTAATTTAAAATTCTGAGGATTGCTCATTCCCCCTGTTTATACCTTTGAAAGTTTTAGGTGCAAATTTTCTGTGTCATTATTACAGCTCTATTGGAGTTTGACACAACTTTGTTTTGGAATTCCTGATAGAAATGGGAAAACTCAGATTGGCACTCTAATCTTAATAAAATCACTAAGATTTTTTTCTTCCTGGAACCACCAAATAAGAAAATTATGAATAGATCTAAGCAAGGATTTTCTGAAAATGCTATGTTTGCCAAAGACAAGACAATCTGGTCAGACTCAACCTAGTCACAAATTTGGTTGAAATTCACCAAAGATTTTATCATAAATGAAGAAGAGTCTAAAAGCTGATTTTCACAAAACTGTGTTTTAGTGGTTTGAGCACTTCGATACACAGATGATCAATTTCTTTTCTGCCTAAAAAACCTCAAAACACAAATCTTCCCCTCCTTGGAGAGTACCCTGACTAGCAGCCTGTAAGGATATTTGGGTTTTTTTCTCTGCTTTGCGTAACTGATTGAATGAAGTTGGTAATTCTTTCACATCTGCAATAAGCATCCTGTCCATTGCTGTTCGGTTTTTTGTGGTGGTATTTTTTTTTAAGGTGGCTCTGACTTCACACTCATCTTAAAATATTTAAGTAGCAACTGAAGCAGAGATGGGGAGAGGGAAATTGGGATTCTCTGGTCTGATGGTTTCAAAAAATATTTAAGAGGATTCCATGGTTCTGGAATGTGCATTACTGAACATTTCCTTATTTACATAACATGAAAGTGTCAGCAGGAGAGACAAAAAATGTACTTTACATTCCTACGAACTTAAATAACCTATACCTGTGACTGTGAGCTTCTTCCTGAACAGGTAAACAATATGGGATTGATTTGCTTCTGACAGGAGCCTGGACCCATGTCTCCTACATGTTTTACGTTTGATCTACTGCATAAAAGGGCTCCTTCTCTCGGTAATTTAGAAAAAAAAATTAAAATCATAACAAAATCCAGACTTTTTGTTAAAATGTATTTATATATATATTAAAAAGAGGCAGCCAGACTGCATCAGATCACCCAGTCTCTGATGGTTAATGCTGGTGGATGGCCTAATGAAGACTGTAAGAACAGGGCAAGCACATACTGATATTTCAGACCACTTTCCCATTTTCCAGCACTCTGTAGCTGAAAGTCCTCCTCCGATAGCATCTCTGCATTCAACAGTCCCCAGTGGGATTCTTCCTGCCACGAATTTGTCCAAGCACTTCCTAAACCCATGTAAATTTGTAGTGTCTGTGACAATCTGTGCAATAAGGTTCTCCGCTTAATTATGCGAGGTGTGAGGATGTGCATCCCATTGCTCATTCCAATCTTCCACCAGATAATGCAATCTGATAGCTCGTTCTTTTGAAGGGGGGGGAAAGGAGGGAGGAGAGAGAAAGAGAATATTAATTTGTTACCACATCTTCTGTGGCACCTGGGATTTTGTCATCTCCTGTCTCCACTACATAATAAAGTTTTACACTATAGTATAATTCTGCACAAGCAGATCCATAAGAACCAACTGTGTCACCTTTCTCTGAATCTATCCTGAGGCTGTTACCTCACCCTTCACACCTTTCATACTCTGCTGGTGACTTCCCAAAGAAGTCTCTTAAAACTGTGGCCTGCTTTTTTTTTAGGTTTTTATACAGGTGAAGAACTCTTCTTCAACAATTTTGAGTTTCTCTTGATGCCTTTTGGCACTTCTTATGTCATTTTGGTTGGGTTTTTTTCTGATATTTGAGTGCTTTTGAGTGTCTGGTGCTAGCAATTTGCTAACATTCGTTTTGCCTGTTTGTTCCATAGACCTTTTTTTTTGCAGCTGATCCTTTGTGGGTTTTTTGGTACAGCCTTTTCTTCTCTTAGCAGCCCTTTCACACATTCTTAATCTACTGGCCCTCTGTACACTCTGGCAGATGTTTTATCTCTGTTCTGTCTGTAAATAAATGCATTCTTTCCTCGATACATTTTCAAGTTGTTTCTAAAAATCTTTGTGCCTTGACATGTTATGCTTCCACACAATAAAAACTACCAGTAGTTGAGTTATTCACTGTTTTCTGGTTTTGGACATAGCATTAAATTTCTGAAGGATGATTTCTTTCTTTTGTTATCCTTCTTTAGCCTCTTGTTTGACCACGGCAGCATTTGATAGATGATAGCCTTTAGCAGATGACATTGTCTCCAGTATATGATCGTTCAGCTGTAGCCATGATGCCTGCAAAGATTTTGTGCTTTCAGATGCCCCTTTTGGTTTCCTTTCTAAAAATGCTTCTTAATTTTTCTTGGGAGTTCCTTTTTTGCCGTCAAGTGTATGTGAAGTGCTCGTTGGCCTCCGTCACTCCTGTCCTGCTCTTCTCGACACTGGCAAGGCCACACCTCAAGTCCTGTATCCAGTTTTGGGCTCCCCACTTCTAAAAGGTCTTCGAGTGTGTCCAGAGAAGGGAATAGAGCTGGGGAAGGGTTGGAAAACCTGTCCTGTGAGGAGCAGCTGAGGGAGCTGGGAAAGGGGCTCAGCCTGGAGCAGAGGAGGCTCAGGGGGGACCTCATTGCTCCCCACAACTCCCTGACAGGAGGGGCAGTGAGGGGGGGTCGGGCTCTGCTGCCGTGTCCCAAGGGAAAGGAGGAGAGGAAACGGCCTCAAATTGCACCAGGGGAGGGGCAGGTTGGAGATTGGGAAAAGAAATGTCACTGCAGGAGTGACAGGGATAAGTTTGCCCGGGGAGGTGGTGGAGTCCCTTTCTCTGGGAGTGTTCAGGAGGAGTCTGGATGTGGCCCTTGGGGACGGGGTTTGGGGTGATGCTGGTGCTGCTGGGGTGCTGATGGGTCTGGATAATGCCGAAGGTCTCTCCCAGCCTTGATGATTCTGGGATTCTGTAACACGTGGAAACTCCACCTGGTCGCTGCAAGGGAGCCCCTCAGTGCCCACAGCACTTTGGGCAGGGCCTGTGCACCCCTCGGGACCAAGGCAAGGCTGGCACTTCCCCTTCCTGGTTTTCCTCCATGAATTTGTTGTCTCTCTGCAGCAGGGAAGCCTCGCCATTCCCATCCAGGTCTGAGATTCCAATCTGCCTGTTGTTTCACGCGTTTTAGTGATGTCAGTTAACACTAAAGTTTCCCTAACATTCCTACCAACCTGACCTTTTTTATAACATCACGATTCATTGCTGCCTTGGGAAAGGCAGTGTCTCACTCTCCTCACTCTGCTACTCCAGCACAAGTCCAGCAGATCATTTTCTGAGTTTCACTTCAACTGGGGATTTTTTTTCCTCTTCCATTTTTAAGTCTGCAGCCAAGCCAAGAGACGCTATGCCCCAGCCCAAATTTCAGCAGTTCTCATGGAAGAAACTAAAATTTTTACTTCTTTCAGTGTTTTTCCACGTGACCATTATTTATCACTGTAAGTTAGATTTGGGTATATTTGCATATATATGCATCGAACAGAAAATGTAAATTCAAACTTAATTACACTGAAATATGAGGTGAAATATAGTTATTATCTCAACTTTTATAGTGTCAAGGAAACAAACATATTTCAATACTTGAGTTAAACTGCAGTTATCAACATCTGTATTAAATTATATGGTTTATGCTATCCAGAAGGGCAAACTGGGTAATAATTTATTCCTTCCACCTTTACTAGTTCTGCAAGTACATAGTCCTCTCACATATCATAATATCAAATTGCTTTTTCTCCTTTTTTTTTTTCTTTTCTCTGTCTTTTTTGGCCCTGAAGGCTTACATCAGAACATCAATAACTTGCTACACTAATTATTTTGACTTGATCTACCTCTGTGTTACTGCAGACACAGCAGCCTTGGCTGGGACTACAACTTTGACAGGCAAATTCCGGTTACTTTAGTCATCAACCATTCTGAATTACCAAAGGAAAACTATTAACAAATTTCTGACATGAAAGTGCTGCCTCTTATCACTGTCGTGCAATAATTAGAATAAGCAAGCAAGCAAGTGCTCATTTTCTCATTGAGCTGACACATCTTTAGTCTTACCCAGCAGAGCTTTGATACTTAGCATGTCACATACCTACAAAAAACATGAAATTTAAAGTGGAAAACTTTCCCAAAGAAAGTTCCAATTCAGTTTGAAACCCTGCGATGTTCTACACTTGCAGAAATGGCATTTTGGAAGTTGCAGACATCTGACAGGTGAAAACTGTAGGAGAAGGAACTTTTTTTGGTTGAACCACTCGTCCTTTAATTACAGCTCCTAAACTGAAAGCTAATCAAAGCTTGAGACATTGCAAGGCTTGAGACATCACAGCTTGAATAAAAACAGTGTCAGCAGCAGGACTTCCCCAGTGACTTTTATCCAGGCACAGTGAAGTGCTAAATTTACTTATGTAATGTCAGGGATGTCCTTTTAAAACAATGAGCTCTTCTTCAGCCTAATTCAAGGGCTTTGTCTCACTTTGGGTGAATATGTAAATCAGTGAAGGGAAAGGAAAGCAGGTGCTCATTTTTCATAATACGAGGATGGCCTGTTTGTCACTTTTTTTTTTTCTAATCTCCTCATCCCTAATTTCCAAACGGTGTCTCACTCATCCAGCTACAAGCTAAAGGTATTTTCATACTACAGAACTTTTTCTCTGTCCTGCTCATGATGAACACGATAGCAACAATTTATGTCTGTATGCACGAGGGTTCCCCAAATACTGTCGGGAGTGATAGAGCTGATTTGTTGATAAACCTGGCTGCATATTTTTATATTATTTGTCAACTCTCAGAAAGAGATCCGACTTTTCCCGTTCTTATTATTCTGGAAGTAGTCTTTTAGAGTGATATTCATCGGTGATAAGTGCAGGTTTGAGCATATAACACCAGTGATTGAATCAGCATTCTTTCTGAAATGGTCTTCTTTTCAAAAGAAGAAAAATCACATCTTTGAGCAACAAAAAAATCATGCTGCACTGGCATTATATATTTTTTTTATCTTTAAAAGTAGGTAGAGGGTTTGGGTAGAATCAGCAAGTCAAATCCCTTAGAAACCATGGAAAATATTGAACTTCAATTAAAGTTGTGGAGATTTCACCTCTTTAATTTTTAAAAGTTGCTTACTGCTACGATACTTCGCAGAAATCCTTTGGGCCAAAAGAAGTGGTAGCAGTTTCCCCAAGCTGTTAATGAATTTCACACTAAATACTTTGTAATCTTTAGAAACAAGGGACTTAACCTAAATTGCTTTTCCATCATTTTGAAAAGATGGCACTCTTCCCAACTGTAACATCTGCTTTTTTTTTTTTTTCTTTTTACTGCACTCTAATTCACAGCACTAAAATCTGACTCTAATGGTGTTGTCCTGGTTGAGTTTCCTTCATTTCAAACCTCCTTGCAGCCCTCACAGTGGCCTGTGCTCGTAATCAACCAGCCCAATGCACAGATGGGGGGCAGAGAGTAACTTTCAGTTTCCAGGACTCCAATTAAACTCTTCCCCTGGACTTCCACCCACCAAACAAGGTCACCTGGGGCCTGCCCTGTGACAGTGACAAACAGTGCTTCTAATCACAGAAACCCAAAACCCTCTCAGTGCCATTTGCAGTTTCTCAGGGACCATCAAGGAAATATATTTTAACATCACACTTTGCTGATTATTAAGAGATAAACATATATTTGCAATTAATGAGAATAAGCAATAATAAACGTTTGGCCTCAATTTCATTCAAGTGCATGGTAACACACGATGATAGAAATTAGGAGGACTGGTGACAGGTTTTCAGGGTGGATGGAAACAACCACACTCAGAGGACTTGTGCTGCAGCAAAGCATCTTTTCAGGCTGCTGGAGGAACATTCATTACCATGTACCACACTCGTGTTTCATTAATACATAACCAACATGCAGAATTGCTCCGTTAATCTTGAAGATGAATTACTCCCGTCAGGGCTTTGTTACAGACTTATCTCTACCACCAACACTCGTGCACTGAGACAATAACAGCAACACTCCACTTGCTCTTGAGTAAGGGGAGAACAAATATTCCTAGTAATTAAGAATACTCAGTTTAGACAGCTGATCTCATATTCCAGGAGCTCGTCCTGTAGGTTTCACTAATGAGACACTGCAAGTGCCAAACACCAGTGCTAACCTGCACTTTCTTAACCTGAAGGAAAAGCAATTAATGATACTGCGTGATTGTGGGGTTTTAACCAGTTTCTTTATCTTCTTGCTTTCAAGCCAGAAACAAATGTACAAAAATGCCAAGAGATAAATAGTTCAAAGGTCAAGGAAGATTCAGCTGTAATTAACTTCTGAGTGCATTGCTCTGCAGAGTACTTGGTTTAATGGCCATGTTCATATGCTTGGGCTTTTTTTGTTTTCAGTTCGACTCCTTGTCAGATCAGATTAATGTGCTCCTAAAATGATGCTTCTGCAAAACTGGGATAAAAGGAAAGTCTTTCAGACTGCATTTGAATTCTTGTGATTGTCCTGTCACAAACTTGCACTTCTCTGTTTCAGTCTCCACCAGGGATGTGTCAAAGACCAGGATGGGCTGGGCCAACACTGAAATGGGCTCTGTTCAACCTCACAGGAAGGAAGCTCACTTAGATTCATCCCCAAGCTCTCTCTGCTGGGAATGCAGCGAACTGAAACCTTCAGGGAATACATTTCATAGTCTACAAGTCCAGCCTTGCTTCACAGTGAGGAAAAGTTATCAAACTCTCATAGACTGACCTCTACCAACACAAATTTTAATGTGGGATTTGTGTCCCCAGCAGGTGAGCGCTTGGGAGAGATGAGTGGAATTTGGTCCAGGAAATATTGTTTTAGTAAGTCACAAATTACCAGGACACTTATTTTATAAAAGAAAGTGACCTTTTCACATTTTCTGCGGTCAAAAAGGGAAGGAAAAGTAGATTCCAAAGAAAAACATATTTCATTCTGTTAAGAAAAAGGATGGCTATATTGGAAAGTGTATTGAATAGAAACATAACATTAAATCAGTTACACAATGAATGTTTTTCCTATAAATCCAATATATCACTGCAATTACTTTTTCAGTAGAATTTTAAAAAAGAAATCTGCTTTCTCTTATTAGTGAATGCTGTAGTTCAATATATTTTACTTCATCTTCCCTCTGATCTCTCTTCCTATATTTAAATTAAACTGTACTCTTGTTTTGCAGAATGTGGATCATTATCATGATTTTGCTATGATCATTTTATTATATCCCATGGGAAAAATGTGACACGTTAGTTTGGCAACGATTAGGTTGTCCCTGAAAAAAAAAATCAACTTTAAATACTAGTCAAAATTAAATGTTTTCTGAGGGGAAATGAGAGGCTTGGTGGAGAATAGACTATAGACCACTAAGTATTTGGGGTTCCTAAGACTCATGCACTTAAAATTGCTGTTAAGGTTTCTCAAGGCAAACATACTTAAATTTGCTGCTTGGGTTTATTTCCTAAGCAAATGGCTCATTTTCTGGGGCAGTTCTTCACGGAACGAGTTCCTATCTCTATATATGTCCATTCTATCTTATGTCCAACATCTTATTACCTGACATAAAATTATATTTTCATGTATTGCTAAATTGTACCCCTTTACCCATTAGCTAAGCCTCGTTTCTAATCCATTAATTCCATTAAAACAATTTACAATTTACACTGATGTGGGATGTTTATTTTCTTGCCTGTATTTGGAGGAGAGAGAACTACACAGCGGCAGAGAAACAAGGAGATAAAAATGGCTTTGCAAAGTTGTGGGTTGGAGATTAGAGAAATTCAGACCGACATTCTGCCTCAGAGAGGATGGGATCTGTGGCCTGGGGAGGGAGGATGAGGTTACAGCCTTTAAGCCATGCCATGCAGGAAGATCCACATGAAAATCTGGGTCAGTCACTCACTGAAGATTGCAAACTGCTCAGCAGTAGTGGCAATCTATATTTGGCCTTTGTGTGAGAGAGAGGCAGGAGAAAATCCTCACTCGACCCCAGCACAGCACCAGCCAAGGGGTGAATGTGTTAGAGGGGCTAAATCTCCATGAGGTGCCCCACTTCCAAGTATTCCAGATGTGAACTCCTTCCTACAGGCTTTCCACTGATTTAATTGCTATTACTGGTAACTGGTAACAGAGAGCTCTTTTCCTTTATTTTATTTTTTTTTAATGCATTTTAACATCTGCAGTTGACTACCATTTTGAATTGCTTGAACATTTATGAAGAAAATTAGTAATTTCCAGCAGAGTTCATGGCTCACCTCTACTTCTCAGAACACTGGGAGGATAAATCAATTGCCTAATACACAAAATATAGTAAGGTCACCTCAAATAGTACTGGTAGGATATACAAATTTCTGCAGAAAAATTTCTACAGAAAACAGGAAAGAAACGGGTTAGAACAATAAACAGATGTTGGTTTTGCAGAAACCAGAGAGAGAGGCTGCAATTTTCTGAGCACCCTGCAGAATTAAAGTTACTTCTGCTTGACGAGGGAGGCACCAACACTTTCCTTGACAAGGTTGTTTTTCCTCAGAATGACCAGAGATGCAGCACATTGTGTTTCCTAATGAAAATGAGGTGAATGAATGGCCCTGCTGTTTTCCCTATTATTCTTCTTTCTGCCTTTTAATGGCACATTACCAACATGTGAGCTGCCTTCTCTGAATTGCTCCTGTATTTACAGATCCCATTAAAACCATCCAGGTTGCACTGACGTGTGTTCTGATGGTTGATGGCAGCACCTAACGGTGTGAACAAGATGGGAACTGCCTGATGTTCCTTTAAATGACAGAACGAGTGGTGAGTTACAGGTCATGGAAAGGAGGACTGCCAGCAGTCAGGATTCCCTGGGAATGTTTATGCCTTCTTTGCATATCATTCTCGAGTGCTGTGTTTGTGGGTTTGATAAAAGCTAATCACCCTTGCCTAACGGGAAGAGCATTCCAGGACTATCCGTGTGGATTGCCCCCTAGAAGGGCTGTGTTGAAGGCCCACCCGTGAGTCCTCTCGTGATGAAAGATCCATAACTCACTCCCTGGAACACAGGTCACAAGTAAAACACATAATAATCATTTTTAAACACACAGTCGTTGTATATGTTAGCTCTAAAATCAAAATAGGCCACACTAGTACTGCTGGATGCATTCCCGAGGTGTGTGTGAGAAGAGTTTTGAAGGCAGTATTCCCAAAGGAATACACTCACTGAAAGTTAATGCCAGTGCAGAGGATTCCCCAGGGAATCTGGTGGTGTTTGGGTGGCAATATTTGCATCTTCAAGTCATCAAAGTGGGCGTCCTACCCTTTGCTGTGTTGTAGGTAAAAGTTAAAATAAACACAGATCGGCCAAAAGTGAAAGGCATTACATTAATCATTATTACAAATGAAAACTTTATCAAAAACATCTAACATTATCGAAAAATTACAGAGAAATCCAAAAACTCAGGTGAAAAACACACAGTGAACACCTTACTAGAAGTCATTCCTAGTGGTTTAAGTACACTCTACCATATTGCAATATGGTCCAACAGTGGTGATAAACACAAAAAAGAAAAATAATGTGGGAGGGGGCCACGTTTTTATGCCTGTGTGTAAACAATCTTTTCTTCTGAGGCTTTGGAACATTTCAGTCAGTGAATGTGGCCTTTTGACTACCTGAGCATACTCGTGGTGCTTAGAATGGCAGGGAAGAATGATGCATAAATCTGTTAAAATCAGTAGAGAGGTTTTAAAACCCTAATTCCAACATAACCCTAGATTAGCTTGTTTTTTGGGCCTAAATCTAATTTATACTCAAATCTAACTCACTTGGCAGGTCAGCTACTTCATGAAGCAAGAACCTACCAGTAAAGTCAACTGGACCACTGGTCTGCAGAGGTTTGATAACAAACAAAGGCAGAATCTCTCTCTGAAAAAAAAATTACTGTCATTAATTTAAATTACTTCCTTTCTTAATTTAAATTATACTGATTGTAACCACTGGCCTTGAGGAATCCTGTAATTTCTACCCAGGTTTAAGTGGTACAATGCACATTTTTTTCCTCCAGCTTGAGCTGATTTTCACTTTCCCAAGACAACCATTAAAAAAACCATCACACCAACTCCTTCCTGATGGCCTATTTGCACAGGTTCCTAAAAAATCAGCTCAGGATTGTCTGTCTCAGTTTTTAATTAAGTTAATCAGTTGTAATTACAGGTCTAAACACTTCCAGTGCACTTGCCAAAAAAAGCCTTACTTTTTTTCCTCGCTGCCTCCTATCAAATACTCCCATGAAGAGCTCGAGCAACACCTGCTCCACATTAAGATCTCCTAAAGACAGGTAACAGTGATACCAATTTTAGTATTGGGTGGTAATATCTAATTACTGACAGAACATCATCATAAAATGGTTATGAAAGTAATAATTTTGTTCTTCCTCAGCAAACACCGCCACAAAGTCTAAGAGAAACTGATTTACTTCCATTAGAATTAATTTCCAGGAGCTGCCTAGTTTTGTCACTGTAACTTCAAAAAATGCTAATTAATTCTAAATCAGAATGTGTGTAATTATAACGGTTTTCTGCTGAAAAACAAATTACCTGGTGCCCTTGGGGTGAACGACACAGAAGATATTTCATATTCCTTTCAACAGCATAAATATTTTACATTTTAGGCCATGAAAATAATGTGCCAACCATAAACATCCCATCTTTTCCCTCTCAAATGTTTAGAGACTGTTTTCTTCCTCCTAGCATGAAGACACTAAACGAGTTGACAGTCTGCTTGCCAGTCAGTTTAATCTCATTCTCTCTCTGGGTTTGTGGGAAAACTGTGGCATGCCAAGTTATTTTTGGCCAAATGTTACAGTATGAAGAGCCTTCAGGAGCTGTCGTTCAGTGAGTGGACTAACTGGCAGCTGTTTTACCTGCAGAATGGGAACTGATGTTGCCATGGAAATAGAATAACTTTTTTTTTTTTTCCCTATCTTTTCATATTTGGGTTTGCCCAAGCACAGAAATCAGTTCAAGAACAATCGGAATGAAACACGAGGAGGGCTCTTGGAGGGAGCTCAAGAGCTGTTTGCATCTATTTCAGACAATGGTCATTTATGGACAAACCACTTGAGTTTCTCTTCCTAAACGGGAAGTAGGTGAAAAATAAAAATCCACATTTCATCTTTGCTTGTTGTTGGCTGCCATATTTTTTCCAGTTGAACATTTTGTACTGATCAACCTTCCCAAAAATGGGCCTTTCAAAAGGCAACAGGGACAGTTCTGTTTGCTTTCATCAACATTTTCATCAACACAAAATCTGTAGCACAAAAGAACACCATAAATGCAGATAAGGCTTACAAATATGCAATAAAGGAATTTATGCTTTTGCACATGCTGCAGAACATACGGTAGGACTCTCCAGATGCATGACAACAGGAGCCCAAGCAGTGAAATTTATGTGCCCTGAGATGATGCAGTTCCCAGAGAGACATCCCCACTCCAGCCTGTCTCCATCTTGAACAAAAAAAATCAAGGAGACGTTTCCATCCAGTCATGTAATCATCGTCCTTTCATGAGACAGTGCCTTAACCTTGGACTCTTCAAATTGTCCGAGTATGAAGTCACTGGAAGTGCTGCAAATCATGTTTTCACAGACGGAGAATTTCACAAAAGGGTGGCATCACTGACGCAGTCAGTCATGCTGATTTGCTGTGCTCCCTTAAAGACTTCAGCCAAAAGCAAAGGAGCTGCAAAATTTACCTCAGTTTGACAAAAAGCCGAGAATTTGTGATGTCTGTGAAGTAGGACCACACTCCTTGCAGACAGACAAACGACAATAAGAAGTTAAAAACGCACGGGTTAAGTACCAGTGATTTCTGCACTAAGAGGGATGTTGGTGAGAGACAAATCTACAGCAGGTTGGGATTTTCATCAGCACAGATTAGAAGCACGAGCCTCACCAGAAGCTGGTAGGGTTTGTGTCCTTTGTATAAGAACTTAAAAACTGTTAAGCGCTTTGTGGCAGAGCATGTAGGATTTTTGGGGGGTTTTTGGTCTGGATTTTTTTTATCAGTGCAGTTGAGTTGAGCTGTTTTTCCTATCGTGGTAATTTCAGCTCCCACTCAAACCTCGGGAGAGAGGCAAGATCTTCCAATTTAGTGTAAGTTACACTTAAACAGCTACAGACCCATCAAGGAAGAAAAAATGAGGCTTTTTCTTCTCGTTGAAGTTCTTTGGATTTAGATAAATGTAAACACCGTTACCCCTCTAGGTCGTCACATTTTCTTTACTTTTCCTCATTTAGTTCCACATCTGCTTTAATAAATATTTAACCACATGCACCAGCACTTCCCATTTACTCTCTCCTTAGCTTAAAGATTAATGTAGATATCTGAGGAAACATCTTAGCTTCAAACCATGGAAAAAATCATTTTGTTCATACGTGCATTTAGGCAGACCCGTGTTTACCTGATTTGCTTAATGGGATAGAAGATTTCACAACTGCATATCAGCCTGAGAGTCAGGAAATATTGAAAGAAAGATGAGGAAAGGCTATTTCCCTGCGAAAACTTTTTATGGACTCATTTGTGATTCTGACTGAAATTTTGTCACAGTGGAATCAACAGGAAAACTGCCACGGTCTGCAGCAGAATAAGAATTTCATTCTTGTTCTAATTATTGCTTTTATTTTTTTCCCCATAAATGAGCATTCCTGCTGGGTTCTATAATTTTCTTTTATATTCCCAGTGCAAAGTATGAAACCACAGTCTAACATGCGAATGAGGCCTAAATTTTCTATCAGACACATCAAGGACAAAGAAATTTCATTGTACCTGCATTTATCCTGCACAAAATCACAGTTTAGGGTTTTTTTGTACTCTAATACTGCAGATAAGAGGTTTTGCTTTCTACAAAGGCTAAGGAGGGGGCATGTCTGTAACTCACCGCTGATCTGACCTCGCAGGCTCCTGGGCCATTTCAGCACCTTATGTACAACAAGAAACTGCATTTATCACATCTATAGAATATTCAGATTATTTCAGGCCCTCACAGTAACCATACTACCTCCGATTTATTTATCAACAAGGTCACTTTTTTCCCCAGATCGGCCTAAATGTTTTGCTTTGGTTCTAGAATTGTAAACTCGAGCTGACATTTACCACACGCCTCGTTGCTTTTGAATGATTGAAGGCCAAAATAATCTTATGGTAAATTCACCAGTTTTTGCGATCCAGCCTCCTGTTTTAGTATAATTATGAACATGAAGGACTAATAAATAGCAAGAAACCCCTCAGAGCAAACTGTATTTCAAATATCCTGCTTGTATTTAATGACTTCTAGCCCTGTATTTTTAAATGACACCGTGTTTAGGCCGTGGTATTGCATCCCCAAATGCAATGGAGTGCCAATAAATATTCCTCTGCTGACATTCAGTGCAGGATTCTCACCACAGCCATACATCACACTTTTTGTCAACCCAGCAGCCTGTCTGACAACAAGTTAATACATCTGTTTCTGCTTGCATTTATAACCTTAGAAGAGTCCAACTTGGGGCTTTGCTTATTCTGCATGAATCCCTTGGATTTTTCTGAAAATTTTCAGGTATTTTAATCTAAAGTATCTATTAGCTAATTATATTTAATACATGCATATTAAAAACGAACAGTAACTCCAGTAATGACTGTTTTCTTCTTTCTTCTCAGTTTAACAACTTCATATTTCCTTATCCCACTTCATTCTGTTGTTAGTTCTCCTGCTGCTATCAACCAGCTACATCAAGCAGTTGAAGCTACATCAAGCACTTCAATTTGAGTTGAGAAACGATCTCGGATTAGAGGAAACGAGTTTCAAATCCATCCATCGCAGAGGACACACGGGAAGAAAAAAAAAAGGACATAAATTCCCACTTTTTTAGCTTCTTAAGAAATGCTTAGAAATTTTGGACCAGTAACAAATGAAGGCAGGGCTGCAGAAGCTGGCTGTGACCATGAGGAAGGACAGTCACTCCCACAGCTGTGAGCACTGCCAGCACCTGCATATTCACCGTGTACAGAAGAACACAAAGTCACAGCCAACAGCAGATGCCCTTGTCATTTCAGAAGCCTTCCCCAAATTTCACTGATTTTCATGCCCTTCATCTAATGATCGATATGAAATAATTCTTATTTTAATTCTTACTTATAATTATCTAAGGATAATTCTCCCACACAGTGTCACTAATGTGGAATGTAGGCTGCTTGAGAAGTCTAGCAAAATAAACAACAGTTGTGAATCACAGATCCTTGAAGATAATTCCTTTTTGCTTTAAAAAGAAAAGATGAAAAAGATAAAAAAAAATTGAGGAAATACCAATAATTTGTAAATGCCAACATTTCAGATTAATTTGCTGCCTGCTGTTTTTCCAACAGCATCTCTTCCTCTAGGAAAGACATGCCATAAAATGCCTAAAGGGTATTCTTTTTTTAACCCGGAAAGGCTTCTTCCCAAACCTCCCTGAATGCAATTTCCCAACAAGGTTTCCAACACCATTCCCCAGGCCTGACTCAAGGCCAGTGAAGCCAATACACAGCCACTGCTTCTAATGACCAGAGATCCCTCTGCCAGAGGACTTTACTGCACAAGCAGATATCCAGATAGGGAGAATTAAAAAGCAATCATCTCCTGCTGAGACTAGAACAGATGCCAAACTGCAGCCAAGGTTTTTCTGGGGATTTTTTCGGTAGATGTGTGCAGGCTTCGTAGACGAAATGCCAAAAGCAGAGAATCTGATTGCAGTGACCTTATTATTGCTCTAAAGATCCTTCAGTGGACAGCAAATGTGATGAGCTGCTAAATAATTGATTATTTCAAGAACTTAATGCTGAGTGCTTTTCACGCATCAGTACAACATATTATTTTATAGGTGTTGGTGTGTCAGCAAAACTCTGAACCACTCACCTACGCCTCTTGTTGAGTAGAAGAAAAAAGGAGAGAAGTGGGAGTCAGAGGCAATTCCCCTGAAAGCTGGAAAGCATGGATTTGAGACCATCAGTCTCAAAGCTGAACCGCAGTAAAGTTTTGCTTCACCTCTTTGCACTTAAATGCAAAGTCCTGATACTGGTATTGCTGTGCAGGAGATGTTATTTGTTTATGGCAATAAAGCAGCAAATTCTCATATGCTTGGAGGATTTAATGGAAATTTTCCCAGCACGTAGAAAGCTTTACTCCACCCACACACAGTATATTGCTGTGTGGCAACAGATTTTGCTCCTGGACATGGAGCAAATATAATGCAGCTTCTCTTAATTTTTCCTTCTCAGATGACCTTGTAACTTGCCAGGTCAATAAAAGTCAGGAGAAGTTCCCAAAGCGTTAGGAAAGAGGGCAGAAACAGACCTCTATGATCAGAGAATACACAAACACTGGAGCTCTGTGTTCTTAGGGGTGTGCTGTGATACGACCTTTTTTTTTGTTGTTTTTTTTTCTTTCCATGAGCATGGTAAAATACTGGAAGAGAGGCCCAGAGAAGTTGTGGGACCTCTGTTCTCAGAGGTGTTCCAGATTTGACCAGTCATGGCCCTGAGAAACCTCATCTAAATTAGATCTTTTCTGAACAGGGGGTTGAATTGGATTGGCTTCTGGACGAGCCCTTAAATGTAATTTATGACACTGTGAGACATGAGTAGGAGGGAAATGCTTGGCATCTCTAACCTAATTTCCAAACTAATAGAGAGATAGAGAGATCTCTATCTAAAACATTACCCATTTAGAAATAAATGCACTTTGTCAGGACGATAAAACCTCTGGTTCAAAGTTCAAAGTTGTTATGAACATTAGCATTTCTAACAGGGACTTTCACATAAAACTGTCTTGAATACTTAAACTAAATGAACAGAAATTCAAACAAAATCTGAACAGGAAAAGAGGGAATAAATAGGTAACTGACCTGTTTTTTTCCCCCTAATCTTAGCCATCTTTACTGGTACCAGACCTGAGGGAAATCTTCCCCTCCTCTGCAACAAGCTTCATTTTTCCTAAAATGCCATCATATCTGGGAGGCATTTAGGAGCAAGCTTGACATTCTGAAACCATATGCATTCACAAGTGAAAGAGAAACAAATAATAGTGACAAGCAAGCTGTGAATAGCTATTAACATCTCCGGATATTGTGAACTCTCTTCAGACAAGCCTGAACGAGAATACGTTTGGTGTTTCAGTTATTTAGTTGCTCTCAGTTTTCCACAGTTCTGGCACTGTCACACCCCAGTGATATCACTTGACTCTGAATAAAGCAAATTTGCTGTAATTTGCACCTGTAGCAAAAATCACTGGCTTTGGCTCCCATTAAAACATGTAATTTAAAAGAAAAATCAGAAGTAAACAGAATGCATGAAGATATCCATTTATAGTCCAATAAAAGCATCTTAGAGATCCAGGTGCAAAACTCAACCTTGGTGCAAATTAATTATCAGTGTTTTACACAACAGATTTACTGATGGGAATCATTTCCTTTTTTAATCTCCCTCCTGCCTAGTTTCTTTGACTCTCCTTAACCTGACATCTTTATTTATTTAATATGACTGGATGGCCTAAAATGATAGTTACTCTGACAGCCGAAGACAATCAGGACAGCAAGACATGAGCAACAAGACCAGAATGCAGGAACAAAGAAACTAAAATGGAAGAACACGAGGTTTGGTTCCACTCATCTTTCTCTCCCTCTCTGATTCGTGTCTCTCTTATTTCTGCAAGATAAAACGTTCCTCTCATGTACTCTCTTGATAAACTTTGAAGTAGTAGGTAACTCCAAGACTGAATATTTGTGAATATGCAACAAGAAAGCAAGAAAATATCCTGAAATGGTTTGTTGCTTTGGGGTTTTTTTAGGTCTTTCTGTGTGCTGTGCACATGTCTTTACCAATGTGTCAACAAATATGGAGAAGCAGTGCCACAAGGAAACAAAAGGATGGTTTTAGGTTGTTGAAACACAGCAATAACTTCTCTGGAAATATGAAAACTCCCTGAGAAATGAAGAGTATTTTGCAACATAGTTACTTCTGGATTACTACTTACAGTTATACTTTTGTCACCAAAGATAAATTTTTGCTCTTCTGTACTCAAACCAAAATAAAGGTATCTGTGGTCAACAGAAGTTAGTGACAAACTCCAGCACTCAAAATATCCTGGGTGTTCTGTAATCTGGGGGCAAACAGAGCGATTCCTGGCTGCTCCTCCATGGGTGTCAGCAGGTCAGATGGAGACCCCAGAGTTCGTGTCACTAATGTTCCTCCGTGCTCCCGTTCCAGAGATATGGAAGCAAAGGGAAAAACACCCGCCCTGGATAAAGAGGTCTGGGGAACAGAAGGTCTCATAGCAGGTGGATCATGTAAAGGGCACCAGCGAAGAGAAAAAAGGACAAAATGCAGAAAAATCAGAAAATAAACAGGGATGGAAAATGTCTCAAACCAGTTGAGAAAGGTCTTTCTCTGAACTTGAATATACCTTTGGATTCTTCTCTGAAATGATAGGTACACAGAATTTTCCTAAAACCCAGATATTGCTGAAGCCCAGTAAAGAAAAATATCCTTTTCCTGCCACTTTTGCCTCCAAGGACAATGCTGTTGTGCAGCTGGATGTCCAAAACCCAACTGAGAATTCATAGGGGACCTAAAGAGGTGAACATGAAAAAGATGCTATTTAAGTATTCTTTCTATGTAGGAAAATGGATACAAAAATTTATATTGGCAATTTACTCGGATTACGAAAATAAGCAGGTAACCAGAAGCTGGACAATGCCAGACAAAATAGATGGTGAGAACTTGTTCTTTCTTTTACATTCATGCCCAAGTTCTAACAAGCAAAGATCTAATAGTAATGTTGGTGTATTTCCCTCCACCATATCCTATTTTCTGTGGCTATTAATGGCTGGAAGAAGCCAGTCTCTGTCTCCTTGGGATGTGTGCCTCATTTAAATGCAGAATAAAGGAGATGTTTCATGTTTTCTTTCTTGCATGTTAATTGCACTGATTGATATGACACTGGTCTTCATGCTTTGTACTTTCTTTTATTACTTCCTATAAGCAGTGGAACTCCATTTGAAAAGCCCTGAGATAAGGCCGTGGTAACATTGTAGAGAACAAAAAAACCTGCAAATAATACCCTGGCTCTGGGCAAAAGGTGGTGGGAGTTCTTTAATTCAGTGTAACTTCTTGTTCAATCTAGTCCAGACATTCCCGATAATAATAAGTATTCTGCTATATTTCATCTTTAGTCAGTGTGAAATATAAAACAGTTTGGCTCATCTTTATGCAGAAATCATGCTTATTAGATAAAGCAAATATCCTCATTACTATTAAGAACAATATTAGGTATTATCAGTAAGATGAAATAATCAGCAACATTTGAAAAGCAAGATTTTTTTTTCCAGAAAGATACTCAATTTCCCTCTTATTCTATATATGAACTTATGTACATGCATAATGCATATGTCTAAAACTCTTTCTTTCGATGGGTTCACTGAAAACTCAAGTGTTTCTGGCAAAGATTCAACAAATCAGAAATTTATATACATATTTATCTGAGATTATACGCAACATTTTGCTGTTGCAGAAGGTTCCCTAATGCCTTTAAGATTTTTGTATTCCTCTCCTCCCATACTCCTAATTTAAATTTAAATTCAGGCACCAACACTGGAGATGTAAACTGTTTCTGCCCCCTGATTTCATAGGAAAACTTTAAGCACCTGTTGGAAAACATGATCCCAACCCAAAGCTGGATGAAAAGCTGGCTCTACAATCTGACAGCAGACAATTTTTTAGCTCCCACGCCCCTGAGAAGCTCCATTGCAGGACTGTGGCTCTGAAAGCCAATGGCCCAAAGCCTATTCATCCCAATGGAAGACTTTTCAGAGACTCCACTGCATTATTGGTCAAAAAACTTAATTTGAAGGTCTTTCATGACAGAATGTCACTCTAGTGACAGCATTATTCCAGATTTTGCTGTTCCCCAAAGCACCAATGCAATACACATTTAAACACCTGAGCTGACGTTAACCGCTGCAAATTTCAATTCCAGAATACGGGGATTGTCCCACCTGGCAAATGCTGATTATTATTCTCATCTCCAAAGAAAAGTTCTATATATAGAAAGGGAACACAGTTATTTTCACACTGATTATTGAGTCACGGCAATTACATTTCATATGGGAAATATTTTATGTCTAATTCAGGTTGTGAACAATTATGTGCACCACGCCAATTATTAGTTAGGATGTGCATCAGTTGGGATGGGCTCCTGATGCATCACACACTTCATATAGACGTATTTAAACTGAAAAAAATAAAGAAATCTATCACAAAATATCCCACTTCTGATGATAAACAAAATAGTGAATTTTCAGATCATGAGAAATTACCACATTTCAGCATCTGTTGATTTTGTATGGAGGCTAACAGCTGATGTGACAATGTTCTTCACTGAACATGGAAAAAAGGTTCCAGGTTCTGAAATATGTCATTTTAATGTTCCAATCAAAGTGAAACATTTTAGCACTCCCAAAGCATTTTTTGTGGGGAATGATGCTAAACCCCTCTTTTCTGTCTGTTCAAAAAATACGGAAGCTGAGGTTTGGATCATCTTTTTCACCAACAGAAAAATTCCTTGAAGGTTTGCCCTTCCCAGGGGTAATGAATCATTGTTCTAGCAGGGCCCACATGTTGCCTTGCGGGGACTGAAATTTGAGAGCTGAATGGCAATATTATTATTATTATTGTTATTATTATTATTGTTATTATTATTATTATTATTATTATTATTATTATTATTATTACAACCCAAGACCAGGTTTCTAATCCAGCTGTACCTGCTCCAATGCAAAAAGCTGACCAAAATAAATCTCTGCTGTCTTCTGAGAAATGTGGATGTCAAACAAACCTGGCCTTGAGGGAAACATCCAGGCTGTGATTCCAATAAGGCTGTGCTCAGCTGGGGAACTGTGTCTTGCTTAACTGCTTTGGAAAACAAAAAATATTTCTGGGAAAAAATAACAGAATGTAACTGAAAGTTATTTCAGGGGAACCAGCCTCAAAAGTCAAACCTGCACACAGAGAATTGGAGCGGGGGGAATCCTGGGATTTGCTGACATGCCATATCCATGATTTAGTCCAACAGTTAGGGCCATAATCATACCTCGAGGCTGTGGCAGGGCATGCTGGGCAGCTGAGAAATGCAAAAAATGAGAGGGAGCTCATCTTTAGATTGCCTTCCCTTGGGCCAGTTTGCCAGGCTAGGTTAGATCACTCTCTGGTGACAGATGGCTGCAACCCCTGGAGGGCCAAGAACCCGAGCCAAAAGTTCACGGAAGTCCACGGGAGGGCTTGGGCTGCATCGCGTGCCGCGGGTTCAGGCAGCTGCACTCCGGAGGGACACCAAGGGCAAGGAGCCTGAAAACAGCTTCCAAGAGTTCCAGGCTGAAGAACTGCCTTCCCTGAATCCCAGAATCCAGTCCTAATGGGAGCTCTAATGATTTAGAAGAATTACTGCCATTAAAGAGGAAAATGACCCTTTATTTCTGCAGACTACTGATTGCCACCCTGCGACCAAGTCTAGACCTACACACCAGCTGAATCTAAAATATGTCCAAGTCTGGTTTCTTACAGGAGATGCTCTTTCCATCCTTTTCTACATCCCGTTAGCTGAGTTTTGGCAGTTTTCAATATAAACAATTAAAAGTACAACAAATTATTGGTTTAGGGAAGCAGAAGATTGCCTCGATTTGGGACACACCCACCAAGAAAGAGAAAAGGAAAGATGTCTCCTTGTAGGATTCTTGTTAAAATTCCCAGTCACTCCACATTTTCTGAAGGCTGTAGTGATTTGATTGCTGCTGCTTCTAGAAATGTTGATCCAGTGGCAGTTCTTATCAGCTGACATTGGCACAGCTACATCTGGTAATGCTGCCGGGCCAAAATCAACACCCACATGGAAATACCCCTCCGAAGACAACAGTTACAGGGATGTATGGCCAAAATACCACTGCAGAGAGGCAAGGAGGAAATACCTACAGCAATCATTCGGATCAACTGTTTTCCGAGAGTCTCTTGCAAATGTATATCAACAATTCTGTGCTTGCCAATAAGTTCTGAGAGGAATTGCCTTAAAACCTCTCAGAAAAGACATAATTTTGTTATTTGAAAAGATATGCAGTAGCTCAACAGAATATGCAGGGGAAAACTAATGAAAGGAACACTCAGCGCAACATTGACATAATTATCATTTGCTTTTTAATACTGTACACTCACATAAACACGGCATGTTCTCAGATAAGTATAGAAGTTTGTTGAGAATAAAAGTACATCTGATTTCCTAATAAATTAGAAGAATAAGGAACTTCTTTAGGAAAAAAAAAAATCAACATAAAAAAGACCTTGCAGTCACTCTTAGATGTCAAATACCATTAAATACAACTTTGTCTGTTGCTAGAGAAGATAAAAGCTGTATTTAAAAGCCTTGCCAAAAATGTCCTTTTCAGTACTAATTAGCATCAATGGTCAAAGCCGCTAGAGCAAAAGAAGAACAGAGAAAGGGAGGACAAGAGAAATAAGTACCATCACTGACACTAACAGGATTTTTTTAAGCTTTGTCTCATGATACATTAAAGGATATTTTTCTTTTAATATAATGTCCTAAGCTTACAAGTGCTACGAGCAGATGCCCTTCTCAAACTGCATTAAAATCAAGTCTAAAAGCACACAAAGAAGAGCCACAGCAGAAAGTGCCTCTTCCCACTGTTTACCCAGTGAGAAATTAGCAGTTCTACAGCATAAAATGAAGCTGAGACCTCCTTGTCATGTTTGAGAGCACTTTTGGTTCGTACTTCAGGACTTTTCAGCCCGTTCTCTGGATGAACAGGAAAAGACTGAAGCACAGTTAAAGAGAGTGAGTCCACCTGACTGTATGGATATTGTCTTAATGCTTTTTACAGTCACGTGAGTTGTACAGAGTCTCAAAATGGGCAATTTTACCGTTGCAGCCATGATATTCGTTGGGAATTGCAACGGGTTTGCCTTTTCCAGCTTTGGCTGTGCAAAACAGCCCCTTGTTGACAATGAAAGCATCAGAGGTCAAGAGATGCAGGAGTTTCTCATGTATCAGAGCGGAAAGTAGGTCATCAGGTCTGTTCTGCCACGGTGCCAAAACCAGCTTGGTCTCATCTTTTCAAAGTGCTGGGGGCCAAGCTGTGCATTTGTCTTCCTTTTCCCTGCTACCTCCAATGCACCTGGCACAGCTTAAAAAATAAACTTGACCAAACCAGAAAAACCGCCCCAAAACATCCCAACCAAACCAAACAAAAAAAACCTCCAAACCCCTGAGTCTTTTCACTTCCATGATCACCTGAATTTCATTCATTTCCACAGCTTAATTTCTTTCAAAAATACAGTCCCTGCTCACTTCTCGTCCACACGGAGCTCAGTCTGGAGCAACTGTGGGAGTGCTGCAGTTCCATGGGTATAATCAGACACGAGAATTCCTATATTTCATAATCACTGCGAACTCAAAATATGGGTCAGAGCCTAAAAACTGATTAGCCCCTTGAGCTTTTCATGTCTCTTCTTGTCATGAGTGGCATGACAGGGGAAGGAGAACAAACAACCCTCCCCCTCACACTCAGCACACAGCCAGCCTGGGGCACTGAACCCTCGATGCACAGGCTGGCAACGGCATTGCCATAATAGATACACCAGCTTCCCAAATCTAACCTGTCATTCTGCTTCAGTCCTTCTCATGAGGAGATCTTCTTTCGCATTCCTTTCAGACTGGCCATGCCCCAAATTCTCTGATTCGGTGCTAAATGCTTAAACCAACTTCCCTGAGTTGAAAGCCTGGTTTGCCCTCAGCATCCTGCCAATATTTGATTTATTACTGGAAAAATCACCACAAGTACAAGCCCACAAGTAGTACATCTTAGACTTGGGCGTCTTTTCATTATGGACAGGATCATTTTAGACTGATCACCTCATGCTGAACAGATGGAAATGCTTTTTCTCCCTACCAGTCTTGCATGAGAATCAGTGAGTTAATGATGAGTTGTTCAACTATTGAGCCACTCTGTGTTTGGGATTTCAGCTGCAGGGATGTCCACGCAAAGAAAAGAGGGGTTTTCTTTGTATTCTGAAAAAAGGTGTTCCAAAGGCCCAAGGGACTGCTTTTTAGGAAATGATCTTCAGTATATGAAGCGCAATGAAGCCAATCTCCTTCTGTGTAATGAAAACTAGAAGTGACCGACATCAGCATTTCCACAGCAAAAACAGGCACAGTGAGGCACAGCATGTGAACAACAAAAAATTTTTAGGATGCATTGTGTTCCCGAAGAGAGAGTTTACTTGCGCTTCGTAGATATACTAATTATATCTTCTACTCAACAGCAGACATGAAAATCAAAATGCTGAGAAAAAAAAATAGGGTTTTGGTAAGACAACAAAAGGGACTTTTACCTCAAAACAGAAAATTGCCACTTGAAGGAAAGTTTATGGTATTTCTTTTTTTAATTTAAGTTATTGATCATTGCAACTGCCATGACAGGAAATTATATTATTGCTTGACGTTCATTTTCTCCTAATTGTTAATGCCGTTCCATTGGACACCCACTCCTTGTCCCAGGAGGCACAGATACAAGGAATCCAAATTGCTGCTTAGCAAAGTGAATGCCCCATCCAGATCTCCATGGAAATTGAGCTTCTCTATTGGAAGCAGAGCCTCAAATTGCTGCAGGTTAGTTTGTATAAGCAATTCCAACCCACATGGGATGAAGAGAAGATGAAAGTCAGCGCATTTTGCTTCACATCTAAAGTTCACTAGGAAGGGCTTGATGCAACACAAGAGGAAGAAGCAGGAAGGCAACACGAGATTTTCCTTTCCAGCGTGTCTCATGCAGCCTCAGAAATGCTTTCTGACAGCTCCTCATGTGCTGAAGAGGAATTCTTCAATGTGCAATCAGCAAGGGGGTCTCTGTAGATGCAGGTTGGCATATGGTATCTCAAATTTCTCAGTGACAAGTGGCATGTTAGCAGAGCAACAGAGTAGCAGGGAAAAAGACGTTTTGCTAATCACTCCCTGTTGCCCACACCCTCAGGCAGAATCATATTGCTTTATGCAGATGAGCTCATAACAGTTTCTTCAATTTAGCTTTTATATAAAAAAGTGCCAGCTCCTAACGCTGTGTCAACAGGCACCCGAGGGCCTTCCACTTTACATTGCGAGTGTATTACTATTTAAAGATGAGCTTTTAGCTTAACATCATTGCTTGCCTTCAGAGTTTAATTACCGCCCTCCCCATGAGGCCCAGTGAACCATCCACTCCTCCCACGGGAGTTCTGCCTGGCAGTGATCTTTAACTAAATAAGTGAATGCCAAATAAGCGCTTCTTAAAGATGCAGCGGCTTGTTCCCTGCCCAGCTCTGATGCTGCAGAAGCCAGGCTCTGGTTTGGATCTCCCTGGCAGCAAGCCACCTTGAATTTACAGCTCTCAGTTATGAATCTCATCTCACTGATACAAACTAGAAAGGGAGATTTTAAAAAATGGAAAACTTTTTTTCCTTTTGCTGTGTCTTGTGCTCAGTTATCCCACCTCGTTACCTATAGGCAGACATAAATCACTGAAACGAGAGGCTCTGGTACCCAGTTACACCAGCTGTGTGTCACAAGGCTCTATACAGCCTGCATTTCTTACATTATTCCCCCAAATTATTTTCCCACATTTCTTTCCACCACCTCTATCTGCAGGATTAGAATATGAGTATTGCAAAACAATTCATTCCCTTGAAATAAAGATCCAAGGCTTAAAATGGGTCAACACAGATGCACTTAATTCTGTGACAGTTCAAGCTACTGGGCAAGACAGAGGCTAAAAACTCGACAGTGTCCATAGTAAGAGGAATTTAAACAGATTTTTTTTTTTTAGAGAAAGGAAATAACAAAAATTGTCACAACCAGGTGTGGTTTCGGAGATGTGGGAGCGTTACAAAGCAGCTACATAAAGATGATCCCAGATCTTAGAACCCTATACCCGAATGGTACCAGTCTGTACCTCAGGACAGCACGCACAGCTCTGACTGAGCTGGAAAGGAACAGTGCAGGGGATCTGTCTTGCCTGACTTCTCTGCTAACAGGAAAATAATCCACTTTGGGCATATCCCACCAGAGCAGTCATCACACCAGCAGACACGGGCTGTGCTTTCCGGGGCGCTGTTCAGAGCACATTGAAAATGATCATAAAATCACATTGTGAATGTGCCTCTTGGACTTGTCCCTGGCTTGAGAAACAAAATCCAGGCCAGAATGGCTTTAAAGAACATTGGGTCTGAAATTAAATTAAGCTTTCCATCATATAATTATATAAATGTAATGGAGTTTTTTTGTAACGTTGCAAGAAATCACCTTCTTCCTCTGTGTTTCAGAATATAAAATCTCTAATCATAATATTCTGGACAAAATAAAAGTACTTCCATTTAATCTAGGGAGGGAAAAATACTGTGTTGTTTGTGCATCAGGTTGGAAAAACATGCAAGCATCAAGTAAATGGAGTGCACAACATCACCATCTTCAGAAGAGAGCAGAAAGCTGCAGTTTCTTGTAGGCTCCCTATGAATTATGGATGTGGCAGCAGGCCTCTGGCAACATTTTGCTATAATGTTAATTTTTCTCTTTTTTGATTTTCTGTTATTTGTATTTATAAGGAAAGCTGTCAAGCATCAAAACCCAGGAACGTTCTTAAAATGTTTACTTGGTCTCTGAAGGTGTGGACTGCAGTTGAATAAAACTGGTGCTTCCTCATCTTTAAGCTTTTATTTTTACATTGTTTTCTTCGCCAGGGCATTTGAATGTTTTACAAATATGACCACTCCTTCCTTTGAAAACACTAACTAAAATGGAAACTAAACACGCATTTCTCCACCTGTCAACTTCTGTGCATGTTGCAGAGTTTGTTTAGCTACTGAGGAAAAGCCAAGCCAGGTAAGTGATTTCTCTTTTTTTATTTCTTTTTTCTTTAGAGAAAATCATTCAGAATAATTGAAATGGACATGGCTACCATTCTCTGTATGTGTTTTAAGCTCTGACTGTGCTTATTTACAGGAATTACGTCTAAACACTGACTTTGCCCATTTCTTTGAGAAGATCTTTCACTGGCAGATTCGGAGAATGGCATCACGACAGAGGCTGTGCTTCCAGCATTCTTCTTTGAGCAAGGCTGTAAATACTGACAAATACATATAGCTACAGGGCTCCTGGACTCAGATCAGCCATTGCTTCTCTCCCCCATGATATTCAGCTTTTGAATAAAAAATATAAATAAGAGCAATTGCCCCTGAGGGTTTTGTCACTTAGGGCTTTTCTTTGGTTCTGTTCCCAAGGCATTAATTTCTGTTGATGTTATCCCTGACGATTTGGCCCATGGCTGAAATAAAAGGTTCTTAAAGCCTGCACTTGCCACTTCAAGGGAGCAGGACCAGAGTGAAAGGCTGGAAAACCTGCTGGAAGTGAGAAGTAGATGCTTGTGGAGACAGAATTGACAGACATCACTACTTCCCTGGTTCTGAAGGGAAGGATGGCTTCTCTCACTTTGCACGTGTTCACACCAGGAGCTGAGGAACAGGCAGGAACACTGAAGCCAGCAGGAATGCCCAAAGCAGAAGGGAAGCCAGGAACAGACCCTAAACCTGCAAACCTAAAGAGTGCCACGACGCATGGCGGCTGCTGCAGAGCAGCACTGAAAGCTTCTGTATTTTCCAGCCTTTAAGCAGCTGCCAGTGGGGAGAGATGCCAAGAGAGGGCAGGGAGCAGGGATCCCCAGCACTGCTTGTTCACAATGGTCTTGGCTGTTCATCTATGGACTACCCTCTGCTGACTTCTTCCCTAAGCAACTCCCTGCTCCTCTCGGCCAGGAGCACTCAAAGGGGTAATTGGGTTTCGCGTGTTATTAAATCACTGATGTCGGAGAACTTAGAAAAGCACCACAAAATTCCTCTTGGATCAATGCTGCAAGTTAACAAAGAAAAGTAAATTCACATCAAATAGTCCCTTAAATATTGATGTCCAAGCAT
This sequence comes from Rhagologus leucostigma, assembly GCA_013397725.1. Lineage (NCBI taxonomy): Eukaryota > Metazoa > Chordata > Aves > Passeriformes > Rhagologus > Rhagologus leucostigma. The sequence goes on from VZTD01004778.1 coordinate 1,023,990, forward strand.
TAAAGAATAGGACCTTCAATTAATAATAAACAACAATGCTGTCTTTAGCTAAAAAGGCCTTTTGCTTCATCAGAAAAGACAGCTTTCAACACCTGCACCAAAGGGCACCAAAACAATGTTTTGAACAGAACTAATTCAGCATCAGCTTTTAGTGTCTTAGGTAGTTTATACCTTCTCACATGGTACTCATCAGGCCCAAGCAAAACACCAGCTCAGCTACAAATAAAGACCGAGAGTATTTGTTGAAAGAGGTGAAGGGGGACAGGATTATCTACAGGTAGAGGAGCAAATAAGTGCTGTAGAAGTGCTACAGTTTATAGAAATGGACTTCTTTTACCAGCTTAAAATGTCTAATTTATAGACTCATGGCAAAGGTGATTTTTTTGAGCCCCACCAGGAGTTCCCATCCTGCTTTGACACAGCTAAAAGTGTTCCACAGCCTTACGACTTCTGCTTTTGCTCACGTCTGTGTTTTCAGAACAGAAAGACAGAATTTTCTAAAAAGATGTCTGCGAGTGAATAATTCTGGGAGTCTTCAGCTATTTTCTCCACATTAAATAATCATACTGAAGAGTTTCCCACATGTTACCCAAATCCTTGACAGTGCTGTTCCAGCTGTAAAATCAAACCTCCTCTGTGCCACAAGACCCTTCTCGCACGGTTAAATGAAAGCAGCAAGTTATGCCACAAGTAGCACAGACTGAAGAGCTGGATGCTGCTACAGAGCCTTCCCACAGATTTATTCCTGCTCTAAATATGATAATGGCATTATTTCATGCACATACTGTAATCACTGAAATATGTCAGTGATCTGTAAACAAGGATTGAAGATCAGATAAAACCAGATTTCTTATGTTTCAGACATGGATTACTGGTAAAATCCAACCCGGAAATTGAAGCAATCCTAAGCATCTTTTTTTTCCCTTTTTTTTTTTTTTTTATCAGCATTACAGCTCCAAACCATCTGTACTTAATTGTAAGACAACAAATTGTCTAAAAATCAGCGAGGATTAAGAGGACAAAGCTTCTTATGGACTGTTTATATTAGAGAAATTTAAAGACTTCTAAGATCACAGGACTTCTGCACTTGTTTTATTTCGGTCGAGCCGCTGTGTTTATCTTCCAAAATGGAAATACATAGAGCACGTTGATCACTGCCACAGCAGCAGTAAGAGGTTTATCAGGGTCTTAAACTCTGATGAGAAATCCACTGATAGCTTAAGAGCTGGCTGACATTTACCCCTAAAATTCATGCAGGGCAAGAAGCCCAGCTGCTGAGCTCCAGTGCTCCACTGACTCCCAGAACTGGAGAAACTGGGCCAGTGGAGTAGGGTGGGAGATATTTGGCGTGTCATGCTTCACGTGTAGCAGAGAAAATAGTTTCTTTTGTGCGGAATGCAGGACAGAGATTTGGCTGCAGCAGGGTGGAAGGGAGAAATGGAAGTGTCAGTCACCAAAAGGGCCACCCAAGAGTCTTTGGTGTGGATGGCGTTATGTCCATCTCGTCCTGATGAACAACTTCAGTGTCCTGAGCACCTCCAAAATGTTCTGGAGTGTGGTGCTCATTCAGCTGTGCTAGACTTTTTTTTTTCTTAATTTATTCCCTTTGCCAGCCGTGATTTGCTTCAATCACTGGCTAGAAAGTAATACTGTGCAATTAAATAACAATTCATGAGATGAAGAACCAACATCGACCTGTCAAAGTCAGCACTTTGCCCACCTGCCAACTACAGCTCTCTTCATTAAAGCAGCACTTGGTGTATCTCTCAAAAAAATCCATATCTGCAGAAGAGAAAAACCTGCACATCTGCCAGCAGAAACTTCCTTTTGGGGCTCTTTCTTCTTGCCTTTAAGCTCTTCTTTAAATTCTTTTATTCTGTTAGATCTCTTAGAAAAGAAATTCTTAAAAAACAAAAAAAGGAAATTCAAGCTTGCTCTAAAACACATCAAAAACTCCAAAAAAGCTCTTAGTGCCATTTCTCTTGGGACTTCTTATGCACTAAATTAAATGCAGATGCTTTAAAAATAACTGGTAAAATATTTAAGTTGAGCGAGATGTTACAACTAATAATCCACTCGTTAAAATAAACATGCAAGCAACAAAGTAATAAAGAATTGTCTGCCTGGCACACAGACTGCTCTAAATGGTTTCTCCAGCTTTGGAAAGATGGGTGTTATTGGCTGAGTCCAGATTAAAGTTTGTCTTCAACACATTTTTTTTTTTAGGGGTGAATTTTTTATTTCTAGTACAAAAATGTCAAATCTCATCTTGCACAGCTGGTAAACAACACCATCTCTACATTTTCTTAGTTAAAAAATATATTTAAGATCACTATGTTAGGGGTTCATGCAAATAAAGATCACATCCTTTTTCCCCTCCTCAAATTCTCTCAGTACCAGTTGTTGTTAACTTCTCTATTTTCATTGTAGTTACTTGCCTTTCAGTAAATTAGCAAAAATTAGAGAAGAACCATTTCTTTCATATTTATTTTTTCTTAAGCAAAGGTAGCTCTACAACCTTACACTTAAATAAAATGTTGTTTTATTTATAATTTGAAAAGATGACAAATTGAAAAGTTACAGGGATCCAGTCTCATGTATCCCTCTGTATTGAGATGAAGATTATTTCAGAATTAGTGCTGTCTTTAAGCCCACTGCCTTACTGGCTTTGCCAACTCATAAATCCAATTAAGATTCCAGGCTGCATTTTAAAAGCTAAAGAGTCAATGTATAAACCTACAAACAGCACATCCTCCAGGGCAAGTGTCTGTGGCCTCATAACCTCCTTGTCTCAAATAAAGATGTTTAATTTGATTTTTTATCCTCTTTTATATCTATACATGTGTCTAGCGGTTTTTGGAAGTAATCTTTTTGAGGCAAATTTGTATAGATGTGCTAAAAAAGTGCATTATGTCCATACCTCCTGGGCAAGATGAGACTTCCTGGGTGGGGCATTTCAGGAGAATCATTCTAATATTTAAATTCTTAATCTTATACTTCCAGACATTTAAACAAGATCCTATCCATCATTAATAGAGAAGATGATAATTTTGTACCTAGGAGTATTTTCAAGAAAAAAAAAATAAAATTGTGTTTGTTTAGGAAACAAAACAAACCAAAAAGAAGCTCTAGTGCTCTGTAGGGTATTTATTCTAATAATTAATTTCATTTTTCACACCTGTTACACCTTGTAACAAAATGAAGCAGTTAATGATACAAAGTAACTTTTATTCAGGTATTTTTTTCCAGTGTTGATAATTAGTTGCAGTCTGTACCTCTAACTGAACTTCACTGACTTACTTTAGTTAAGCAAGACCTGGTAAAATGAACAACTTTTTTATCTATTTCTTTGATTTTTTTTCCATTTTATTACATTTCTTTATCATTTTAAATTACAAGACAGCCTGTTTGTATGAGTTAGTGTAAAAAAAAACAAGTTACATATCTGCTCAGTAAAATTCCTCTCGCAAATTTATTCTGCTCACATAAACCCACACAGCAGCTTCTCTCTTGTCCGTATTTTAAGGCTTGTTCTAAACACACAATCCCAAATAATGTTACAATTCCCATTCGTGCACACCACACTTTTGTCAACGAAGTTATTGCAACCCACGGGGGAAAGAGAAAATAAAAAATTAAAGGAAAAAATGTGAGGGTCACAACACCAAACTGAGTTTGGCTTCCAACCTCTAATTGTGGAGATTCCTCTTGATTTCTGAGGAGAAGCAAATAAAAATACCAGTGAATGCAGTCTTGCACATCTGCTCATTATGTTCAAAATCAAGGATATTCCAGATTTTCTAGATTGCCTAAGGTGGGTCAGGAAGTCCAGGAATCACTGGTAAATCCCACCTTCTCTAGGATTCAGTGCAGAGGCACAGTGACCACTGTGAAAAATCCTCATTTACTCCAGAGTAGTTACTCCAGGACTGCTGGACATCCCCAAAATTCAGATGAACACTGACTTCCCATCAAAGACTGCAGAATAACGCAGACTGTAAACCAGAAAACTCTCTGGGGGAAAAAAACAACACCTAAACCCCCCAAAATTTCCATTCATTGAAGCTCCTCAAAATGAAAGGTTTGCTCGAATTTTCCATAGAAAAAAACCCCAAACCAAAGCTAAGTCAACGGAACCATTCTTGTCAAAGCAAAATGCTTTGTTCAGGGCATGTTTGAGCTGCTCTGAGATTGTTCAGGGTTTTTCATGACCTTTTTTTCACCTTCCAAGCCGGGACCTGCAGTCCTGGATGTCTCCCAGGATGAGCCAGGCTCACTCATGGCCTCGTGCTTCCCTCCTGTCTTATCCAATAGAGGAAAATCGGTCCTCCAAAGACAGATGTGACCCTTTGGAAGGGTCAGACTGGGTTTGGAAGGGTTAAACTGTTGCAGTTAAATCTTGTAATAACTAAGTATTGTCATAGTCTTATAATCTTTGTAATTACTAGCTCTGCCGGGGAGATGTTGTTCTGTTTTCTGCCATGCAAAGACAGACAGAAATTCAAGGTCATAAAATGGCTGACCTTGTAGACTTGAGGAAATAAAGCCACTATTTATGTGTGGAAGGATAACATGGCAGAATTCCTAAAAATATACAAATCCGTGAAGTTTGAGATAAACAGAGTAGTATTTGTTATTATGGTTAAAATATTACATCGCAATGAAAGCTTTGTAGGTATTGCTTAAGAGCACCATAATAACATGAATATTAATTATTAGATTGTTTATATAGTATTCTTTCTAACCCTATCCCTTAGATTCTTAAATTCAATGCAACAGAGCAATTAAGTTGATGTTTATAAAAATTAAGAGATGAGGTCTCTTTCTGGCTAGAAACTTATGAAATAACACCAGAAAAAAGCTCAAAAAGCAGCACAAATGGTACCACAAACATACAGCTCATCTTTTTAATAATTATAAAGAAAATTTCCTGGTTGTACTACAACTCCAATGTAAACACCACCCCCAGCAGCTGGGATTAGTTCCTAATTTGAATTTACAATCCCTAAACAACAGCTGGGATTTTTTCATGAGTCACAGCTCATTTCTTCCAATCACCTCTGCTCTCACAAATTTAAAAAAAAAGAAAAAAGAAACAAACCAAAAAGGGGTTCCAGCTTTATAAAAGTCATCATTATCTCTGGGATGGCCTCAAACAATCAACCTAAGCATGAAACTATCAGCCTGGAGGAAACTAAAGCCTGGATATAATGCACCTGTCCCCTAAATTGGCTCCCTACTGGATATTATGTCAAGTGTAAGAGTTCAGTCTGGACTTCGTGCTGGGAAGGTTGCACAACTGGGATCCCTAAGAAGCTTCCAAAAGCTTGAGGGCTGCCTTTGCATCTCTGCCACTGAGGATTATCAGCGTACTCTTGTCTAGGAACTTTTAATAGCATTTTTTCAAGACACTGAAATGTGTTAATACAGATTTCAAGTTATTGTAAAATGTTGGCATTAGCTGCTCCAGCAAATTAGAAAGTCATGTTTTAATTTCATTCCTTTCTCCTTTCCATTTAGGATGTGTTTTGGTGAGCCTTCACTCCTTTTTTTAGGAGATACCTTATATTTAGCTTAGTTTCTCCTCAGTTTGGGAACTTGTGTCATTATCCTGCAACTCTTATTTCCCCCAAGGTGTTTCTTCTTGAAACTCTTCCTTTCCTTACCAACTCCTTCTGGCCTTACTTACCTCAGATTTTGCCTTACACTTTTCTGTTTTTCCCAAATAATCTTTTCCCTTTTTTTTTTCAATTCATTCACCATCACTCCTTTCTCCCCTGTACTCCTGCATTTTCTTCCAACGCCCTGAATTCCCTCCCCCACATGTATTTACTCACAGTTCTACTCCCAATAACTCTCTCTGTCTCTCCCTGACCCTGCCACATCTGTCAAACAAATTATATCATATTCCCTAAATGGGATATGGATCTCTGAGGATATAAATCTCTGAGCAGTGTTGTTCAGTTGCCCTCGGGAGCTGCTCATTACTGAGGTGGGGAAAAGAGGAATGGCTGCTCTTCCCCATTCCTTTCCATCCACCCACGGGGGAATTCGTGGAACCAAAGGGGTTGTTCACGTTTCTTTCCAAAATGGAAGGACAGCCAGCCTAAATAACTGGACTAAGGACCACCAGAGCACACAGCTCTGTTTGTTTACTCTGACAGTAGACCAAGGGCAACCAAAATATGCCATCAGGAGCTGGGCCAGCTGAATACCCTGAAGGAAGGCCGAAGTCTTCCCATGGAATGTTTGCCCCACCAACACCAATCAAGAACCACACTGCAGACACAGAAAACACCAGCAAAGTGGTTCAGACCAAAGTCTTCCGACTGGAGTTACATCAGAGATCCACCTCAAAAAAATGGAAATCTAGGTTGAGATCCACCTTGTCCAGATTTTTGAGGTGATCAGGTGTGCACCATCTAATCAATGGAGGGAATAGGGCCTTTCCAGAAGGGAGTGTATGCTTTTCCAAGGAATATGCCTTAGATCAGGTGGGTGAAATTATTCACGTATTTCTATAGTTCATCAGAGAGAGGAGACCAAGACAGCTCTTTTTGGAGAAGATGGAGCCTTTCCATGACAGACAGAGTGCCGCTTCCTTCCCTGTCCCACTACCCCAGTACAGCAAGCACTCCTCCCTTCCAGTGTTTCCAAGGAAAGCAGAAATTGGTTTTCCAAGGTGGAAAAACATACTGTAGAAAGCATTAAAAGAACTTTATACGTTGTTTTTACGCAATAAACCTTCAGGCAATGACAGTGGGGACCCTCTAAGCTCAATTTAAACTGCTGAGAACTCTACAAGAACTTGGAGGTAGAGGCAGCCCTGCCTGGCCATGTTTTAACTGCGTCCTTAAAAGCCACCGTGTTCGGAGTTGGAGCAATATGGTTTTATGGAATCTGAATTGACACATTACTTAGAAATCTGATTTAGCAGCGGTCATAACTGCTCCAGGAAAGTGGTTTCTCTGCTGCAATAAACCAGGTTTATTGAATAGTTGTCTGGTAATCAGCCTGCAGTATGATTATTATTATTTACTATCACCTGATTTCACCCTTCGTTTAGAAATGGCTGAGGTTATTCATCATTCCCCGATGAATTAAATTGCCAAAAGACTTTCATCTGTCTTTCACAGGGAAATTATTTCCTAAAGTATTTTGAGAAACATTGCTCTTTCATGTGCACACACATTTATTTATATACGTATGCATACACACACACACGGGGCTTTATGTTTTATTTCAGAAGACATCACAGCAAGATAAAGGCTTGGCTGCTGAGTCTGCTGTGGTTTAGCTGTTTTAGTCAGTTCTTCTCTGTTAATTCTGGTGCCTACAGTTGTTTGTTTCATAATTCACCACGTGAGTGCCTGCTGGAAGCAATTTTAATACCTGATTGCTCTTGGCTTCCAGTGAAGGAACGTCCTTCATCAGGGACAACAAGATGGGGTTGGTGAGAATTTATGAAGCAATGGCTGGATGTGACTACTGGGTAGAAATCACTTTTATTATGTGCATAAAATGGTGTTTGGATTAAAGGACAACTGCATTTCTCAAGATGACAAGCAATCCAACACCTTAGACAAGAGAAGAAAGCCTGCAGTTTGGGGTTTGATTTTAGTGACTTTTATGGAGGTTTTCACTTTGACTGACCTGAGAATTTAAGGGATAACTTAAACACAATGGGTATTTGGTTTTCATGTTTCATAAAAAGGCAGAGTTGACAAAAACATTTCCTGTAAAATAAACATTGAAACCTACTTAGGTGCTGCAGGTAAGACTCGAAAATAATTCAAAGTCACAGGAGTTTTCTTGATGACTTTCCTTCCACATTCCTAATCAAGGTAGTCCCAAAAGTGTCATTATCACAGCTGTTAATAAAGATAGCTGATATTTTCTTCCAAAATATATGCTTGTGGCAATTAATAAGCCTTGCTGCTGCCCTAAAGGTATGGTTTAATTCATCAGAACCTGGTGGATGCATCCTAAGATAACTCTTTTAACTATTACAATTCTTGTGCGTGTTGCTGTGTGAACAAACCACAGGGGTTTTCCTGTGATTATTTTATAATGATATTGTGGAGAATAGAGAGGAGTATAAGGGGAATAGAGAGGAAAATAAAAGTGTAGACTTGCCACAAAAGAACTTTCACAGAGAGAAGGAATTTGGGGAAATTTTAAGGAAAAACACAATCTCATCAGCAACGAGGGAGAAAAGAGAGATGACCTGGAAGCTTAAAATGTTGTTACCACCCCACTCCCACACCTATCAAATGCCTTTTCTACCTTACAGTTCCTCTGCTGGTAGATCCAGTTTATTAAACCCTCCCCATCAGATGGTTTTATGCTCTCCCTGCCATGTCCATGAGGAATGCTACTGACTGCCACATCCCAAAGAAAACTAATGCCAAATCAACCCTTTTTTATTGTTGCTTAAAAGGAAATATTTCATATTCAGATTCTCATCATTCAAAGCTGATCACACAACAGAGTGACCATATCCTCCTGTAAAGTGGGAGGAGTGATCAGGTGAGAGAATAAACTCAACCTGGATGTACAGCTCTAGATATTTCAGGGAGTCATTTCATTACTCACAACTTATCAATCATACAAGAGAAACAGTTAATCTCCAAAACTGTTCAGCTGGCATGATGGCAGGATTGGCATTTGATCATTGTGGTCATCTGGATCTTCTCTATTCTTGCTTTATTGCCAGTTTTGGTTGAGCAGCCTTTCACAACGTAATGAATAATTTCCTTTTGCTAAAGTACCCAGCTGTTCACAAGAAATTGTGTCAGGTGAAGTCTGACTCAGGACAAATTTAAAGTGTAAGATGAACCTAAACATTTACTGAGGATAAGAACAACAAACTGGAGATGTATTCTGAGAACATTAGAGCTGCTGCAGTTGTTTCGTAGTTCTACCAGTGAGTGCTTTTCTTTCCCACTCGGATGTTTTTCAACCTTCCCTAAACAGCTGAAGGACTTCACAAAAGGACACAAACATTTAAGAAGAAAAATTTTGTCTGCCTGCTCAGAATGTCCATCTGAAAACTCAAAGGCTGTGCTGAGGAAACAAGTGGGAACAGAGGGAAGCAGAACAAAGTATCATATTCGTTGCTGAGGTGTCAGAGATGCAGTTAAAGAAGACTTAATTATTCTGGAAATACCAGTGTTCAAGGCATCTACACACCCCACAAATCTCTCCTACAGTCTCCGCAGTGCTAAGATTTCACTTGAGAGCATTTTCTGTAGAATTGCACAATCCTCCCTCCACAATTGTACATGAAATGTGTTTTAGGGCAGCTGGAGACGTTGTGACCTGTCTAAAAGGCATCTGATGGTATTTTTTGGTTTATGGGCTTCCTTGTCTTCTCATTGTCGCTGTTTGCAAATAGCTCCAAATAAATAAATAAATGAAATTAGTCCAGTGTGAAAAGAAACGTGCCAGGGAGAACAAAATTATGCCAGCTGGTCTTTGCCTTATGTTCTTCTGCTATTAGACCCGAAGTTTTTGAACCCTAAAATTCATACCATAATTATTCAGTTAAGGTCTTGGAACAGATTTTGGGCTGATTTTATTTAGACACAATCAAGAAAACATTTCTTGACTGCTTTTTTCCAGCTCTCACCAAAAAAAAAAAAATGCCATGTCACAATTTGTTTTCCCCAGATTTTTTTTAAAAAATCCAATTTACTATAGTAAAATTCCTCATCATAGATAATCAGGCACCTTCTGCTCCAATAGGAGCTATTATACTTTCTTCCCATGCTACTGCTCTTTCTTTCCTAGACTATTTCCCAGGAATTTAGATATCATTTAACTGTTATTTCCTTAACTAAATACTGTTATTTCTGTTTATTTAAATGAGACTGTATTTGAATATTAATATTATTGTACATTTTCCTCCTTTCTCCAGTAAATAACCTCTCACAGGCTGAGCGCTTTAGACTTCCTAATTTCTTAGAAAACTTGAAAATTCCCAAGAGCCCATTAAAAGGATTTCTAGTCCTCCTACACAACTTGACTTTTCTCCCTTCAGCAGATATTTTGCTGTGGAAATCCAAATAAGAACATGGAAAAGTGGAATATGGTGGGGACATGTATAACACTGGATTTGTATTCCTTGCTGATTCTCGAAAGGCAACACAACAGAAATTGATGGAATCCAACCAAGAAGCTGGAACTGGACGAGAATCAGAGGTGCAAAACTTCAGGTGAACTTCTAATGGATTTGCCATTCAAGATGGGAAAAAAACCCCAGTCAGTAACTGTGAGGATGTATTGATTTAAAGTTAAAATAAACTAGATCGAAGAGGACATTGGAGTGCAATTTTTGTTTTGTTTTCTGCCTGGTGGGAAAGGTATAAAACTAAATCAGTCAGACTGAGATATGTTAGACAAAAGGTCTATTTATATACAAAATGGCTGAGGCATCTTTCTATTCACCAGCATTCATTTAAATAAATAAAAAATTACATGAGAGCAACTAAACAAATTTTCTCGTTCTTTTACCAACTTCATACCAAACCATATCTCATCAGTATTTTGGAAAATGAAACATAAGAAATATGAAAAGAAAACACACTTTAAAAAACAAAGAACTCCAGGGATGCCTGTGTACATTGCCCCTGTGAGAATATTGGCTGTTAAATTCTGATTTAATTCCCCTAAGATTAATTTATTCGATAAGTGTAGCAAAGGTTTTGATAAAGCAGGAGTTCTGTGAAGCAAATATCTTTTAATTCTACTTTAACAGCTCTATTTGTTGTTAGGCATCTCTCAGCATTCCTACAATTTTATGACCTAGGTCCAGTCTACCTCTCCTCAATCCGAGGAATCTGCAGTAATCCTGCCTCTTTTATTTCTCTGATTTATGATGGTGAAGCTTTATGGAGCATATAACACAAGGAAAAGATACCTGCATCTTAAAATTACAGTGCACCTGGCAGTAATAACCCAGCAAACGTGAATTTCCTCTCTGCTTATTTGACCAGCGTGGCCAGCTTTAATTCTCTGGCTTTGTGGTGAAGTAGTAACACTGTAGGTTTTATCAAAATAACGAGGAGTTTGGGAATGCATTCCTGCTGAGAAATTGGGTTATCTCACCTTATCTGGCAAGGAAAAGAGTATCAAAATATGACAATACCACGAATAGGGACACTTCTTCAGTTTTGCATAAGCTTAGATTGGAACACTGGATACACTTAATTCATTCTTGTATGTATTCCCTATCACTCTACATGAAGATACTTCTTGAAGTGCTTAATTAGTTTAAACATCTAAAACCAACAGTATTTTAGCTTTTTGATTTATTAATGAAACTATTTTCAGCTTAATCTTTATTTTTCCTCTGGCATGCTTGCTCATGTGAAGTGATTGATTCTCATTCTGTAGGATATACTTCTGTATTTGTAGGTTTCTAGAATATGGTGATCTTTCTTTGATCTTTTTTCTTTTTCCTTTTGATCTTTTTCCCCACCAGTAAAAACTGTTCCTCTATACTCCTTTTTTTCACCATATAAGACTTCAAAAAAACCCCCTTTCTGTTTTGTTTTCACCAGATATCTTTATTTCTTGCCTGCTTTATCTTTTGTTTTCACAACAGCACTTCATAAAGTTACTTTGTTAATGGTTTTTATTTTTTTTTACTTTTGTGGTTATACAAATGACCAAACTGTGCAGCAGTTGAGTTTAATCTAATGTTTGCTTTCTTTACACTACATCGGACATGCTTCCTACGCTCATTCATTTAATTATAGAGTAATTTGGATTGGAAAGAACCTTAAAACTCGTCCAGCCCCACCTCCTGCCAGGGGCAGGCGCACCTTCCACTATTCCAGGTTGCTCCAAGCCCCATCCAACCTGGCCTTGGACACTTCCAGGGATGGGGCAGCCACAAATTCTTTGTAAATAATCTGAGCACTTGAAACTCTCTTTTAAGTTTGAAGAAATAATACACTTTTCTCACATTTTGACTTACAACTTTGCCAGATTTNGATTTTATTGCCACCTGCTGGAGTTCAAATAAAAATTCAGATTTTTTTTTTTTTTTTTTTTTTTTTGCTTCTAACAGCAGTTAGGCTCAAGGTGATAATTTTCAAAACTACTTTCATAGTATTTAGTGGTAGTATTTTGGAGTATTTAGTATTGGTATTTAATTTATATTTAAATACTATTCTCATAGTGTTTAAATATTTCCAATAGATTTAAAAATCATATTTTCAAGTACTATTTTCACAATATTTAAAGGGAAAAGATATGAGGAACACAGCTCTCCAGTCCAAACTTATGCTCAAAGCAAGGCCACTTCTGAGATATTTTTCCAGATGGGTCTTGAAAACCACCAAGGATGGAGACAGGACAAAGAGAAAACCACCAAGGATGGAGACAGGACAAACTTTCTGGATAATCCACACCAGCATCCAGCTGTTCTCATGGTGAAAAAGAGTTCCCTCAAACTCAGACTCATTTCTTCTTGTTGCTCATCCTCCTGCCCAAGAGGGGACGTGTTGTAGGACTTGCAGTGCCAGCACACGCTGTGGCCTCATGCCCGGCTTGTTGTCCCAACCTCCAGGGCTTTTCCCACCTTTCCCACTGCCCAGTCAGGCCCTGCCAAGGGCTTGGTCCATCCTGGGGCCAAGGGGAGAGAGGTGGGTTCACGTGGATGGAAATCAGGATGCTCCTACTTGTCAGAGACAGCAGAACTGTGCACGTGCTGCGCCTGCAGGTGAGGCAGCAAGCCTGAAATCTGCCCCTCACACACATATTCTGTTATTTATTACAGGTTTCAATCTTATTTATCAATAAATTTCAATAAATTTTAATTATTTTAATGAAAATAATTTTAAAAAATTAAAACCCATGCAGCAGTGTTCTGATTTCTCAGTTTGCCGCCTCCATCCTTAAAGAGAAAGATGAGGCAGAACAGATCCCAGAACGCGGCATCTTTAGGATTTGCGACTGGGCTCCAGCCCCACGCTGAGGCAGAGTGAAGCTGGCTAATCGTGGTGTTTTCCAGCCTGGAACAGCTCCGTTATCAGCCACATGCAGGCTCTGACCCCCAAAGGCTGCCTATTGTGCAGCAGCCCAGCAGCATCTGGGGCCGCCAGCAAGGACAATGGATTGACCTGCTCAGCCTTCGCAAATTGAAACTGCCTGGGAAAATAAAAAAAAGAAAGGAGAAAAAAAAGAGAGAGAGAGAAAGGAAAAAAAAGAGAAAATAAAGAAAAAAAGAGAAAAAAAAAGAGAGAGACCAAAAAAAAAAAAACCCACAAAACCACCAAACCCAGGTTTAATAGCATTAGCTTGTGGAGGAAAAAAATAAAAATATCAGGAATCTTCAACTGTCACTTGCAAAAGTTGCATGCCTGCAATGAATCGGATCTAAAGAGCAAATAACGTTTCAGGAGAAAACAATGGATTGTGTTTGGCCAGTTAAGGATGTTGCAGGTTTAAATCACATGTTTTATTTTCAAATGAATAGAAGGTGAGACAATAAACTGCAGAAACACTGGAATGAAACAGAGTTACTGCAATGAATATGCAGCAAAATGCAAATATAAGGGAATATCTAAATCAGGATATAAGAAATGAGAAATTAGTTATATTTTTTCAAGGCTACCAGTAATAAAATAGGGAAAAGCAGACAAAAAGCATTGATCACAAGCAGATTTACTTCACACAAGAACATTTTCCTTGCAGCAGTAGCGTGGTTCTCTAGAATGTTCTAACTGCTAAATAGGTTAAAAGATTAGTGTCACTAGGAAAATTTCAGCAACACTGAAGTTAAATATTTTCCACCAGCTACAAAATCCATCCACACTGGGTTTGCAATTAGGTGTCTGTTTATACTTTTTTAACACGAAGAAACTCCACGTTGATGGCAATTAGATACATACAGAAAGCAGATTATACAAAAAGCATAATGTATGAGCAGTAATTTAATTTCATCCCAGAAAGAGTTTCAAAGGCCCGTATCCCTCCCATTTTTCATATTTAATGATACATTGCATTATAGTGACAAACTGGTATTTGAGCCTTATTAAATTAAGCAGTAAATAAATACAAATATACCGTTCCTATGCAGAGGTGAATTCATCCTTGCACAAGGAAAACCCCAGCAAACTTCAGTGCTCACTGATCCAGTGAATCCTAAACAGAAATTTTTGCAGTTTCTGGGCTTTTAAGAGTGGAGAATTCAGCTGAAAGGTCTTAGCAAAAAAATACATATTTAGAGGACAATTCCCACCTGTGGAAGTGCCCAAGGCCAGGTTGGACAGGGCTTGGAGCAACCTGGGACAGTGGAAGGTGTCCCTGCCCCTGGCAGGGGTGGCACTGGGTGAGCTTTAAGGTCCCTTCCAGCCCAAACCATTCTGTGATTTGCAAACATAGGGACATTATTGATAACAATGCTCAGTAAATAGCAGAAAATACCATTTGCCTTTAAATTATTCATGTCTTTGTATTTAGAACGGCCTGACACGGAATTGCAGTTGGAGAGGAACCTTTCTGGCCTGTGACGTATGTATAATTTCTTTGCCACCTTTTCTTACAATAACCACAAGAAAATATCTTCATGAATGAGAGCTAAATTCCCCCCCAAAAGTAAATATTTCATTTCTCTGATTAGTACAGCACATTCCACAGATTTCAAAGCAATTGAAGGAAATATGCCCAATACTGCAGCCCAAACTACTCCTCCAGGTAAAAGTTACTGCTGGCCAAAATTTATAACCATTCCCAGTCTCTTTTTCATCATGGAGTTGTTAACTTTGGAAAAATGGAGAGTCATGTCCTGCATAAAGTGCAACCAGAGCAGCGGCTTTGCATTCGAATCATCCTTTCTAAACCTCTTGTGGAGCAGTTGCAGTTAACAGACAAAAAAAAAAAAAAAATCTCTATGTAATCACTACATTCCAAAATCAACTTTCAAAAGGCCTCACACTTTCATTTAAGCAACAGCACACATGGATGATGTCAAAGATATTCAGGGTGTTATGGCTCATTCAAACAGAAACATGGCCCTTGCTGTGGATCTCTAAGTACAGTTCACCATCCCATCATAAACACAGGCAAAAACAAAAGGAAGACAAGCACAGTTCAGGTTTTTATGCTTCATACTGATAATTACTCCATTCTGTATGCCAGAATTTATAATCATGCATTTATCTTCCTATTTATCTTCTGAGGCTCACCTGGGTAATTACATTAGAAAGTAGTGACTGTGGTTTCAGAATAAGATGAGGATCAATTTTTGACAGGTCACCATTGGAGACAATTAAAAGCAGCTGCTTGCAGCAGTTGGGATTACACCAGTGTGCTGGTTTAATGCAAACTATACAATCAATCTGGAGCGCGAGGATCTTTTGAGGACTGAATTAATGTTTGATTGAATGAACTCAGGCGTTTTACAAGCCAGAGTAAGCAAAGTGCTCAGAGCTATCAGACAAATACTAATTTGAATAACAGCAAGGATGTGAGTACAAAGGCTGAAAGAAGGTGCCTCGTTGGAAGCAAAGGGTGCCACGGTTTTCTTCAGCTTACATCAAACTCCCCTCTTTTAAACAAAAAGTTACATATGGTTAATGGTGGCAGAGAGAAGATGTGGCAGTGCCTCACTGCTCAGAGTGCTCAGACTTTTTCTAGACTGAGAAACCTTCAGATATCCATGGAAGTCTGGAGTCCCCATCCCTGGAGGTGTCCAAGGAAGGCCTGGATGTGGCACTCAGTGCTCTGGGCTGGTGACAAGGTGAGGACTGGGCACCGGTTGGACTCAATAACCCTGGAGCTCTTTTCCAACCTCAGAGATTCTGTGATTTCATTTTAGTCCAAGCCGAATTACCTAACATTAATAAAGGATTTATGCTTTGAGGAAGGAGACTGCAACGATTTAGGCAGAGTTGGATGTGTGTTGATGTGTTAATCTGTTGTCTTCACCAGGTACCTTTGGATTCACTGTAATCTGTGTCCTTTCTCTAAGAGTAGAGAAAGATACAAGGCAGGAGGTCATTCAGACTCCAAATATCTTGTATATTCTCCAAACAAAATTAGCTGGCTCTGGAATTTTATGCAAAGGCATCCATTCTATTTGCCCAAAATGATGCAAAATCAAGAATCCATTTTAATTCTTGTTCTGCGCACCTGATGCCTGAAGCATCCAGCAAGAGGCATAAGAGATCCTGCAAAAACGTGCCAAAAATGCCCTTTTTCATAGCTCTTGCTTATCAAAACCTCAATCCTTGTATTCCTGAAGCAAGCTATTGCATTTCTCCATCAGTAATTCACCAAGGATCAGACTGACTGGAAATCCTGGAGGATGTACTTCTCTGAATGAAGGAATAAATTAATCTTTCTTTCTTATACCTACCAGTGTTTGCTTATGCTTAAGGTTGATTTCATGAGATCCAGGGAGATTTAAGTCCACTGCTTCATGCATCACCCTTGCCCTGAGAATAACAGCAAGTGTTTGCAGCCAGTGCAACTCAGCGAGAAGTGAATGCAATCAGAAAATGTGTGGGAGGGAGGAGAGAAGCAAGAAAATCCAGCCTCAGTAATATGAAAAGCATGTACGAGGTGCATTATGCACTTGTTAGCAACTGTTAAAACTTAAGCAAGGTGATGAGGAACACAACTGGATGGAAGATTAAAACAGGATCTGTACCTACTGTGGCTCCAAAGGATTTGTCAGCACAGGTGTTAAATGTCCAGTTTCACTAAAATCAAAACTCCCACAGGATTTCTAGTAGTCATTCTTACATATTTATGTTAAAAAAGAAAAAAATAACAGGGAGAAAAGGGTTATTTAGTGGCTTGTATCACAGAGGGAAACAATGAAAATTGTGTCTGATTTACTATATTAAAATGCTTCTGCATCCTACAGGGTTAATGGCAACAGCCCTCACGGAAAAAGAAGCAAAAATTTCATCCAGAAAAGCCTTTTTGTGCAATTTTTTTTGGAGGGGATTCATTATTTTTCAGATGCAGTATATGACCACCTGCTCTGAGCACCAGCAGTTTGCCAGAGCTGTATTTATTTTTAGGCTGTTTTTTACAAAACCTGGCAGTCCAGCCCCAAAAGCAAAAGCATCCCTTTAGCCCAATTCCCTTCCACAGGTACATTATGGAAATCTCCAAGTCACAGCATGTCTTAAAAATCCTCCATTCACCCCCCTGAGCCAGTGCTTAAGGGGTCTCTTCCTGCAGAGCCTACTCTGCGTTTCGTTTAAATTCCGGTGCCGTCATCTAGGCCAGGAATCTCAGCTTTGGGATTCTTTGCCCGTCACCTTCAATCTGCGTTACTATGGGTACTGGAAAGCCTATTACTGTACAAGAGGAAGAGCCACGAGGAAGGAAAGGCACAGAGATTTGCAGCAGAAAAAAAAAAAAAAACAAACCAAAAACCACAAACCCCAAAAATAAAGGCAAACAGCGAAGAAAATTCATCATCACCCGTAGGAAGTAATTTTGTACAATATCTTTCTGTCAGGAATGCCAAAATCATTAATGTTATTAGAGGCAAGTACAAATGGAAGGTGAGATCGCTGTTCCCTGCCCCCTGGTGTCACACAGAACATCTCTCGCGCGCTGTCTTTGCTGTGTTTCTCACCTCTGCAGGAATACGATGGGAAGTAAATATCATTCACATAAGAACAGCACTCTGTCAACAAGTCTTTTTTGCCACTGAAATAATCAATGAAGAAACAGCAATCTGCCCTGCAGCCTTCTGCACTCTCCAGCGTCTACAATAAGATTTCTACATGTTGGCAGTCAATACAGTTCAATTAATGTTTAATTCATGCTTTCTTCCTGAAGCAAGATGAAAAGACAGAACATTTATCAACAGCAGAACCACAGCAAAAACAAACACTTCTTGTTCCAATATTACCATCTTTTTGAGATGCAGGGCACTGTATCTGAGAACAACCAAAATGTCATCTGTTTTCCAGGGTTGCATTGAGTTTTGCAGATGATGAAATAAAATATTAGCCTAAAAATATATGGTGAAGGGAATTCTTCAGTGATTGCAGCAGCCACACTAAAGCACTTTCATTATTTTCAGTGGAGATTTTCTGGAAGCTGTACACAATCCCATTGTATCGAAGTGTGTGTCAGCTAAAAACTCAGTCCCACTGAAAATCTTTTATTTTCTGAGCCCTGTATTTGTGGTTATCAGGTAGATTGCTGGTCATCCAAGTGAATGCTGACTGCTCCTGAGAGGCTGCCAAAGCACTCCCTGCTGAACTGCCATGATCCCTCTCTCGATAGCAAGCATCTGTCTTGCTGAAGATACAGTGTTTTATCTCCATGACTCGAACATCCAGGGCTCTAAAAATAAGAGTTTAAAATCTAATTCATGTCTATGGCCCACCTAATCACCCAGCAGGCTTCAGTAAATGCTTTTTCATTGTTTCCTTTTTCATTGCTTCCTTTTTCAGCTTCCTCTTCTTCACCAGCAGATACAGCTATTCACAGTTATAAATTAACCTCTTAGACCCAAACATGGATCTGAGCCCTTCACCAGGAAAGGCTGGTGAAGACAAAAGGTGAGCCCAACCCGGGCTATCTGATGTAATGAACATCCTCAGCACTTTGATCAGTAGTGACACTTGAGTGCAAAATATGCCCTGCCCCTTATCTTGAAACTTCTGCTATCAAAATGTCTGAGATTTCACAGAAGAAGAACGAAAAATTCTTTGTATGAAGTGCTGGAGCAGTGGGAATGACAGAACAAAGGCAGGTGACATTTTTACACACTTTTCAGGGTGCCAAAGTATTCTACACAAAGGTCATCATTCTGTACTGAAGACATGGTCCTCAGCACATGCCAAGAGACCAAAATGCCACCGACTATGAGAAGTCTTGCTTGGTTGCCACCGCCCTGGGAAGAAAATGGTTTTACATCAGCAAGAGTTCTGTGCTAAGATACACAACAAGACAAGAAACAGCATGCAGAACCTTTCATGCCAGGGTTTGAAAACCACACCATAGACAACTACAGACATCAGTAAGCACGTGGGTCTTTTTCTTTTTAGAAAACATATGTCATGAAGACGTATCTAAATTTGGCCATATACCATGAGAATTGAGTAGTTAAATGCTGAGAGTATTGACCTGGATCAACAAGTAACTGAAGTATCAAAAGCTAGACGTGACATCATGAAAACGTCTAGAAAATGACTTTGAAAGAAAGACTGGAGGAGTGGATGTTGTTTAGTCTAAACAAGAAAATATTTCGGAAGATAAACCAGCAGTCTCCAAAGTGGAGAGTGGAAGAGAGAAAATATTGGCTTCATCCAACAGGGATGGATTCAGATCCAACTGGATGGATTCAGTTTCAGCTCAGGAGAACAGTTCAGTCAGGACCCAGAAGCACAGGGAAAGCTCAGCATTCCTCAGAAATGGCCCAGATTTCAGGTGGTCCTGCCCTCAGGCAGAGGATGACACAGGTGAGCTCTCAAGGTCCTTTCCCAGCTAACTGTGGATTGCACAGCTCATCAGCAGGAATGGATTCCAGGGAGTGCAGACATCCATCCGCAGGTGACACCCACTGTGTACCTCCTACCCAGGGGATGTGTAGCACTTGATATGGGCTGAAGAGCATAGGATTCAGTTCAGTCTGGATAATTACAATAAATCTATCAATAGAAGGGAAAACACTGAGGAAAATAACTCTGCAAAGAGCATGATTACGTACGGCTCATATACAGTCACATGCCCAACAAAGCTGTTCCCTACGGAATCGGGTGGATGACCCAGCATCAATCCTTCACACGCAAAAGGATGAACCTGGAACGTCAGGCCACATGTTAAGGGACACAGCCATAATACTGGCCTGGTCCTCATGGTCCTTAGCCCACCGGACAGTTTGGGAGACAGGATGAATGGGCCCAGAGCCAAATGTGTTTTAAAAGGAATCCCACTCCAAGGAAAATACTTGAAATGAAATACAGGTTTTTTTCTTCTTTTAAACAGCCCACATGCTGTGGGAAATTTAGGGTAGGTATATGGAGGACATTCTTTACCGTGAGGGTGTTGAGGCACTGGCACAGGTTGCCCAGAGAAGCTGTGGATGCCTCATCCCTGGAAGCATTCAAGGCCAGGTTGGATGAGGCTCTGAGCAACTTGGGATAGTGGAAGGTGTCCCTGCCCGTGGCAGGGGGCTGGAACTGGATGGTCTTTAAGGTCCCTTCCAACCCAAACCATTCCACGATTCTGTGCATAAAGGAAGAAATGCCTAGAAGAGAACTATCTCTGCTCCAAACACCACGGGACGTCTCTCATCTGGAAGGAAAAGACCAACCAGCCTCAGGTTCAACCCTCTTAAGGAAAAGCCTGTCTAGGCAGCTGCAAACCGAGAGCTCAATAAGGCAGTAAATGATACTTCGCCGCATCAGGTGATGGATTTTGATTCTTTCACTTTTATCAGATTATGCTGAGTACATGAGAAAATAAAAGCAGAAAGGATGTTTCTTGTCTCATAAGCACAGTTCAGATAAGGATAAGAAGGGAAGTTGTGCTTCCCTTTCAAAAGGCAGTGGACTGAGGAGGTATTGTTATTCAGCTGCCAAGAGCTCTCTCCCTCATGTATAGACATCAGTGTTTTCTCTGAAATATTGTCTGATATCTTAATTGGAGGCTACTTTTCACACATGCCCATGGAGAAGTAAGGCACTGCTTCACTTCCTTGCAGGGACAAATCCTGTCCTAGGCCCTGGCACAGGGAGATTGGCTGGAAGGGGGTGCCACAGCTTTAACTCACACAGCCTCATACTCTGGTGAGCTCTGCTTCAAAGAGTTCCCTTTATATTATCCAGGATTGTTATGGAGTGAAAATTATCCCCTGTTCCAAAGTGCAACTTCCTTCTCTTGGGATTTCCTGGATCAGAAGGGCTGGCACAAGCTGGGGAAGTCAAACCTGCCAAAGTGAGGAGAGAACAAAACAAACCAGAAAGAGCCCCACTGAACTGTGAGCAGGCAAGTACAGCGAGGAACTCCCCAGTAAAAAAGGATAAAAAAAGGAGCTCTGAACTCATTACCGTGAAAGTGGTCACTGCAGTTGTATTTTTTTTTTTAATGCTGTATCTATGATCCTAAAATTATCCAGCTGTGCTTATAGGAAAAGTAAAGGATTTTGTATTAACTGAGACCTTGGCAACTTCAGCTTACTCTTACTAACCTCACCATTTCAATTTTGCCTTTCAGCACACTTCTCCATAAAGATATGAAAAAAAAATTAACACCAGAATTTTTACAGCAGTAAACTAATATCCCGTATGTACAGGAAATTTTCAGTGAAAACCAGTTTGGCTTGGTGAAGGTAAAGCCACATATGCTTTAGAGTATTTCATCTACCTCAGTCCACATCTGTACTTATCTGACTTGTGAAGTGGGCACCTCATAGCATCGATCAGCTGAAATTACTCAAACTTTTGATTTTCAGAAGCATTGAGATGCCACTCAAGAGGCAAATCCCCACCATAAACCTCACTTCCACCCTGGGTGGCAGCTGTACAAGCAGGTGTGCAGTTAAACAGTAGTGTTACCATGGGATTCACTTGATAAAATAAAATTCTGACAAATACTCCAGAATTTTATCAATAGCTCTGTGGCAGTAGTTAGGTTAAGCTACCAGCATGCAGCAGTTTGCCATAACACTTCTCTTTAAATTGATTAATTACTTCGACTACTTATTCTTGTGTCTCTGCCTGTCTGCTTTTTCCCCTGAAGAGTGCAAAATGACATTTGTGATTGCTGCAGTTGGAGAATGAGATTTTCATTAGGAAAGCAATTGCTACAGAAAAGATGATCAAGAAAAATTTTGCTGGTTTCTTCCATTTTTAATAAAACAAAATTATCCCATTTTCCTTCAATCTTGACCTACCAAATGGCTGTTAAACACCTGCCAGGTGAAATGCTTTTTCCTTTCACAAGAAAAGGGTTTCAATACTTAATTCACCAATTCAGCTAATGTTTAATTCATTTCCTTGTCAGCTAGCTAGATTAAAAGAAAGAACATTTGTCAACAGGAGGGAAGCAACAAGAATCCAGCTTTGCACTCCCATCCTAATTTACAAGAGCACCAACTTCCCATTTCTGGATAAAGCCTGTCTTGGGAGGAGGAGGCCGAAGTTGAGATTGCAAACCATAAGAGAGCTACTGGAACACAGAAGTCACTGATGATGGATCCTTTAGGCAAAGTCAAATTTATGATCTAGTTAAAATGGAATATCCTGGCATCTAATGTCATCACAGCACTAATGAGATAGATATGTTGCAGCAAACTGCTTTCTCCCGTGAAATACACGACTTTTTTTATTTCCTCTGCCTCAGCTTGCCTCTAGTTTTATGCCAGGCAGCGAGCAGGAGCTGAGCATGCTGCAGGTGAGGATTTTTCCCCAGGTGCTGTGCAGCATTTGTGCATTCACTACCACTGTAAAACAGCATAAGGAATAGAACACACAGCTCCGGGAAAAAAAAAATGCAGACGTACGTGTTCTGCAAAGACCTACAGAGAAAGGAGAAGGGTGTAGAAAAACATCTTTTGTTTCTCAGACATTTATATTTCATTCTGAGTCATGAGAAAAGCGGTGATTAATCACAGGCAGATGCCATGGGATAAGACGCGCAGCACAAGTTGTATGTGAAATGTAGACATTGCCAGTGGAATCACAAATCCCAGCTTTCCTAATTGGAGATTCCTTCCACCAAAATGGAGACTATACTGAAAATGCTCGTTTTAAGATCCATGACTTCTGTCGCAATAATTCAGAGTTTTGACAGCGCTATAAAATGCTGAGAATATCTGGATTCTGGTTTATGCCTCATATGTCTACCCTTTCCAAAAATACATTGATTTTTATAGGTATGACAAGCTGGTTCAATTCATCTCTATGGGAAGCAATCTTTCATATCTGTACATGAATGCTGGGAGATATTTTGAGCACACCAGAAAGGGTAACAAATGCAAACTGCTGTAGGCTCACATATCTGGCAGAATGACATCCAGGAAACTGCAGAAGTGCTGCAATCTCTACAATGTAATGACACTGCATCAGATAATGTACCACCTGATGGAAACTGCTAAAAATCATATAAAGGAAGCATAAGGGGAGAGAAAATAAGCAAATATGTGCAGGAATAAATACAATGACTGACCTTCTGCTTGCTTTCCTCTATTCCCCCCTCCCCAGCTGCTTTGATTTTAGTGTAGTCAAGTCTTTGTTGATATTGCAGCTTGAAAATGAAAGTGGAAGGGGGGGGAGATTAACCCTAAGAGGAAAGAGGAACCTTTGCAGATCTCATTTATTCCAAGTTCTTCAAACTAATCCATTTGCAAGTCAATCTTATCAAAAAGGAGAGAAGCTCCTTATTGCAATGTTCCAGGGAAAAGGGAAAAAACCTAAACCAGTTCACATTGAGCAGTGTCTCAGCCAGAGGAATTCAAATACAGATTTTCCTCTCTGCATCCCCCTCAGCACTGTGGCTGCTTGCAGCTTGCAGTCCGTGTGTTTCCGAAAGAACCTTTGGATTCAACGAAGCACTAAACGTTTGAGCTGTAAATAAGAAAGAAGCCTGTGCACCCACCTAGATTCCTAACAGAAGTTTGGAAGACAAATTAAGGAGTTCGCTTTAGTCTCTGGATTATAAATATCTTCCTACACCTCTATGCTTCCCCAAAGTTAGGCATAGGCCCAAAACCCTTGTCTGTTCTGACCCCACACTTGCAGCATTTGCTGCTAAGTCTAAAGCTTCATGATTTAATTATTTTCTAGCCCGTGAGCGCAGCCCTGAAAATGAAACGTGAATATAAACTCAGGCAATGGCATTTCCGAGACTGCAGCAGAATTGGGAAATGAGGCCGCACTGTTGTAGATAATACAAAAACCAGTGATGACGAAATTGTGGAATGATAACCTCAATCTCAGTTTGTATTTCATTAAGAGGAATTGAGCCATATGACTATTTCTGGGCTTCTGGGAGGTGCTAAATCTAAACAGGAAGGATGGTAGTGAAATGTGAGCTTTGCCAGAGCATCATGGATAACCTGTTCCCACAAAAGAGCACTGGTGAAATGCTGATCTGGGGCTTCTCCACTAGGGACAGCCCTAAGCTCCCTCTCTCCAGATTTCTCTCGTGGTTTTACAGGAGTCAGCAATGCATCATCAACAAACAAAAATCCTTAGAGTGTTGACGCTTGAAATTATGAAATCACAACACCAAGTGTGGAACTGAACACACAGGTACCTCACGGCACAAAATGTTGCTACTGCCTCTCCTATATAATTCCCCTCCATCCTCCCTTTTATTTAAGGAAAAAAAAAACCTGCTGGCAATATTCCACAGGTGAAAACCACATAATAAAGACACCTTTATGCAGGTCATGGGTCCAGGGAGCTGCTTTGTCTCCTTTCCTATCAGCATGCAATAGGATTAAATAGGCTAATGGGGCTGATATTCCACTGTCGCCCAAGCAGGTCTTGATTGCTGCAAGGGCAATTTCTGCCAGCTTTTCACAACCAGGGCTGCTTCTGGCAGCTTCACTAAGCTTATTTTTACAATACGTCATTCACCCATCTACCATCAGCTCCTCCTGGTAATGAAATGCCCACCCAAATATTGGCTCATCAAAGAACATTAAGGGTATCCATAAGCTGAATCTCACGGTCTTCCCCATAGTCCTGAAAAATTATAAACATCAGGAGGTGTCCGTGATCATTCAAAGAGGCTGTTAGGTTTAATTTCAACTCTTCTTTTTTTCTCCTTTGGGAGGGGGCAATAGATTTTTTTTTAAAGTATGTGAATAAACAAACTTGAGAAGAGAAGGCTGAGCATTTGATTTACTACTGCCCATCCATAATAGCAAACCTGAAGCAGTAGTAAACCAGGAGTAACATTTTCTGCCTAAGCTCAGGATTTTTCTTCCCTTTTGTAAGCACCAACCTCGTGTCATTTAGAATGATAGTTCTTTTTGTCTGTTTCTTCCTCCAATCTAATGCCTGTCACAACCATCACAGCACCGAGAGCCTTCTCATAAGCTTTAGTTAACCCACTGATCCATGGAGAAGCAGAACCTGGAGCCTGCAGAAGACTTTGCTTCCTGAATCTTATATTTGCTGATAGCTTTCCCTTACAAACTCAGGTTTGTGCATATTTTGGCTCCTCCACTTCCTTTACCTTTTGACGGAGGGAAAAAAGCACAAACTCAGCTGAGGTAGTGGGATAACAACATCTAAATTTTAACAGTGTTGAGTGATAAAATATCCCTGGAGATTGGAGATGGTGGGGGGAGGACTCAAAAGCATATCAAATTAAACATCTTCAAGTCCTCAGGGGCACAGTCAGAGGGGGAGGGAGAAGCTGTCATCTCATTTCTCCAGTCAGTGCTGCCTGCAGATGGAGGTTAGGAAGCAGACCTTCTGAGGAGAGCAGGAATCCATTTGTTGAAATGTTCTTCCCGCAGATTCATCTGCCCTCTCTTTCTTAGTGTTTTTCATCAGCATTTCTTCAATTTTCATCATTTTTATGAGACTGATGTTTTGCGGGTTTCCTTTTTTTTTTTAATGAAGTCCTCTGAAATATTCATTCAAATACTTTCCAAAAAAACCCCCAAATAACAGGCTTGATTAAGGAAAGCTCTTTTATCCTTCTCTACTTTTTTTTCAAATAAACCATTGCATTCCTCCAATCATTAATTAAAATTAAATTTTAAAAATAAAAGCAATGGAGGCCTCAGAACCTATCAATAATTAATTAGGGAGTTAAATTGATCAGCTAGGAGTGGCACACGTGACAGCTCAGGTGTCCTACACTGGTGATCTGTCACACACTCTGATACCTCGTGTCATGTGTGGAGAGCTCTGAAGGTTGGAACAAGCGGGTTCAGCTCCCAATTACGGGGCTGCAGGACAGCTACGGGCTATAGATTGGCTGCTTGTTAATTAAGTGGCAGAATGCAATTTCAGCCTCTGCCCAGCTTTGTACTGTGTGACCTTCCTTTTTCCTCCCTCTCTGGAAAATAAAATTAGTTCCCCTGGCAAGTGACACCGTTCACCTCCTCCAGGTTCTTCCCATCAACTTGATGTAGTGTTTTCCGCTGCACTACGACCACCATCCATAACTTTCAGCAAAGAAATAACCACACAACTGATTTATTTTTTTTTTAAGGCCCTGAATGCAACAAAGCTTTCAGATTTTTCCAGCTGCTCCAACCTGCACCAGCACCAGCAATGTCCCTGTCTGTAACCCTTCCCATGGATGTGCAAAATTCACCACTTCTCCAGCACCCTCCAAGTGCCCAGCTGGCACTGGGAACAATGGTATTCCTAGAGAACACAGCTTTGTGGAGAGAGAGACTAAATACAATTGGGGAAAAAGAAAAAGGCAGAAAAAATTAACACCCATTAATGGCTGCTCTGGTGCGTGGGCCCCGACAAGCCCTCGGCATCTTCCGACGGCACCGGAGCGCGGCACCTGCTGCAGCCCAGGGAACGCGGCTCAGTCAGGTTGGGAGCAGTGGCTGTGGGAGCAGGGGTGAGTGGAAGAGACAGACACAGGCGAGGGAGAGAGCTGAAGGAGTTTCGGAGTACTCCTCAGAGGTCGGATTTGTGATTTTCCCCAGTGGTGGTTCTGGACGGGCGCCGGGCGATGAGTCAGTGTTTGTCACTAGCGGGGTTCTGCAGTGGGGAGATCTGCAGCGCTGTGACAGCCTGTCACCACCAGCCAGGCAAGATGGCACTGCGGAGTTAATAAGTCTGGGAGACCGTAAACACAAAGAAGCCAGAAATAAAAAGGCCGATGAGAAATGTGAAGCCATAAACAACAAATTACACAGCACAAAAATAGCGTTTCTGCACCTGAAACTAGATTTGTTCTGTGGGTTGGTTTTTTGTTGGTTTTTTTTTTTTCAAACTTTACAAGCCTATATTCTGGGGAAAATCCTTTAAACTGCTCTCAGACACCTCAAAAACTAAATATAACCACACACATAGCCCAGTGGCATGATGCACTAACTCCTGCCCCGTGCCAACACTGAGATTTACAAAACAGCTCATTCAGCCTGATAACAGCATGGGACATCCCCCACGCTGGGTCTTCCTCTCCAGGGATGGAAAGTCTCCTTCACAGACAGTGACATTCTTGCAGGATGCCTCAGCCCATCTGGAAAGAGCACAGCAGCTGTTTGGCTCACAGAATACCAGAATCACTGAAATTGGAAAAGACCTCCAAAATCATCGAGTCCAAGCTGTGCCCAATGCCCACCTTGTCACCCAGCCCAGAGCACTGAGTGCCATGTCCAGGCCTTCCTTGGACACCTCCAGGGATGGGGACTCCAAACCTCCCTGGGCAGCTCTTTCCAATGCTTGAGAACCCTTTCCATGAAGAAATGCCTCCTGATGTCTGACCTGAACCTCCCCTGTTGCAGTTTGAGGCCATTTCCTTTCATCCTGTCCCCTGTTTCCTGGGAGAAGAGGCCAGGAGAAGGACACCCTTGGCTGGCTGCAAGGTGAGCTGGCCAAAGTGTGCACAGGTAAACAAAACCGGCTCTGGAGCAGAAAGTCCCAGAAGAAAGCTGGATCTCTCCTTTTCTTAAGTAAACTGGTACAGTTTTGAATTGGATGAGAGAAGACAGATCCTGTGAAGGTCAGTGGGTCAAGACCTTGCTAGAAGGGCGTTGCTGGAGGAGGAAGTTGAGGAAGCAGACATTGGTAGGAAGTGGAAACTGGAACCTGTCCTGACAACCTGGATTTTCTTTGACCAGCTGCTCTGTTGAGCTGGGCATCCCTGATGTACATCACAGGCACAGAGTGACATTAACTCCCTCACGTCCTGCCACTGCTCAGTGCTGGTCCCAGCTCAGAGGCCAGGCTGCAAATATCCTCTGCTCCCTTAGGCAGTGTGGCCATTCCAAGCCTTCCTCAGGACTCCAAGAAACACAGTGGCTATCCCAGGCCATGTTCCTGTTATTTCTAACAGCAGAGTTCTTGGCTGGGCATCAGCATTTCATTATTTCATTGTTAGTTTGTTCGGTAAAAGATGGTGGAACATAGCAAACACTGAAAAGAGAATTGTCTGAAATTTCAAACTTTTTTTTTTCCAGCACTATTTGTCTATTTAAGGATTCACAGGTGAGTAAAATCCTCCACTTAATGAGTAAATCAGAGTGCATTATTTGCCCCCTGGCAAAATGAGGCAGTTTGAATGCTTGGTTTATGTGGGTTTAGTTTCCTACGGTTTCCTCTGCAACTCAATGCTCACAGAGGCAGCATCTCTTCCCTCCCTTCTTTCCCCAAACTGCTTTTAACCCAGTAACCTCTTTTCTTCTTCCTTTGGCTGCCTCCACAGCTGGATTCTTTTTAGCTTTAGACACACCCACATTCTAAGGATGTCCAGAAAAAATTAACCAATTAAGTCATCCAAAGCCCCGAGCATAGTTAACATTCCTTTAGAGCATGAAAAGAACAACACACCTTCGTGGGGCTTTGCCAATTACACGGTGTTTCAGCCAAATGCAAATCATGCCAGAATGAAAATTCCAAACTGTGCATTACGCTCATTTCTAAACCCTGTTAACTTAATTAACTCTTGCTTAAATGTGCACTGATCTCTGACGTAAAGCATGTTTGATGAGGTGTTTTTCATTAGGCAAAAGAAAGAATTTGGAATGTGCAAACCATTTGCAACAAGAAAGAAGACTCCCTTCCTCGGATTGTATACAGCTCACACTCAGTTTGTGGTGAGTGGAGGTTTAGTTTCTATTTGTACTTTGTTATGCTCTTGTCAGTTTTACTTGGATCACAAAGCATCATTTGAGCAACTCTCTCTGTCAAATGTAGAAGATAATATTCTGCACTGTCCGTACCATTTAAAATGCACGGCCAGGTAATATGAAAAATGATTACACCATCCAACACCGCTTGTATTTAACCGGTGTTGCCACTGCTAAATCCACACACTGAGTGCCTGCTTGGTGCAATTATTGGAGGCACAAGCCCAGATACTCAGATCCTGCACCCAGCAGGCAGACAGCCATTTCTAAATATAAATAAATAGCAGGGAAGGGGCTTATCATTCTTAGCAGAGCTGTGGCATTTTTGGTAAATGCAGATCCACACCAGAAACAACCAGAAGAAGGTGCACTTCACTGGATGCTAATAACTTTGTCGCTTGGAAATTTAACATTATCTCAGGATACATTGCTGTTTGTTGGGGCTTTTTTAGAAAGAAAGAGAGAAAGAGAGAGAAAGAGAGAGAAAGAGAGAGAAAGAGAGAGAAAGAGAGAGAAAGAGAGAGAAAGAGAAGAAAGAAAGAGAAGAAAGAAAGAGAAGAAAGAAAGAGAGAAAGAGAAGAAAGAAAGAAAGAAAGAGAGAAAGAAAGAAAGAGAAGAAAGAAAGAAAGAAAGAAAGAAAGAAAGAAAGAAAGAAAGAAAGAAAGAAAGAAAGAAAGAAAGAAAGAAAGAAAGAAAGAAAGACGCCAAAAAGCCAAACCTGATGCCTGAATGTGGTGCACGCTAAGGCAGAGATTACAGTTGGCAATAGGAAAGTAATCTGGCTGCCTCCCAAAGCAGGTGCCATAAAAACAAATTGTTATTGCCAGAGAAGACAGGCATTCCTGGCTGTAAAAAAAAAGGAATTAAATGAGATAACAACTCTGCTCTGTCCTGGAACTGAGGCAGCGGAATGTTCCTTCCCCACAGCATCCTGTCCACTGTAAGAGGCAGCTTCTAAGAATCACAGCTGGACGCATCTGTCCTCCTTTCTCTACACAAAGTGAATTCTGAAGCACATTCTAGGCCAGCGGAAGGAGCTGATGTCACTCACATTTTGCACCCCTCACTTATGGCTGCAAAATAAACCACAGGTAATACCCTCTTATAGGCACAGAGTGGCTTCCAGAGCACAGAGAGCACTGCACTGACACACTGAAAAACATGCAAGCAGGGCACCCTGTAGCCATTCTTCTGTCATTAGGTATGGTAAAGAACAAGAAGAGACAGATACCATGACAGGTCCAAAAATAACTTCCCTGAGTTAAACAGAGTTATGGTGTCTGGCTGTGGGCTGCACATCCTGTGGCCACTCAGTTGCCAGCACAGTAAAATTTCCCAGCTTCCCTCAGCATTAAGCTGAGAGGAAATGCTCCCCTGCCACCCTCGGAATGGAAACATTCAGACTCTGGAAGGCTACACCATCTCTGTCTTTTAGCATCAGCAAGCCCAGAAAAGCTGCAAAGGGCGTTTTGATTTCTGTTTCTTTGTGGCTGCAGAGGTGGGCAGAGCAGTGCAGAAACTCTCGTGCTCATTCCTGCAGTGGTTTCCTTTGATGTGCAATTTACTCCATCCCATCCCTGATTCCATCTCCCATTCCCTGCTCAGGAAGCCCCTGTACACAGAATTTCCCATGTGCCTGAACGACCACAGCGAGTTTATGCAGCACTTTGTGAACACAGAGCTACTTTTGTCACGCGAGCTGAAGTGCTACCGCTGCTGCTCGTCCCAAGCCTGCTCCTCCTCCCAGCACCTCCTAGTTACCTTACTCTGTAGATATATTGCTATATTTTTAAACAGCACCTGGTTATCTTGTCAAAACGTACTCTTAATTTGCTTCTTAATAAAACAGACCAGCATATCCCACCTTTCCTGCAACTCAGTACCAGCAGATGTTTGCTTAGTATTCACCCGTGACAATTTCCTCTGATACAACACGCATTACTTCAAAGTAACCCTTTGAACCTGAATTGGACTACAAGCTTCGTACACACACTTTAATTTTGCATACTAGAGGATGCTTGGTTTAGCATGAAGTCAATTTGCATACTGATAGATCTCTTCTTCCCCTTCTAGTCACAATATAAAAAGTTAACACACTGCTGTCGTAATTCAGCGTACGTCAAATCTGATTCCTTTTGATGCATTCAGCCGCCTACTGTCACTTTAATGCCTTTCCCCTGCACGTGCACGCACACTGTTTCATGTGAAAACATTTACATTGGCACTCAATTCAATTAATTTTTCCCTCAAACTTGAAATATTCAAACAGAGGTTTATTCATCTCTTCAAAAGAGTCAACATTTTCAAGCTAGGGAAATGAAGAAAGAGGAACTACTCCATTTTCACAGCAACTGAGTCAGGTATAGTTTTACACTGAAACTGCAAAGTTAATCAGTTGTTTCTTTATTCATCTTGTGTTAATATCTACTCAATGTAGGGGAAAGCACAAAGCTGCTCAAAAATTTACCTTAGGAAAATAAGAGCAGGGAAAGAAATTAAAAGATGTGAGAAGTACATAGGTCATGTACCAGAGCAGAGTAACTTCTCATTCAGTCCTGGCAGCAAACAATGAGAGTAAAGAGACAAAGAAAAGAAAATAGCACTGAGATAAAAAAAGTTCGTGATGTTTATATGCTGTATATCCCAGTCTCACACACAACACACCTATAGCATCTTCCTCAGGACGTTAGGGAGGACATTTATCTGCATCAAAACACCCATCTGACTTTTTAGAAAGGTGTGTTTTCCTCTTTCTGGAATTTAATGGGTTCATTTGGCAACCTAACTACTTGCAGTTCCTCCACTGGTACAAATGATGACTTGTTGGCACCAGCCATGCTTTGCTGTACAGGTGCGTGAAATTGCATTGCTGAAGCTAATTCTAACATAAACCTTCGCAAAAATCTGCCCAAGTACATGGAGTGGGAGCCTTCCCACTCTGTAACTCTCTGAATAAACAGAGAACAACAGCACAGAGAGGACGTGGAGCTGCTGGAGAGAGGCCAGAGGAGGCACCAGGATGAGCAGAGGGATGGAGCAGCTCTGCTGGGAGGAAAGGCTGCGAGAGCTGGGATTGTTCAGCCTGGAGAGGAGAAGCTCTGGGGTGAGCTCAGTGTGGCCTTGCAGGGCCTGAAGGAGCCACAGGAAACATGGAGAGAGACAATTCCCAAGGGCTGCAGGGACAGGACACAGGGAATGGCTTCAAACTGAGAGAAATTAGGGTTAGATCAGATATTATAAAAAGTTCTTTGTGAGGGTGGTGAGGCCCTGGCACAGGTTACTCAGAGAAGCTGGCGCTGCCCTTGGATCCCTGGAAGTGTTTGAGGCCAGGTTGGATGGGGCTTGGAGCAACCTGGGATAGTGGAAGGTGACCCTGCCCATGGCAGGGAGGTGAAACAAGATGATTTTAAAGGTCCCTTCCAAGCCAAGACCTTCTATGATTCTGTGATAAGTGCTATATAAATACACGTACAATACACTCTTCTGAATCACTTGCATGGCAAAAAAAAATCCCAGCAAAAGTAAAACCAAAACACATCCCCCCCATAAAATTAAGAAAAAGGAAAGGATTCAGATGTTGAGAATGCTACCACTTAGTTTCACTGGTCCTTCAGGGTTTTAAGCACAAGGGCTGTTGTCCTCCTTTAGCAAAGCTTTCAAGATTGCACAACCACTTAAACGAGCACTGAGAATTTTGTTCACCCAGATCTGTTTCCAGTGATTGCAGAACACGGGGAAAGAGTCGGCAAAGACACAACATTCTCATTCCGATCTTTTCTCCCCACTGGTGTCATCATTAAGGCTGAACCTGCAAGCAGAGAACATCACCCATGCCACCAGAGCGCTGGGATCTGTCAGATTCGCTGCCACTGACTCACTGATTGATTTTGTTTCTCCCATTTCTGGGTCAGTGAGTTCTTGCATGTGGCCGTTTTCCAGGCAAGTATGAACTGCAGCAGACACTGCCCATGAATCCAGTGTGCTTTAGCTGTAGGTGGGGGGAAAGAACAGGGTTTGGTGCTGAGCCTTTGTCATTAGCATTTATGTGTGCACACGCACATGTACTCGCCCTCCAAAATTTCACCTTGGAGGAGAAAACATTCCCTTGGAGACAGAAAGGGTTAGGAAGCACAGAACATCTCCTCATTATAATACTGACAGGTTTCTTGCCTTGAGCTCTATTCTTTCTTTTCAGTAAGCATTTCCTATGGGTTTGAAAGGCAGAGGAAAGACTAAGTTTATGACATATTTGTGTGCGAAAAGAACGTGTGAAAATGGGGTCTAAAAACAGGAGTGGTCCCAGGATTTCACATATTCATTAATAAACCATCTTCTCCAATTAAGAAGTCTCTATGGAATAGTCACCATGTATCAGATTCCCTGAGTCACTTGTACTTTATTTCATCTGGGATTTTTTATCATTTTAAATGAGGTATTTCAGCTTCACCCCATGTCAAATCCCATGAATTTAAACAATACCTCATAAGCCTTTAAAGAGTAATCAGAGATGTAATTGCAGTGTTTTATTAAGTTACTTTTGTGACTGAAAAAGGGGCAGCAACTCAACTGCTCAGTGCTCCATATAATCAAAGTTGGAAGAGAACTTCAGGATCATCCAGTTCCACTGCCACCCCAGCACCACCATCATCACCCTAAAACCATGTTCCCAAGGCCCACATCAGGACGCCTCTGGAACACTGAAGATGGTGACTCCAAATCTCTGGGCAACTTATTCCAATGCCTGATCACTCTTTCAGTGAAATTTTTTTTCTAATACCTAAACTGAACCTCCTCTGGTGCAATTTAAGGCCATTTCCTCTCATCCTTTCACTTAGGACACAGGAGAAGAGGTCAAGCCCTATCTCACTCCCCATCCTCTTGTCAGGAAATTGTGGAGAGCAGTGAGGGCCCCTCTGAGCCTCCTCTTCTCCAGATAAACACCCCCAGCTCCCTCAGCTGCTCCTCATAGGATGTGATGTTTTCCAGACCCTTCCCCAGCTCTGTTGCCCTTCTTCGGCCATAGGCTGCTCAGTTCTTCTGTTTACAAAAGTGGTCTGTTTTGCCTTTTTTTTCTTTAGTGTTGATTTCTGTAAGACTGACTTCAGATGGATAAAAGGCCCAAACAGAGGGAAGCATATTCAATCAGACAGATATTAATAGCAGTTCTCAACCCAAGAACGTGCTAAACTGGCTGCAGCAACTCCTTTGAGTCATCAGGCTGCTCTCCCAAAGACATATTTGTTTAGACTTCCATCCTTTCTCTACTTATCTGTCAAGAAATGGCTCCATGAGGAAACAAAGTGAGAACAATGCTGGACAACCACTGAGTGTTTATACTCAGTCAGCAGGACATGGGCTGGTAAGGCTCTTGAGGCAAACTGCTGCTCTGCTGCCCACCAGCAGAAATATGCTTTCTATCAAAATAACACAGGAATTTATTTATTTTTAAGTCACCCTTTTGCATTTTACCATTTAGGTCATAAATGATAATCATGGAATCGTAGAGTGGTTTGGGTTGGAAGGGACATTAAGGACCATCCAGTTCCAAATCCCTGCCATGCGCAGGGACACCTTCCACTAGACCAGGTTACTCAGAGCCACATCCAGCCTGGCCTTGGAGACCTCCAGGGATTGGGAGTCCACAAATGGGATTCAGAGAAACAAATGAAAAACAGGATTTCTCGTGTACTTTGAGTAGTATCAAGGGGGATGACAGAGTACGATGGCAGGACCCATCCCTGGGGCAGTCTTGTCCCCATTTTGTGCTTGGGAAGAACCAAAATCATGCCCAAGAGCCCAGTGACAAGCAGGCAGTGTTTGCACAGTCAGCACAGGACAGCCTGGCACTGCACCTCACTCCCTGCTCCTGTTTTATTTACCAGTGGAGATGTGGCCACTGAGCCCTATCTAACAACCATTTAAGTTGGCTGCAATCATTCTGCTCACTCTGATGCAACTTTGATTACATTAAGCAGACTGGAAAAAGGCCAGGTGGAATAGAAAACGCTCTTACCCTTGTTTTGAGAAAGCGATTAACCTACATAAGAACATTTCTCATGAACATTATCAGCATCTAACCTCACGTCTCCTATCACAGGGTGCAGGAATTTTGCCTCAAGGATTTTGGCATTGTCTTCATTACCTTTAGCTGTCCTAACCTTATCTTTTAGAAGGTTACCCGGGAGTGGACTGAGAGACAACAGAGTAAGGAAATGACCACAACCCTTCCCAGTGTATTCCAATATTTATATCAGCCAAGGCTACCTTTGTGCTAGGAGACACTCTAAAAATTGCACAATTTCAAACACTTTAACATTCAAGTCCATAGTTTCCAGATTTCATTGCACTTTCCTGAAATTAGCAAAATTTTTCCTCAAGTGTATACTTATTTCATGGTAAAATCATTCTTGAAAGCTAAACATTGTCTTTGATAAGCAAAATAGATCCTGCTCTTTAACTTATTCACAGTAAGGTGCAATTTTTTAATGTTTTTATCTGAGCTCTAATTTGCCACAATCTTTTTGGCACAGAGATTGACTGAGATGATCTCAGCCATGATCTCATCAGTGCTGATTGTAGAGCACTGATTTCGATACATCCAGGAACAGTTCAAGAACAAAAGCAGTGCCTTCTCTCCCAGGTTTGAAGTGGAAATGCAAACTTAGAGTAGATCGAGAAAACCTTTTTATTGCAGAAGAAATCTGTAGAGATACTTAAAGAGTCTCCTGAGGGAGGTGATTCTGCACCTCTGTTCTACTCTGGTGAGATCCTATCTGCATTCACCTCTGGAGTCCTCAGTCCAAGAAAAAACATGGACCTGTTGGAGCAAGCCCAGAGAAGAGCTTGTAGTGACAGACACGAGATAATGGTTTTAAACTAAAAGATTCAGACTAGATATAAGGAAAAGAGTTTTTACAAGGGTGATGAAACGCTGGGACACGCTGCCCGGAGAGATGGTGGATGTCACATCCCTGGAACATTCAAGGTCAGGCTGGATGGGACTTTGAGCAGCCTGATCTGTTTGAAGCTGCCCTTGGTCATCGCAGGGTTGGACTAGATCACCTTGACAGGTCTCTTCCAGTCCAAACCATTTTATGACTCCACGATTTAATTTCTCATCTCTTCTTGAGCACTGAGAGCTTTGCAGCCTTTGAGATCCAGACCCTTTTGGGGCTGCAGGTGCCACTTTCCAGCTTCTCTAGCAGTCGTCACACATCAGTCAGAGCAGGTGACTTCTCCTCCCTCCCTCCCCCTCTCTGTCAGTTAGCACACACATTTGAAACTCTACTTAACATTCCCTCTGGTTTTTCTCCAAGCCACAGCACACGTTCGCAAATAGTCCTTGGTGTTTGTAACCTGATCAGACACATCACAATTTTCAGCTGTCAGAACAAAAACGACAGCAGTTTTAACAAACACGGGATAACACAGCCTTAAACCATCCCTATTTCCAGTGGGAAATGCACAGCATTCCCCACACAGTTCAAACAGTGAACAGACCAAACAAGAGGATGAACTAGCAGTAGCACGATTCTAAAAAAAAACCCCCAAACCAACAAAAACCCGCAACAAACAAACAAAAAAGTAGAACTAGATTATGAGTTTTGTTTGGCCTCAGAATAATTATACACTGAATGAGCTGATTTTAAGAGCTCATGGACCCCTCTGCTTTGAAGGGCTAATTCAAAAACTTCTTCCCAGTTTGGGGATTATCCAGGGCATGCAAGAGAGAGAGATGAGGTATTAATTTGACCTTAGGGTCATATACTACACTTACACTCCTGACACACCTGTCATGAGAAGTAACTTTTTATATGCAAAAGTAACAGTGAGAACATATATATAAAAATATATATTAATATATTTTTATATGCTTAATGAGGCTTAGCAAAAGAGAGAAACATGGGGCAGAAGCTCTCTGCAGCCCATTAAACATCTGAAGGACTCAACGGTCTGAAAAGAAATATAGGGAAATGAGAGTGATACTGATCAAAGGGTAAAAATATCAATTATAGAAATGATGCTTTGGTCTCTGAAAGGTGAATCTGCACAAACAGATCAGCTGACCAAAATATCGTAGGTTAACCATGCCTTTTAAAAAGTACACCCATCACATGAATAACTTTCTCATAAACTACCATGGTTTAATATAAATATTCAGGAAAGCAGTTATTAAAACTCAGCATTAGTTTGGTTTCTTTTGGGGGGGGGGTTGTTTGCTTTTTCATTTGTTTTTGTTTTTACAGAATCAGAGAATCATCAAGGTTAGAAGAGACATTCACAATTATCCAGTCCCACCGTCACCCCAGCACCACCATGGTCACCCCTAAACCATGTCCCCAAGTGCCACTCGGGAAAGACTTCATCTAGAAATGACCTTGACCATCAACAAGAGGATAAACTTTGAAGACTGACTGGCTGCAGTCATCCACTAGCCTAAAAGATTAATCTGAAATTTTGGTGAAAGTTTTAACATACAACTGCTGGGATCAAGGAGAAATTATAAGAAGAAATTCGACTATTTAAGAAGATGCCGCAAATCCAGAAATAAAACCCCTCCCTCAGAAACAGCTGTGGTTTTCTTCATTCTATCTATACATCTAAATCCAGGTAACTAAAGGATCATCCTGGAAAAAACAGATCTCAATTATTTCTAAAAGTAAAAGAATAAACAACAGGACAGAAACTGGCAATATTTTTCTGTGAAATATGTTCATCTTCTAGTGACAAATACTGATTTTTTGACATCAAAATGCTCTGGGATTGCAATCGTCAGGCTAGATTTTCCTCAAATTGAAGAATAAATAAGCAAGAGATTTTAACATTGAACAAATTTAAAAAGTCACTAATCTAAAAACTTTATTATTGAAAACTTATATTGAAGAAACAAAGCATCGAACTCTGTCTTGTATTGCTCACTGTACCTTTTCAAGAGTTGAAAAGAGTGTTCTATTTTCTACCTCGCTTTGTTTGAATTTTGCCAATGAAATAAAATTTTAAAAGCACTTGTTTAATGACCCTCAATCTTTTCCAAGGTCAGATACCTACTATGCATACATTTAGATTCAGAAAGGGAAGATTTGCCAGCCCTGTGCCTTGTGGGGAGCTGAACCAGGAGAATTCTAAAGGTCCTTTACTCCATTAATGATTCTGGGAATCTGTGAATAAAACTCCTGCCTCTTCAGAAATTGTTCTCACCTATCTTAGTTGGGCATATGGTATCAATTACCATAATACTCCAGTTCTTTGCAATCTTTAATATATTTATTTTCATAATCCTTTTGAGAGGCAAGAAAGTCTATTATCCCTATTTTATAGATAGAAGACTCAGGTATCAAAATTTAAATGGTTTCTGTTAAATATTTCTATTCTATTCCTCATGCTCAGGGTTCCTTGGATGCTGAACATATATGAACATTTATGCACAAAATACCAAAAATATGCTTTAGTCCTCTCGGGTAATTTCATTTTCATAATTTCATACCTGATAACTGCAATAACTTCACAGGACTGGAAAGCTTCATTTTGGGCATTTTAATTTAAACACCTGAAAAAAACTTAAAACTCATGTCAGGGCAGCATCTTGTGATTTGATAACATACCCTGGACTCAGCCAAAGCCAAGCACTTAGTTAAGCAGCATGATCATTTGAATGGCCTGGTAAATCCATTGAAAAGTTGTAGATTTTATTTCATAGACACCACAGAGGTGTAAGAGTTTCCTGCTAACACTGGCACCACCTTGATAGGAAATACAGGTTAGTAACTCTACTTGGAGGGAGGAAATGAAGTATGAGTGTCCTTAGCCACACAATCAATGACAAATTACAACACAGAAGTTAAAACAGTTCCTTAAGAGTTCCAGTCACAATGCTCATCTAAATAATTCAATAATAACTCCCCAGGTTTGAGATCCCAAAAGAATATCAGCAGGTTAGCAAACCAACCTAAAGCAACAGTGAAAGAAAAAATAAAAATATGAAATATCTTAACACTTTATCAAAAAACCCACACTTAAATGCAATCACCTACTTCTGAAACTGAGAGATTCAAGGCCAACAAAGCCCGTAACATTTCTCCCTGGAAATGGCTTTGGAAAGAGCTGCCCAGGGAGGTGGTGGAGTCCCCATCCCTGGAGGTGTCCAAGGAAGGCCTGGATGTGGCACTCAGTGCTCTGAGCTGGATGGCAAGGTGGGCGTCAGACACAGCTTGGACTCGATCATCTTGGAGAGCTTTTCCAGCCTAAATGATTCTGTGATTCTGATTCTGTGATTTAATTACAGATATTTTGCAGTAGAAGAACACTTCATTTTAGCACTCAGAGTGTCTAAACCTTTTCTGCAAATACGTCATAAAAACAATGAAGTGGGAAATGTAAATGTGGACAGGTTAGCAGGGAATAAGATCTGCACTGAGACTCTACAAGCTTGGCAATATTTTCTCCTCTGGACTTACTCAAACCTTAATCACAACCCCTCACTATGTTTATATCCCCAGGAGCAATATTCCTTTACTTTAGCATACTCTGCTCTCTTTGTGGCAGATTGTTTTAAAAATATTTTAAAGGAGACGCTCAGTGTGCTGCTAAGACTCCTTCCATCAAAGCTGGAACAACAGAGTTCTCCATAGAAAGGGTTCACTCCATTTTGTGTTCAATCTCCTGAGTAGTGTGAATTTATTAACAGCTTTGAAGTGGCAAAAAATGTGATGTGTGTGTGTGTGTGGGTGTATGTACAGATGATCCAAACAGTACAAAACCAGCCAGGAAATCAATAAAGTAGCTTTTTAACAAATGCATTTCCAGCCGATCAAAAGAATCGCCTAACGGCTACATACGGCTGATCTAACACTCATTACATTATCATTTCAAGGAAACATCCTTTGCAGCTGAAAGGTGAAGTTTTTCTGTAATGAGCTCCTTCTGAGCCAGCAACGAGACTCTTTCTTATGGCGCTGAGACAAAATAAATATGTGACAAACACCAGGGAGGAATTATTCTCTGCAAACAAATGTTTTTCTGCATGCAAGAACTCTGGCTTGAATTGGGTTTGCTGCTTGGAAGCGAGGAAACATAAAGAGAAGGGGGTCTTTCATGTAGGACCTTTTCATTAAAAGATTTAATTAATCAGTGGTGGCCCATCATGGATGATGTAGTAGGTGGACCCTGGCTGGATGCCAGGCAACCACCGAAACCCCTCTATCACTTCCCTCCACAGCTGGACAAGGGAGAGAAAATACAACAAAGGTTCGTGAGTTGAGATGAGGACAGAGAGAGATCACTCACCAAATACCATCACAGGCAGCACAGACTCAGCTTGGGGATATTAGTTGTATTTTTTACCAACAAAATCAGAGCTGGATAACGAGAAGTGAAAAAAACACTTAAAAACACCTTCCTCCTACCCTTTCCTCCTTCCCAGCTCTTTCTCCTCCTTCACAGCAACGCGGGGAAACGGGGGATGGGGGTTATGGACAGTCCATCACACATTGTTCCGGCCACTGCTCATTGCTCTCCACTACATAACTCGGAAGATTCTCCTAAAGTAAAACCACTTCCTGTAAGTTCCTGCTAGGGAAACAAGCACCTGTTACAAATAACCACAACACATTCAAAATTTTCTGGGAATTGGACTTTATTTTTTTTTCAAACAATGGCAGTGGCTTGAGGCCACCACACTGCCTCATAGTTTGTTCTAAAGTAGCAAGGAAATTCAATATCCTCCAGCTGTCTTTGGATTACACGATCAAATTACACTTTCAAAGGAAAGTGCTGGTTTCACAAAGTATGACTACCTCTAAACTTGTCAGTTAGAATCCCTTGCAGCCATTACCAAAATCTGTGCAATTGGCGTAACCATGTAGCATGATAAGGGAGATAAAATATTTTTCCATGGGATTCATTAGGGGACTACTGATAAACCAAGTCATTCATCTAAATTCAGGAA
Source organism: Rhagologus leucostigma (assembly GCA_013397725.1). Classification (NCBI taxonomy): domain Eukaryota; kingdom Metazoa; phylum Chordata; class Aves; order Passeriformes; genus Rhagologus; species Rhagologus leucostigma. The sequence continues at coordinate 1,064,702 of VZTD01004778.1, forward strand.
GCGTGAGAAGGAGTCTTCTGTTTTCCACAGTGCCTTTTACTCAGGGGTAATGTAGTTTTCCCTAAAAATTTTATTGGCACGAGAGAGTTCCCACAGGGGCCAGAAAGATAATCAGGAAATCTTGTCCATCACAATGCTTCGAGGGAAGTGAGAAGATCCTTTCTTCATGAAGGGAATCATGATCCCTCAGAATGAAGCATAAAAATAGGATTCATCTCTTCTGATATTCCATGTCTTCTCTGTTAATGTCTAAGTCTGAAGTCCTTCAGTCCAGCCTTGCTTGACACCAGATGGATAAACACACATGATTTGAGGGAATGATTTCACTAACCAAACTGAAATGTCTTACTCTTGAAAAGAAAAATCCCGTCTTAGAAATGTCTCTTTCTTTTGTCTTGTAATGAGAAGATAAAATGGCTCAGGGCATTTACCATGTAGATGTTTGTGTATGATGGGCTAAATCCCACACTGACAGTCCCTAGAGGGATCCTGCTTTGCACACTGCTGCATTTTGGTGACACGACAACTGCACACCAACTCCTGCCACTCTCTGTGTAATTTAACAGCTTCCAAAGTGAAAGAAAATAGTAGCCTTTGCAGAGAATTCACAAATCAGCAGGAAAAACGAAATCTCTTTAAATCTGGGTCTTTTTCCCCTCCCTTGTCTCTCTGAAAACTGACTTTTTCACAAGCACACCTCTCCATTCCAAACTTCCCATCAGCTGCCAGTAGGAGCTGGATACCATTTTCTGTTGTAGGACTACCAACCTTCATATTTTTGTTGAAATGTTGACGTAACAGACCAGCCTATTTCTTATTCCCACCATCCCTTTTAAACTTTTCTTACTCCGTTGTCTTTTTTTTTTCTATTCCTTCCTTTTTACCATCAGCTTTCAGCTGCCTCAAAGAGTTTCAGAGGATGCTGGAGGAAGAAGGTACTACAAAAAAAAAGTGGAGAGAGGCAGAGGAAAGAAAAAAAAAAGTGAGATTTGTAAAGTCCTTAAGGCACAAGGCTGTCCTTTTACCTTTCCCTGGGGGAATGGAGCCTTTCTTTTGCTTTAACCAGCTGTGGAGTGCAAAAATTAAGCAAAAAAACCCCAGATGTGTAGTTGGAAATTTCCTCACACTCATAACACGAAATCAATACTGGGCCTCAAATTGTGCGCAGAGTTTTGTCGTGGATCACAGGAAACTGAGGAAGATCCTTTGTCCACAAGGTGTTTTGTTAGAAAATAGACTCAAAAAAAAAAGAAAAGAGAAAGGCTTTCACTTCCAACACTTGCAATCAGAGGGGCAACCACTAAGACTATGCAGGCCCTGCACCTTCCTTCCACATTTTATTTCTTTTTTGAAGTTTTTGAGTGAGGAATATATCTACCTCCCAAACCCCCAGTTTAGGTTATTCTAAATGAGGTACTGAAAATTGTAATTTAAGTGCTATAACCTGCAAGGCTGGTAACTTTTCCATAAAGCTGATGACACTTTATTTAAAAGTTTATGTCCTTGCTTGTAGTACAAGATGCTGAAGTAGACTTTTGTTGCCTTCATTTTAGTCTTGCCTTGCCACAAAGAAGATTGTGCCTTTTAATATTTTGTAATTTATAGCATGGCCTTGCAATGGCTAAATATCTCCTGGATTTTTATTTCCTGACCTGTCCCCGAGGCATTTGAATATGCAGGAATTTTTACACTCTCATTTTCTTCTACAGATGGCAGCTAATATTAAAATATTAACAACTGACTGAAATAACCAAAACCTTTACTATTTGACTCTCCAACTCCACCCTTCCCAAAAGCATAGCTAATTTATATGATAATTAAAAGGAAATTGCAAAATTTTGAGTTTCTCTGAAAGAGTCTCTGAGGTGAAAATATCGGCTAATACAATTTTTTGCAAGGATGGGAAAAATAACTGTCAATTCTAACACACTTTGGTAAGATTGCAATAGAGCTTCCTGTGGTTTTAGTAACTTAAAATATATGGGTGTGTTATTCAATGTATAGCATAGTAAAGAAATTCTAAATATACAGATTAAACTGTGCAGTTTGAACGGTGAGACAAGTCTGTGATAAACAATGACTTCTAAATAAAAATGTAAGTGCAGTATGAAATAAATAGCTCATTAATGAAGGACACACTGTTCTCAGCCTGACTTTTCTCCTATCATGCTCTTTTTTAGGGGGATGGACTTTTTAAAATTATTATCCAAAGTTGTAAACCAACTGTCACACACTGAGTCACACTTCTTCTCTTCCAGGCAAGTTTCTGAACTTCCTGAACACATCTGCTGTTGACAAACATTGGGAAAGGTAAAGCAAACACGACTGAAAGGTCTTCTCTGCTGCTCCTGCTGCAAAGCGTGTTTGCTCTTCCCCCACTGACCAGCTGCCACCCCGCTCCATGCAGATGGCATCCCAGCTGCTGTGTGACCACAATAAAAGGGTCAGTTACACCCAGCCCGACAGGTAACACTCATCAGCATCACAGAAAATGCACCTTCTCCTGAAGCTCTAAAATAAGGGTCCCTGAACCGGGTCAGTATGAACTGCACAATGAACTCTTCCTAAAAATACCCTTGTAGCAAGTCCATATAAATTGACCAGGCCACCAAGTTCCCTGTGTTATTCTGAATTTTCATCCTATCCTGATTTTCTTTTTTTTTTCACTTTACTAAAGTATTTAAACTGCATGTTAAAAGCATCTCTTCCTATGTGACTTATATGTACCCACCATGTGATTAATGGTTTACTATTATTTATTATTAGAAATCTGGCCTTCAAGGCCAGGTTGGATGGAGTTCTGAGCAATCTCATCCAGTGGAATGTTCCCTGCCCATGGCAGGGGGGTTGGAACTGAGTGATCTTCACAGTCCCTTCCAACCCAGACCCTCTTGTATTTTTTTATGATTCTCTCACATAATGTTGAATGGCATTTGGGTGGCAAAACCATCGTATGTGGTGCTTAAAGGTGCAACATCGTGGTCAGTGTGGGATCAAAACCAGTCTGAGGGAACAGAGGAGATCAGAGAAGGAGCAGAACACTCTGATTTTCCTTCTGTATTTTCAGGGATGTTCTGAAGCCCATTTCAGTCTTCTCAATGCACGGATGACAGAGGCAGCACAGACACAAGCCCTCCTCAAAGCACTTACGTCTTCATAAAATTCCATCTTAATTTTAATTTCTGACATTAAACTAAGCAAAATTTAGATGCCATTAGTTGAGAACTGGTGCTTCAAAATACCATTTTGTTTTAACATATGAAATTTATCCTTTACAATAATAATTTTCTGTTTTACCTTGCAACAATAAGAAAATAAGCCTGAAGATGTTTGTAGCTAGAAATCACTTACAATTTATCAGAATAAATAAGAAATGTGAGAGTGTAGTTTTCAGAAATAAGAGATGCCCAGAGATTTAGAGAATTATAAACAAGAAAAGTTGCAAGGCAGAGATTTTTTAAATAGTTTGCTAAAAGACAGCATTTCCTTCTCCATTTATGTACTAGTTAAAGCAATTTATAAAGGTTAATATTTATGTACTGTATATATTTCATAATATTTTGCATTACTTGGAAATGAAATGAATGCTCCACGTTTCTGGGAGTCTGATTTGGAAAAAAAAAAGAATTAATAGAGGCTTCATCTAGAAGAAATTAATCATCTCGTCAAAGGAAATTTTAGAGTTTAGAAAGGCGATAAAAGCCAAGCTATAAAAATTACATTCTCAAAATCAAAGCTATTTAATCTTGCCTTCATAGTGGCCCATAAAAAGTAAATACCACCAAAATTTGAACCTCAAAACAGGTTGTTTTGACCTTCCAGGTTGTTCCTTTGTGCATGAGCGGTGTTGCTGCCACCAACACCTGCTCATCCCCTTTTCCAATACGACCCCCCAAGCACATGGATTAGCAAAGGTAAATATGCAGTCTGCACTGTTTCTGAAAGAGTTTTGTGCAAGCAGACTCTATCTCCAGTGCACACAGGTGTAAGTGCTCGATAAACAGACCCACAGCTGCCACCAGCTCAGAGTGTACAAACAGAGCAGTTTTTTGAGTGTTTAACAGTCACCTAAGCAACCAGTGTAAAACACCTCTGAATCTGACAGTGCTCAAAGCTGCTCTCGTTGCTGCTTAGAGTCAAACACCAAGTGAGGCTCATTTAGCAGAGCACTGTCCCCTCAGACTTGCAGCTGCCAGAGCAAGGCAGGTGTGATGTGGTAAGGTGAGTACAACATCTGAAGTGTCACCTTCTGCCGTCAGCTGGGGCCCCTCAGTTTTGCCTTAGTTACTGCAGGTTCATGGCACTGAGCTGGGGGGAATTTGGCCACTGAGAATTGTGTTCTATAATTTCCTGGTTGCCATGTCACCATCAGCCGGTATTTAATCTGCATCCCCAAAACTCAGGCTTAAAGTCAAGAGTTTGAGAGATGTTTCCAACACGGGTTCATCATTCAGGAGAAATTTGGGGCAGAGTGATTTATTTTCCCATTATGTGCAGCAAGAGGAGGAATATTTATCTCTGCTCTTCTAGTGAGGCTGGCAATGGGGAGGAGGAAGATGGCAACGTCTTCTGCCAAGACAGAATAACAACTGCACAAGGTACACAAATCAGGCAAGGTTACAGTTTCAGGTGATTCTCACCCCCAAGTTGGGCTCAAAAGACAGAAACCAGGAATATTTTATTGCCAACAGAATGATACCTCTGGCATACAGAGGTTTCTGCTGCTGTCTCAGATATGCTGCAATGACCTGTATATGGCCTCTTAACTTGAATGCAATCAAATAAATTTAATGGTGGATGAAGGAATAAAAAAAAAAATCTGCTTTATGGTCACCATATTTATCTAAAATAAAGTATTCCCTTCAATTAAAAGTATCTCAGGTGCCGTGTCCAGCTCTGGCTCCTCAGCACAGCAGGGCCAGGGAGCTCCTGGAGCGGGGCCGGCGGAGGCTGCGGGGCTGAGGAAGGGCCTGGAGCATCTCCGTGCCCAGGAAGGGCTGAGGGAGCTGGGGCTGCTCAGCCTCGAGAGGAGCCCCAGCTGAGAGGGGCCCTCGGCCCTGGGTGTCCCTGGCTGCCGGGAGGGCTCCGAGCAGGGCCCGGGCTCTGCTCCGGGGCCCAGCAGTGGCACCAGAGGGACGGGCAGGGGCTGAGCCCGGCAATTCCCCTGCACAGGAGGCACAACTTCTGCCCTGGGCAGGGGCTGAGCCCGGCAATTCCCCTGCACAGGAGGCACAACTTCTGCCCTGGGCAGGGGCTGAGCCCGGCAATTCCCCTGCACAGGAGGCACAACTTCTGCCCTGGGCAGGGCCGAGCCCTGAACAGAGACCAGAGAGACTGCTGAGTCTCCTCGCTGGGGATCTTCCAGAACCATCTGGGCAAATCCTGTGCCCTGTGCGCTGGGATGGCCCTGCTGAAGCAGGGAGGTGGCACCAGAAGATCCACAGTGGCCTCTTCCAGCCTGATCCATTCTGTGATGATGTGAAAGAAAGCAAAAATAAACCCCTTCTCTTTCCTCTCCCCGACTTGCTTATCAAACCATGGCCAGGTAGGAATTACTGATTTTGTCACGCCGCTTCTGATCAGGATGCAAAAAAAAAAATCCCAACCGGCAGATTTCCAGAGGAATTAGCTCTGCATGGACAATCCATTCAGTTCTGTAACAAAAGATTGATTTAAAACAGTAGGCGTGGAAGGCTGTCTAAAGATTCTTGTTACACAACTGCTTTCAAACCTCTGACACAACAATGCACCGATGGCCCGGCACTATCTGTTTAATTCTTTTGCTCTGGGTCCCTGCTGGGCCTACATTCATTTTTGCCTTAGTTCCTTAGTTCCTACATAGCATCCACAGTAGCCATTTATCTGCAGCAATCCAGCTTGGAGTTTTTCTGGATTTTATGACAGCACTGCTTCAGATTAACTGCTCCCTATTCTTCTATGAGCCAGTTAATCACTGTACTGCTTGTTCTATTACTGGGTAATCAAAAAATTAACAGCAATCATTCTATAATGGCAATTCTGTGGCATTACATTAGTCAACTTCCTCTGTCCTGAGCTGCTCTTACACAAATTACTCCTTTTTTAATAATTTAATCTATTTTTTTATATTCTGAAGTATCTCTCACATTTTGATCCTGACCTATAATGATTAGTTCAGGTAAATTATTTTCATAGCTATTCACATTAAAAAAAAAAAAATCTTCTCATATTTGAAGTGGTTTCTTCTACCTAGACAATTTCATTCCCATTAAAACTTTGTGTTGGACACTCAGGTCCTTCTTTTGGTAATTGATTTTTTTGGTAATTAAGCATATTTGCTTTCCTCAAAATTGTCTCACTCACTCTTCAAGCAGTAATATGGAGGTTACCTTAGTAAAGCTTCACCTGCCCACAGTTAATTCAGCAGTGACAAATTTCCCGTAGCAAACAAGAGACTTGACATCAGTATTTCCAAACAGTTGCAGCTAATTATTTGACAGGCCCTAATTAGAACAACAGCATGACCTTCTGTGTGTAGATGCTCAGAGAACTACAACTGAATTCAAACAGAATTTCAAGAAGGCTGATGACACAAAAACTTCCTTCCCATATCATACAGGCACACTCCACATCCCTTGGGATGTCTCAAATTTGATGCTGAAGTAAAGTCATATGTTATGCTAATAAGAGGGTTGCAGATATTTATTTTTTTTCTACACACCACTCAATCGAGCAATTGGTGGCTCCAGACTCTTTCACAGCACACACGAACAAAAAATCATGGCTGACTTTCCCACCATCAGGCAAACAACCAAAATCCAGTAGAACAATAGGTAATTTGAGGATGCTAAACCACAGAATCACAGGATGCTTGGGTTGGAAGGGAGCTTAAAGACTGTCCAGTCCCACCCCTGCCATGGGCAGGGACACCTTCCACTGTCCCAGGCTGCTCCAAGCCCCAATGTCCAACCTGGCCTTGGACACTTCCAGGGATCCAGGGGCAGCCACAGCTGCTCTGGGCACCCTGTGCCAGGGCCTGCCCACCCTCACAGGGAACCATTTCTTCCTAAACCCTGACCTAAATTTCCCCTCTTTCAATTTGAAGCCATTCTCCTTTGTCCTGTCTCTCCAGTTCCTGATGCAGAGCCCCTCTCTGGCTTCCTTGTAGCCCCTTCAGACATCAGAAGTCGCTCTGAGGTCTCCACACAGCCTTCTCTTCTCCAAGATGGGCCACCGAGAAGATTTACAGGGTTCGTGAAACAAGGAATTTCAGGTCCTCTACCAAATGCTAGAAAACAACCTAGTACCTTAAACACACATATCTGACCACCTTGTTCTTGGTGCTCTTCCCATTTTAAAAGGAAGGAATGAGGATGGCAGGCAACTCAAATTCACCCATGACATTAAGATGTACCCCAAAATAAGAGGAAGAGCTTCAGCTGACTGCAGAATACACTAAAATCACTCATCAAGGGTGCAACTACAAAGTTACAAGCTCTGCTTGTCAGCCCCTTAAAAATGCAAATCAATTACAACCCCACAGAAGTTATTGAAGATAGCAATGGTTACTGGTTATTCTCCTCTACTGTTTCACCTTGTTTAGAAGGTGTCCTGTGCTATTTGTTAAAAAAATTCATTGCATCAGGGAACGTATTATATTTTTTCACATTTTCATTATGTTTTTTCATATTTTTTGTGAATTAAGTAATTGAAGCATCCAGTCAACATGAATTTGAATTGTTTTTATCTCACTTAAATATGTTCATGTCTCTATTAGCAGAAATAGAGAACAGTTGCTTGACATGACATAGTATATGACTGAGCTTTTCAAGACAGACGTCTTGAAAACTTGAAGAAAAGAAGGGACTTCAAGAAAAACCTTTCTATGCTGCTCATTTTCGTTGTGAGTAACCTTAAACCACCCTAAACTGAAGCAAATGTGCTTTAATTCTTGTCAAATGTGATTGCTTTACTACTCAGAGTCTCTTATTAAAGATGCAGAGCAGATGAAAGAATTTGCAAATGTTATTAAAGGAGAAGTTGAATTAAAGAATGAAGACTCCAGAGCAGGGAGGCACTTAATCACGTACTGAGGGGTCTGCAGAGCTTGTGGCTGCTTCCCTAGGTCTGATTCTATGTCCTGAACAGCAGCACTTCTATTTTATTCCATTTAAATTGTGTGAGAATTCCATGCAGAGAGAGAACACAGACCCTGCTGTATACCTGACAGCCATTTTCAAATTGCATTTAATGATATGACAAATGGTGTGTAATATCTGTGAGAATGATTTTAAAGGGTTTGCTCAGTAATCCCATTATCTTGATTAGGCTGCTACGATAAGCATCTTTTAAAAATCTTATTTGCTCCTGGATTTTCCTTTGTAGTTTCATTGCACTTTGAATTGAATTGCATGCATCACCTTTCTGCCACAACCTCCTATTTTATTCCAGCAATTTTGGACTTTATTTCCCCCTTGCCATCCCCAGAGGTGCACTTGCAGATTTCACTGCCTTGTTGGATGTGCTTTCCCCTAGGTCATTGCTGCATTAGGACAGGTTCACTGCAGGAAAGAAATGGACATATTCGAGCTCTTCAAGCCTTAGAAAAATGTGTTCTATGACTGTGCAAAAATAAAACAAAATTAAGAGGTATTCTGGTGGTATTACTCTCTAAGGACAGAGGTTCTTAAATCCCCTGGATAAGGAGCAGTCTCCGTTTCTGTTGTAACCAGGTGATGCACAGCCACGTATCATTGTGTACCACACCCCTGAGGAATCATGGAATCACACAGGACCTGGAGACCTTACAAGCCTTCCTCTGCAGGATCCTGACAGGAGCAGATACGTGCTGACCGCAGAATTCATAGTGACAGAAAAAAACAGAGTTTCAGCACACAAGCTATTTCAGCAGCACGGTCAGCAGTGCCTCCGTAAGATCACTGTGACCTGGAAACGGATATGATTCCTCCTGAGGGTACCAGGGGATGGGAAAACCTTCTTAAAAACGGACAGGAACACACCTGTGAGCACAGCTGCTCCAGAAGGCAGGACCCATAGGAAAGATTGGCACTAATGAATTGCTGCGTGTCCATGGCAGGGAGCAGGAAGAGGACAAAAATATCAACTTACATCAGCTGGTGGAAGTGCACCATGAGACTTTTCATGATATCCTAGAATATCCTGCTTTGCAAGGGACCCGTAAGATAACCACAGGCCAACTCCAGGCCCTGCACGAGACACCCCAAGAATCCCACCCTGTGCCTGAAAGTGTTGCCCAGGCATTTTTGAAAGCTGGTAAATAACTCCCCCAAAAAAACATCATGAATGAGGACCCTTGAGCAGGCGTTCAGAGCTCCACTGAGGACACGTGCACAGGACTGTGAGGTATGACTGGTGTAGAAGAAACTACAAGGAAAATGTTGGGAGAAGCAGAGGAAAGAAATCACCACAGGGAACACTTCTAGAAACTCTCAGGCGTGACTCACAGGCACTCTTACACATGCTTGTGGTTATTTAGGATGCCACAGGCGAGGTAAATCTGCATCACATACAGAAAGCAAACCTTTGGCATCTTCTTAACTACCTAGACTTCCAGTCGTGTGATTTTATTGTAGCTTTTGAGACATTAAAATGTGGAGGAAATACACGGAGATGCCAGCATAACTCTCTGGGAATAATCGGTCCCAGCAGAGATTCAATCAGGGAGAAGTTTTTCAGCTTCTCAGTTCTGCTGAGAGCAGTGAACACCAACCCTTTGCAAACTTGGGATCCATGTGGCTGCTCTTCAGTGCAAAGCTCTTCTGGGAAGTCTGGTTCACAGGGCTGAGTTTTCATGGGAGGACCTCTACATGCTTTGCAATGTTAGTTTCTAATTAAAAACGAGTTCACCGAAAGTGAAAACACTCAAAAAAAAAAAAGGCAAAATTAGAAATCACCTAGAGAGGTGCCAGAGCAGTCTGCTCTGAAAGCCCCTCTTGTTCTGATGCATAACTATCCCCACACAGCCTCAGAGAGCTCAGAAAGATGATATTTCTAGGTTACACACAACTTCCCATGAGTGGTTGGCGTTAAAACCAAGTCAGCAGCTGAGATGGAGATGACCTTTCGACTATAACCACTGCTCCCCTCACAAGTAATTTCTCTAGAGCTACATTTCCCTGCTTTATCTTAGCAGATGATACTATTGCTACTGCCAATGCTACTCTAAAATTCCTTTTATCTATTTTTGAGCTGTTATGTGCCTAATAATTATAATGTAAATGTGCTTTCATAGCTACTGGGCGATTCTTGTTTTTTCTGTCTTCATAATAAATTACTCATACTAAATTACAAACAGCAGCCTGAGGCTGTAGAGTTGATACCCAGAGGCTATTAAAAACTTTCAACCTCATATCTGACAACTGGGAGTTAAACAAACATCCTCACATATGTTACAGTTACAATAAAAGCGATAATTATCTTTGTATTATAAAGGATGTTAACTACCCCACAAATCTATTTTTCTTAAAATTTTATGAGGACACAGTGCTACAGTTTACAGCTTTTACATTTTGTTTTCATTGCTGTGTGGTCTGTAACACTATCTCACAAGCCTGAAATGGAAAAAAAAATGGTTCTGTTTTTTTACATTGGCAAAAGAATAATTATTGCCTCACTCTTCCTCAGTTTCCAATAGTGCTACAGGACTGCAACAGTTATTTTCAAAGCTTTCTTCTTAGTGGAGGATATCAAAGACTTCTACTGTCATTTTTATTTTTTACTATTTCATACCGTTTTGTTTAACCAGTGTGAGGAACCTGAGGTTGCATACAAATTTCAGTCAGATTTATTTTTTTCTCATTCCCAAGTGATCAAGAATCTCTTCAAGTGGGAACAAAAATAAACACATTTCAAATGGTCTTAAACATCAGGCAAGCTAATGGGTGTAAAAATGCTTGTTATTAAAATAAATGCAACTTTCTTGGGCAAACAAAACTGTAGCCTATAAATAGATTAAGCCTGACAAATTAAGCAGGTGCAGGAAAGCTGCAGAGCCTGTGATGTAGCTCCTGAAAGCCAGAAAGGACTCATCTGATGGAGATGAGACAATTGTTTCATGCTTCCAAGTACTCTTAAAGAGCTGTTTGATTTGAAATCTACTGGGATGATTAAAAAGCACCTACCAGCCCTTTTTATCCTTATTTTCATGGGAATATAGAAATACAATGCCACAACATAATGTTCAATAGAAACGCAGATTAAAGTGATGGTGTTTCTGTGCAAAACAGTTTGTCTTTATTTATCCACAGTGCCCCATCTTATCAATTCACCAAAGTGTTGGAACACCTTTTTATTAAAAAATAACATCTGTGAGGTACATCTATTTTGATTTGGTGTTGGATATTTACACTGCTCTACTGGACATTTAGAGTGTAAATATAGGATATTTACATTGCAAGCACAAAAAATAGACCCTGAATATTAGAAAATGTGGATTTTTTTGTTCCTTCTCTGGAAGAACAGCTGTTCTCTGAGCCAAAATTACACAGGGACCTGAAAATCTGAGAGAAAAAATATCTCTCCTCTGTGACTTAATTTTCATCTCAGTTGCTGGGAGGAAGGGGGGGAGGGGGAAGACGAAACAACATGTGAGAGAATGATGGTTTAGATAGACAATAAAAATAAAGACTTTTACACAAATAGTCCTTATTTTGAGAAAGTAAATTAGCTAAATATGGTGGACATTACATATCTACATAATGTTCACATTCTTCCCGACATTCTGCAGAGATGTGGGCATTCTCTTCTAGGTAAAACAGCACAAAGAACAAAAGGTCATAAACACCAACTGGAAAAGAAACAATATTTGGAAGAAAAATATGTGTGGTAAAAACAAGTTACTGTGAGCTCATCGGGCAGGAAAACTTAATTTTTCCCTGTTTTTCTGTAGGAAGTGAATGAACTAACAGTATTTAAAATGTGAGCTATTATTAAATAAAGCATTCTTAAAATGAGAATAAAGCAATTTCAATCCGTTAGACCAAGAGAGAAAAATAAAAATGCATGTGGTCAGAAGGAAAAGGGGATATTTTTTGCCTTAATATGTCCCTAATAGATTATTCCAAACATGTTAAGCTGCTTTCAAGAAATCTAGGTGACTCTAGAAAGATTATGCAAATAATTATTCCATTTCTGTTCTTTTTTGGTGGAGTATCTCCACCATTTTCAGTGTAGCAAAGTCCCAGCAGCCCATATCTCTACCACACAGCTGGCAAGCATATCTAAAGGATTATGCATAATATGCGTGTGAGCCCATGAAGCAAATGCATTTATTCAGGATTGAAAAGAAGTAGGAAAGCTTCAGTTCCCGAGCCACAGAGAAAAATGGCTTAAATAAATTTCTATTTCTCATCCATCCTTTTCCTCAAATCCCAACCTCTTGCTGCCTGCACCTTCATTTTCATGGCAAGGTTAAAAGCATCACCAAATCCAGCCTGCTGCCTGCTGAGCCAGTGCAGACTTGAAAAGGCTTTTTTTTTTTTTTTTTT